>BMAU01020425.1:600000-1053795 GCA_019973935.1 Trichonephila clavipes
ACACAAGAAATAATGCTGTTGATCTAATACTCCTGTATACTCACCCAGTCAGAATTCTGTGCTATTTGATATTTGAAAAGAAAGGGAAGATTTAAAAAAATAATAAGATGAAGATGGAGTACATTACATTGAACGCATCGGACGTAGAGACAAGCAATTAGAAGTACATAATACATGTAAATTACAGTGTTACAAATTGAGGAATGAATATGAAGAGTTGTGTGTATAATGTATACAATGGGGATTGGACCACCTGGTTATACTAAAAATACATGAGAAAAAAAGTTCAAATCATTAAATCTTGTAAAAATCATTACATTCTGATGTTAACTTAGGACTTAAAAATTCTATAGGATTAAAGTAGTATTCCAAACATCAAGTATATTTTTGAATGTTAAAATAGAATAAGCATTATTTTAATGAGTTACTGGGTTGTTAAAATAATCAAACTGTAATTAATAAGGAATGGAGGTTAATAATTGCATATAAGTTCAATCTAGTCACGTTGATCAAAATGGTTAGTTAATTTTACAAACACCATCAAACGATGGGTATTATACTAATTTTAGTTAGTTTATCAAAGTCACGCACCATTGACTAAAGGCTATTTCACATTTATCCTGCTTTGCATTTATACGTAATCCATTTAATTCAAAGATATTCATTCGATTTATCAAAATGATTTTTCAGTTAGTAAAATGAACTACAGTTAATCTATAAGTTTTATAGATCAATAAGAATAGCATTACTTTCTCTCACTCAAGATCTCAAAATTAATTTATTTTAATGTTACTTATTAACAGAAGGGGTTCTAAAATTAATAGTATAGGTTATTTTCAAATTGTTGTTATATAATCAAAGATATTCTCATAAATATAAGCTTTTTCTGATTTTTTATATTTTTTAAAAATTAAACTTTGATGGATATTTCATTTTGAATCCACATTGTTTATTTTGCAGGCCCTTGTATGATTTCCATGACCTTTTAAAGTTGTTAAACGACATATATATTTCTCTGTCGAAATATTATTAAGATTTTTATGCTCTGCAATATATTCTTACTTACATATAAAAAAATTAATGGAACAATAAACATATTTTTTATTTCTAATGAGCTGCGGATTGGTTCTTTACCATCGCAAAACTAGTATTTTCACCGGGAACTGGTATCTATTTTTATTATGGTACCATATAGGCGGATACCAATCGCTGCAAGTAATTTTGACGTCCAGTTTCCTCCACAGAGACAATCTCCTAAGCTCTGAAGATGCGAACCTGTGTATTAGAATTTAATTTCGCCAAGAGCACTCAAGCCAAACAGACACTCAAGGAATCTTTTATCTTTTACACGCCGTATAATCATACGACATGGCCGCTGTCGATTTTCTGCATCGTGAAAACCCACTGACTTGGGCTGGGGTCGAACCCACAATCTTGGGAGCAGAAGACCAGCGACAAACCAGCACAATAAACACATTGCTCTCTTGAAAGTGTTTTAGAGTTCCATTTTTATTTTTCGTCAGAGAAAACTTTAAAATAATATTATTATTTTTTTAAAAAATATGTCACACTTCAGAAAACAAACACTTAAGGCTACACATTACCCTAAAAATGACAAATTTATCGATTTTTTTTTTTTTGCATTTTCCTGTAGCCTATACGATTGGAAATCTTGGCCCTATATTGCAAATCTAATAACCAATTAGTTTTTAAGATATTTGAAGTTTTCCGAGTATTGTCAGTCACTAAATTTGACAGCTGAGGGGGCGTGGTTAGTTTTGGTTTCATTTTAAAGCATTTTTCCATTTTTAAATTTAATTAATTACTAATATTTTTTAATAAAATCGATACTTGCAAAGAAGTGGTTATTAACTTCAACTTTCACTACTAAAACCGTTTCAGTTTGTTTATATTTTGAGTTTTTCGTGTTCTTATAGTAACTTAACTAAACTTGATAAAAAAGATCTTTCTCAAGACCAATATTTATTCTGCAAATAAGCATATAGTTTATATAACTTAACAGCTTTTTAACTTTGTTTAAGTTAAGTTTTTTCTGTTAAGAAAATAACAAGGATAAAACTTTCGCACCTTGCGAATAAAAGCAATATTTCTAAGCGATGGAGTACTTCTAAAAATGACAATTCTAAAAACCAGTCTTTAGCTGATATATAACTACAAGAATTCAAAATACAAATGTTTTGAAAACGAATACTACAGGTATAAAAGTAAACATTTCAGTGATGTTCCAAATTACATTATAGTAGATACTGAATGTTTAAGTAATTTGTTTACAAATCATTTATGCAATTTTTGTCATACTGCTTCTTTGAAACTTTGTTTTGGTCAAAGAAATGAATTTGCATATAAAACGAATCTTGTATGTGTTAATTGTGACCAAACTCAAAGTGAAATATGTTCTTCAAAACAGTTGGTTGATACTAAATTGCACCAAATATCAAATGTTAGCAAGAATAAATTTTTTAATGCTCCATTTGATGTAAATATGAGAATAGTGCAAGTTATATTAAGTTTGGGACTTGGCTACTCGGCATTGGAAAAATTCTGCATGCACATGAATTTAAATATAATGTCTAGTAAACTTTTAATTCTTATAAGACAAAAGTTCTAAACGGACATCCCGTAGGGTCAAATCAGCTGTTGCTTGACGTTCGTAAAAATGTCAGAGAGGCGTATTGCTCAAAGATATCGTCAATATTGGAGTGTCATACGATGGAAACTGGTTGACAAGAGGACATACGTCAAACATCGGAGTAGGATGTGTTATTGACTTGCTGACTAGGTTCGTGATAGACTATGAAGTAATGTCAAAACGGTGTGGAAAATGTGAGCAGACAAAATTTGCACTTGAAGAAGCAGTGCTTAATTTCGTATTTGGTATGAAGAACATCAGGATGTTTGTAGTGCAACACATGTCGGATCACCTGGTGCAATGGAAGTAAATGCAGCTGTAAAATTATGGGAAAGATCTGAGAGCATTGGCTTTCGGTACAGAATCTTGCTCTCTGATGGGGATTCTAAGTCTTTCTTAGAATTAAAAGAAAGGGATGTGTATGGAAGTGAGGCACAAATTAAAAAAGAAGAATGTATCAACCATGTAAGCAAAAGGTTGAGAACAGCTTTAAGGTAGATAGTTAAAGATTGGCGAGTGAAAGGTGTAACTTTAGGAGGAAAGAAACGCGATAGTTTGAAAACAATTAAAAAATTAACTAGATACTACACTAATGCCACACGCAAAAATAAAGGTTATTTAGGAGCGATGAAATCTGCAATTTATGCTACCTTATTTCATTGCCTGTCTACAGACCAGAAGCCACAACATAAAAAGTGCCCTTCTGGTATAAATCATAGTGTTTTTACCAATCATCATTGGCACGTGGTAAGAAACCAGGTTTTCACAAAGATTGGGTAAAAACACCAATCAATGAAGAATACTTGCCCAAAATCTTGCCGATTTATCAAAGATTAGCTTCGTCTGAATTATTAAGCATGTGTGTCAGAGGTCTGACACAAAACTCCATTGAAGCGTTACATTCGATGATATTGAACAGATATTCCAAAGGAAATTCAGCTTCTAGAAATCGTGTGCTGATTGCAGTGTCGAGAGCAATATCTGAATTAAATGTTGGAACACATTAAAAGCTCTAAAAACATTTCAGGATATTAATTGCCTTGCAACAAGTTTATCGTCTGAACATTTAGCCTTCTTTACTGATTATAGGAGAACCTATTTCAAAAAGAAAATAAAATCTGCAAAAAATAAAACTTGCTAAATTGCGTCGACTTAAAATTGAGAAAAAATTAGGACATATGTACACATCTGGTGGTTTTTACCTTTTTTTTAAACTTTTATTTATATCATTATTATTCTTTATAAGAGTGTATTGTATTTTAAAAATTTTAAGAATTTATTATGTTAACTTTAAGCTGAATAATCTCATCGTAACAAATGCTACATCGATATTTTGCAAAAACATATTTTGAATAAGTAAAATATTTTCAATCTTATTTAATTAATGTAAGGTTTTCATATATTATATGAGTAGTAAAATAATATACTAAAAATTTAGGACTTTGTGAGTATTTTTAGTTTTTATTTTATAAGTTTACAAACTTTAAATGCATCTTTCTCAGACCTTTATTTTTGAAGATGTAAGTGTTTTCTAATCCCTAAGGCTTTTTTAAATTCAAGGTACAGTCTTGAAATTTTTTATAGATACTTAGATATGCGAGTTCTACAAAAATTAGTATGGATTTAGGTATGGGATCTCTAGTTAATTTTTTAAAAAATGTTAAAGTTAATGTTTTCAAAATTTTCATGTTTTTTCCAGGTTTTGCTAGAAAACTAATTATTAAAAATCAACAAAGAAACAGATTTTCAAATCCATGCTAACTTTTGTTTACAATAATATTAGAAATATAAATCACTCAAAATAATGAAAAAATTTCAAAAACTGTGTATTTTATAAAAGATTAAAAAATTTTAAAAATTTCTTAATTTTTTAAAAATTTTAAAATAAGAGCCTGTTAAATTGACTTTTTATTTTCAGAATCAGTTTAATAATATAGTCTGAAAACAGTACATAAATTACTTTTAATATTAGTGTCTCCAAAAGAAATTTTTTTAAAAGGGCCTTAATAACATTTAGTTAATTATTACATATCCTTCACACTTTTTAGGAGAGCATGTTAGGAATCGATAAATATGAAACATTTTCGCAAAAAGCATATAAAAGTGAAGGATAAAACCAAAGCTCTTCATGGACATAGATAAATGATTATTTGTTTAGAACAATGCCGATTATTATAGGATTATAAATCAGAAGATTCTCGATCGAATTTGTCCAATAACCACTCTTTGCAATATTGATGTCTGGAAAATTTCTCACGATACCAGTTTCAGTTATTTATGAGTAATAAGGCTAGACAGAAGCAAAAAGTAGTCCTAAGATGCTTCGAAATTATTTACTACATCAAAAGGAATCTAGAATATCTAGAATAAAACCCGTGTCTCAAGACAATCAATAATATATTTAATGCATGATTGTAACCTCTACAATTTGACGAACTCTATTCTTAATGATAGAAATGAATAAATAATATGACAATGATATATCTAAAAAAATTCATATCCAATTCAATGTTATATGAGGAGTAAAAGTTATTTATTTAATGATTGAATTAACAAATTACTTAATCGGAAGCCGCCTACGCGATATAGTGGTTAGTGACGCTGACTGTTGTGCTGTATGATCTGGTGTAACGTTTTCGCATCACACAGCTGAAAAATAGTCTTTTTTGTGGGTAGTATATCACCGAACCAATGAACACGTGCACCCCTAAATATTGCGGGGTCTTGTCATCTGATGTCTCCCGGCAACCTGTGACCGTGAGAAAACGCAATGGCTGGGCACACGTGCGAGAGGAATACTCCGAGTGTTATTCGAAGTATCAGATGAAATCGCCTTCATCCCAACACCATGGAATTGAAAGGGGTTTCCGTTGGAAACACCAAAAGAGAACGTGTTTGTGTTGCATCCCCCCTCATAAATAACATAATCTGAACTAATGAAATAATCCATATCAAGAATAACTTCAATATAAATGTATATACTGTAATTATAATAGCGGTGGAGTAAATGAAGCAATTATTTAATTTCCTATCCTTCACGCTACCATTAACTTTCTTAAACGTCACGCCTGAGATTTAATTTCTTAGAAGGTATGGATGTTTGTAAATGTATAGTGCTGGTGAGACTGTAAATATTCGTCGAGCCGAAAGTCCTCTCGAGAGGTTGGGTTAAGAGAGTTACGAACCCCTGACCACCCTTAGAGTGTTCTCCTTCCAAATTGGGCTGAAAAAGAGCAAAAACGTTATTTCATCTGCAGGGTGCTCAAAGTTGTGAATAACAGCAGACGTAACTTAATAGGGTGTTCATACATTTTACTATTATCTTCGGTGTTTCGAAATAAAGGGGCATCCGTAGCTGAGTGGTAATAATTTCGAACATGGAGCAAACATTATATTCGTTGAGTGGTTCATTTGAGTCTTGGTGGAATTCAAAACCCGTCTTATAAAGCGCCTGATGCACGTTAACTCTCTCGAGGTTCGAAGTCATCACGTTGAGCTAGTGTGAAAAGTGTGATTAAAATTAAGGAGACAATACGATTTACGCAATAACTTTTAATCTAAGGGTTTTTTTAAAAAATTTGGTTGCATCCTATGTGTATTTACAATGCGAAACAGATTATGTGCTCAAAATTTCATAAAAAGCCAGCCGTTTAATTTTTTACAGAAAAAACTTAAAATTTGTGAAGTAATTTTAAAATGCTACTCCTCCTACAAAACTTTACGTACATGCATGAAATTTGATTTACAAGTACATCAAACTATGTATAACGAAAGTTGTTATGGGTTTTGCGATAACATGATGGTATTCGTACAATACTTCTTTTTATGAATGTTTATTGAAAATTTCTTAAAAATGTATAATAATGTTTATAATGTCAATCATTTTTAAAAAATAATTAAAATAAATATTTCTTTGATTCAAAAAGGCAAACCAACTTTTTTCACGTGTACTATTAGCAATAGATAAAAAATGCAAAGCATTAGGCACAATAGAAAAAAAAACCTTAGCAATTTAAATGAAGACATACTTGTTATTTAATCTTTCTTAAATAAGTAAGTTTAAAGTTTCGATTTGTGTGTGTGCCATAGGGATGTGAATAAAAAGGAACGTAAAAGCTATCATAATTTTGTGTTTTTTAAGTTTAGAGCTTTTAAATTTTGTGTGTTACAGAAAAGTATATAAAGAATAAAATAGACTAATAAAATTAGTTTTGATTTTTTGACCGATTTTTGTCAATTGAATCATACTGTGCCCTTTTTTAACACCTGAACCTCATAATAAGGAATGAGAATTTTTTACACCGGCGATAGTACAATTTAACTGTATGGTAAAGTTGTAGTACGGTTACTGATTTAGTTACAGTTTGTACACAATTTATAACAGAGTGATACAACTATTTTGAAATCTCAAACAGAGAATATTATTTGACTCAAACTATCTGAGGTTCTTGATGAAAGGAAGTTACATTGAAATTATATATTGTCATTACGTTCATTCGAGTTTAATTGAAAGGGAATTAAGACTTTAAAAGCTAAGCTGTTAGCCATTAGGAGCAATTTAGAGTGTCTGTCCACCAATGGAAATGAAATGGCGCCTTTATTGCGTGATTTAAAAGGCTTGCGAAACATTGTTCGTATCTTCCTTTCACGAATATTGCTCAGGTGTAGTTATAACGTTTCTTAAAAGTAACTGCTTGTTCATTAAAATAGTATTATATTTCCTCAATTTCCTACTAATTATTTACCATTCATATTCTTCTTTCTTTATTTTTCGTACTTTTTTGTTCAATGGCTTTTCTTTTATTATTATTATTAGTAGTAGTAGTATTTCCCATTACCTTGTTTAAAATCTAGAAAAGGAGAAATAAACTAAAAGTATGCTTGTTTTAAAATTTAGATGTTTCAGGTACACTTTACAAAATTATAGCTACATACATATTTGAAATTTTTTAGCTACAACATTCTTAGTTTAAAAAAAAAGATACACGCTATTTTCGTTTTCCAAACAATTAACCACTTCCAAGCACGAACACCCCTCGGGCACTTGAAATTGCACTTTCCTCATTCACCAGAGCGGTGCTCGGTCAACATTTTTTCTACTCTAATCCTCTGATTTGCCCATATATTTTGCTCGTTTCGTGTGCAATGTTTCTAACATATGTCTCTGATAGTCGAGTAAAGTTAGGATTACAAAAAAAATGTCTGAGCCAGTTACAATGTTAGGTTTTACTACATTCCCTTAGACTAGAGGCAGAAAGTTTCTTTTTACTAGATCGGTGTACAGACACTATTTCTCTTAGATTTGGAGATTAAAATAGAAGACAGATGGGTGATTATGAGAGGCACATAACAGAAAATATTTAAGAATTCTGATATTGACTTAGATAGTGAGTCTGAAATTTCTGTAAATTATTTTGGAAGTAATGAAAGTTTCTTATCTCTCAAACTTCTCTTGTGGTGTAGATGGAATGAATCAGCATCTCACAAATTACCCAATAGCAAAAAAAAAAGAGGCATGAAATAATACAAAAAAAATTTCTTACATCTTTTAGATATATCATTGTAGAATGTTTTTGTTTTATATCAGAAACAGGGAGGAAAATTATCTCATTTGAATTTCAGGCTTGATATTATATATCGCCTTATTGAAAGACATGGCGCGGTAAATGAGAAAAAAGGACAACCAGGAATTTGGCCCAGTCTCTTACGATTGACCGAAAAAACTTTTTAGAATGAGCTCCTCCCATCGACAAAAAATTAAGACCAACAAGGCAATGTGTTGTGTTTTGGTAAAAAAAACAACCTATTTTGGAAAATAGGGGAAAAAAGAAACACGATAATTGTGTCCCGATTGCGATGTTGGACTATGCATTTCTCCCTGTTTTAAAATTTACCACACAAAAACAGATTTTTAAGAATACAAATAACTGTAAGTACAATATTATCTTTTTAAATCTAATGTACATTTTTGTAAAATGTTCTTTTAATTTCGCTTATTTCTTAGGAAAAAAGCCAATTTAATGGAAAAATAAGTTTTTTCAATGAAATTAAAAATTAGCATAATTCTGTAAAATCAATATTTATAATTGAATTTTATAATTATTTTTGATTGCTGATTTGAGTTTATATAAGTGATTTCATCAAAGTGTTTACATAAAATAGGTTTATTTTTGTCATAACATGACAAAAAAAAAGAACTGTTAAGTGGTTAAGACCATTTACAATTTACAAAAAGAAAACGATTAATATTTATTAAAAATTTAGGACTATATATTCATATGCTATTTATAGCATTTATTAATATGCTTTATGTAATTTTTTTTATCGCAGAAACAGTGCGAGAAAAATATAAGTATGATATCAGAAACAACATAACACATTCTATACAAAAACGAAAAAAAAAAGTCAATGATTTTAAATCTAGAGCAGACAGTTTCTAGAATTTGAGATTTTCATTGAAAATGATATTGCACTTAACATTGTACCTTTAAAGCAGTGCTTCTCGAACTTCCAAAACTTGCGACCCAATTTGCAATCATAATTTTCATCTCGTCCCCCTTTAAACAATACCCATACAATAGCAATGAATTGTATTCAATAATGTACTTTACGATAAAGCTACAATGCGATTTTAATCATAAGCCGTACAAATTATCAAGATAAGTATTAAAAATTGTGTATATAATTTGGATATGACAAGCCCGTAAGAGAGAGTTATTAGTAATTATTAACCCCTTGCTTCTTGCTCCCGTCAATATCACGGGGTGAAATTTCTTTCTCTATTTTCTCGTGCCCGTGATATTTCTGGGCTGGAGTGTTCAAAAGCAACGCCCTCAAAAGATTAAAACTATCTATTTCTTATTTTCGGAATCATGTTTATATCTCACCAGATGGCAGTACCAGATTATTAGTAACATGTTTAAAGATAGTTATTTTATTTAAACTAGATGTTAGCACAATTAAACATTTATATTTGCGATATGTTTTTGTAACGATAGATCAGTTACTTAGTTCCGCGTTTCGTGAATACACGAGGGTTGCATTATGTGATTATATATATATATATTAATATTGTATTCATTATGGAGTTAATCAGGATTCTATTTAATTATAAATAGATCTGAGAGTGATTCTGAAGTAACTGATTGCTTTGAAAGTTCGGTTAGTGAACCTAAGAGCAGTGATGAAGGATCTGCAATGTTATGTGTGTGATGTTGGCTTTTTTATCTCATGCTTTGAAATTTATCTCACAAGAAAAATTACTAATGTGCTTTACATTGTACATAATCGCAATAAAATTCTCCTTTAATGATTAAAACACATGTTTTTAAATTTTTTCCCTTTGCTGGAACATTCAGTCATAATACCCCTAAATGTTGGCTTTTCTCAAGAAATTAATTTTTGTATTTCAAGCTAAACATTTACCCAAAATTTAAAAATAAATACATATATTTAACATACATTTAGTTTTGTATAATTTTCTTGAATACAAAAATAATAACTTTTATGACCGTTTATTTCTGAATTACGCGACCGTTAAGGGTTTAAACTTTTTTTTAACTTAGTGTTGAGGGATTAGTTCTCAAATACAATCTCAAATGATACATTTATAAGTATATTATATCAGTGTAAATGTGTATCTTATTTTTTATTATGTCTGAATGTATTTTGATTTGCTCCCTTTCAATAAATTTCTAATTTTTAAAATATTTTATTTTCGACTTGCTCGCGCCCCCTCGTTTGGTTATCACGCCCCCCACAAGAGGGCGCATCACACAGTTTGAGAAGCGCTGCTTTAAAGTTATAAATTATGCCTTATTCTTATTTTTTCGAATTTCGTTAAGCAATACTAGTTTCAAAAAGAAACACAAATCAATAAATTCAATGCATTGATTTTTTACAATGTGAAAGTGTTAAAATTTTTAATTTTTTTCCTGTATTCTGCTATTTTTCTCATCAAATTTTTTGTGAAATAATATTAAAATCCTAGTTCTCTATAATACGGCAACACTCTTGTGTTAGTTAGAATCAAGAGCTTCTTGAATGGTGAATTTCGGATTCTGATTTCAACGAACAAATATTCATATTGAAAAAACAGTAATTCCAGATCCTCGACTCATCTAACGTGACTTTTAATTCTCATGCGATGTGATGCGAAATCCATAATATAAAATAAAAAGCACAAGTATCGCATTTTCATGAAGAGGTTCAAACCTATAAGGTCCGTCTCCAATATTGAATTGTAAAACTATATTTCGGTGTTGTTTTTTATAACCTCTTTCTGATTCATTTTATTTCTTGATTATGGATCAAAATGTTAATTTTTTTATCTATTTTGAAACATACAGATATTTTTAAACAAAATAGAACCATTCACATACAATATTTCCTAAAAATTAATGTAAAAAATATATTTAAATAATTTAATGTACTTGTAAAGTTGGCTCTTTGTATGGCAGAAATCATTAGGCTTTGAAGTCAATGCTCGCCAATTATAAATATAAAGCTTAAAATTCCAAGTTTTAACTCGAATTTCAAATTTTATTTATATATTTTGCATCTACATAAATGATTGTGAAATTGTTAATCAAAATTTGATCGTGTGTGATAAATTCGAAAACTCAGTACTGAATATAACCCAACATCACAATCTGGGCTGTAGATTTGTTTATCTTACTTTATTCCCTACACTGTTTCTCTTTGAGCAGCAAAATAATACACTGTCTAGTTGGATTAGTTTTCCTCTGTGTTGGGGGAATGGAGTCAACAAAGCGTCTTTCAGACCAGCGTGAAGAGAGTGCTCAGCAAAAAGGACGTCTTCCTTTAGCAGAAAATTCCCCGAGTGGTATTTTTCATTTATTTGGATTCATAAAAAACAAATTCAAAGTAATTCGGAAAAGACCGACAGCACAGTGTAAATTTTCACAGTGCCCGAGCTACATTCGGGATGAGCGAGGATGGCACATTTTGCTGTCCGAGCTCAATTTGGGAAAAACCGGGAAGGGATTAATGGAAAAAAAAGCTAAAATAACCAAAATGATTAATGACTTATTGTGGTTTAAAAAGAATCAAAACTGCTAAAAGATCAATTTATTGTAGTACTTTCAAACCTTTATACTGTAATAAAACTTTGTGGGCTTAGCGAAGAATCATTTCTAAGAAATGCGATCAAAAAGGATTAAGACCTACTAAGAGTAAGCGAAACAAATATCTTTTGTTTTATGATCCGATCCAAAAATTTCTCCCTATAAAAATAAGTTTATTACTTTCGTTTCTAAGGACATTAAATTGAGTAATTGAAGCTTTGAGGCACAGAATAAATGTGAACAAACAAAGAAATATAACTGAAAAAAAAACTTTTTTTACTCTTTGTACCTAAATTTATGTCTTATGTATGTATTTCTGATTTTGGACATTGTCTTTATATTCAACTTTGAATACTTATTTCTTATTTGGTGCTTTCAGATAACTTTTCACTGTTTTTGTAAATAAGGAAATCAATTCTCAAGCAGGTCTCTTGAAATGTTTATTAGATTTGTAATACAAAAGTAATTTAATCTGCTAAAATTAATAATTTCCCTATTTTATTTTCCTAATTCATAATGTTATGAGAGGATTAATTGTAATGATCTTGTGTTACAAAAAGTCAGATTGTGTTCGCTTCTCCGCCTAAAACCTATTGTGGCTGGAAAAAAATGGTTTCTGACAAAGAGAAAATACTTCCTTAAGTATATAGAAATGACCTTGGCGATAATTTTATAGCTCAATATCATCAAAAAAAATCACAGTGCTGAATCTAGAAGCGTATATGGTGAATACTTCACAAAATATTTCAAACTTCCAAAGTATACCTCTCAGTAAAAATGAAGCGAGGAATCAACATGGAAGTATCTTTGCTTTAGGCGATACTGTGTCAGCGGATTTGATGTGGTATACAACACTTTTATTTCATGCTACAATCGATATACACTTGCCTCCGAAGGTCTCCATACAGACGATCATCTTTCTTATTCCTAAAAAGATTGCTAATTAGATGAAGTCTTTCTAAATCAATACTACTTTTATTGATTCCTCTAACTTCGAAAATTCAAATAGTATAAGCAATAATCACCTGATTATTTCATAAATTAATACAAATATTTATAACTTTAGAATGACACAAATCATGCACGTCAAATGTCTGCGTGCACTGGAAAAAATCTTAAGGATAATGGATTGTAACTAAAAAGTAATACTTTTTAAGCTATTCCGTTCTTTGTATAACTCTCTCGATATTTTTGTCAAGGATTCATCTTGCTTAGTTGTCTTTTCTGTGGTTATTTTTTTCCTTCACCTTGTATAATAGATTTGAGCATTTCCTTGGATGTTATTACGTTCTACCTGATTATTCACTCGAGTAAATCCCACAAATGCTTCATTGTGCTGAGATCTGGGGACTAGGATGGCTTAAGGAATTGGTTTGGGATATGACAGAACAGCCATGGCAGAACAATGAATTCACAATGTGATTCATTTGCTTGGTTCTTTTGTCCTGTTGAAAATAAAAATCATCATTCACCGTAAATTTCTTGGCATATGTCCACATAGTTTACTTCAATAAGTTCAAGTAATCAATTTGGTACATTGTGTATTTAATAAATTCCATATTACCAACCCAAAGACTTCTTATACTCCCCAAAACATTATGCCTCCTCCTCTCTGTTTGATAGCTGGAAAAAGATTCTCGTTCTTAAGATATGTGCATGAATTTTTGCAGGCATGTTTTTGTCCCTTTGAAGCTAAAGTACAAACATTACTTTCGATTGACTATATTACATATTTCAAATAATTATTTGTCCTATTTAAATGGTTTTTGGCAAAGAACATTCTTTTAGCTCCGTTCACTTGAGAGATGAATGGCTTCTAGGGTGCAACTCGGTCATGATAGTCCTCCCTTTTCAATTCTATTTGAATTGTGGTTAACTTCACAATTTTTTGCAATACATCAGCAACACCTTTAGCTGTTTGTGAGGCTTACAGTCTTGGATGTATTTAAATTGAAAGAATTACAAAGCAAGATTCTTGAGGTGACACTGCAGACCGGTGACCGGATCTTAGCTTGGACGTTAAAGTTTTAGTTGATTTATAGTTTATGAACACTTTTTGAATCAAGGAATGTTTCCTATAAACAATTTCAGCAATTACTTTAAAAATTCCCTCCTTTTTCTGAAAATCTAGGGTGGCTTTTCTTTCAATAATACACCGACCTTTTTCCTGTTTCCAGTCATGGAATCACACAAGCTTTCAAATTTCAAATCTTAATAAATCGTAAAAGAAGCTTATAATTACATAAAAACACGAACGACTTAGTGGAATTATTTGGTAATAAAAGTTCTTTAAATGCTCTATTTTGTAAGTGTACGCAGAATTCTGGCATGGGGTAGCTGGTGATTATTTGGGGGTCATTCTTGTTTTCTCATGTTAAGATGAATTTTGTGGATTTTGTTTGAATAAAGATATTTTGAAGAATCCATGACAAAAATTAATTGATTTTCTGAAGCTAGATTTCAATAGTAATTATAGCATAAACACATATGATGTCTGCAAGTACGCGGACTTTCGGTGGTAAGTATATGTGTGTGTTAGCTGTGCACTGTTAGAAGAAAATCTATATTGTATTTACTTCAGAATTCCAGAATATAAATTACGATTTACTCCAAAAGAAACTGCTCATAAATTGCAGGGAAAACTCTACTATATTTTAAAACTATTCAACCATATAACAAAACTTGTCTTTTAATTACCCCTGCTGTTGAATTAAATACTGTATTTACGCGAATCTGAGCCGCACCCCGATTTCTTAAACTGTTTCTGAGAATGAAATGTTGTCATCTATTTTAAACCACACCCTGAATCCTTCACACGTTTTTGAGAAGAAATAAAAAATATTTTGTAAAAGGTAAGTCAATATCCAATGAGAAGTAGCGAGAAATGAATAATTATCTTATTTTACCTGTGTATTAAAAACTTTCAAATACATACATGAGCATATAACTATAACCGTTCGTGTCATGTTTTGAAAATGTTTCGTCACTCCTATATTGTCACAGCTAACTTTGGAATTGGTGCTGGCATCACCATTTTCCAACAAGGTGTCAACTATCGGGTCATCCAGTGCATTCGTTTTACAATCTTTTTAAAAGAATGTATCATAGAAGAATGTGAAAAAAATGTTAAGGGCTGCTGAATATTTGCAATCCAAAAACTGAATCATTTTACTTAGGCAATCGACGTTCAGATGTTTCATTCGTATCAAACTTTCAGTGGCCGCTGCTCTGTTTCCGTTTTTTTCTGTTTATGAAATTGCCTCCTTTTGCATACTTGCGTCCTAGTAATCTCGTCTTCATGCTGTTACCTCAGTGTTTCTCAAAGTGTGGGGCGCGCCTCCTAGGGGGGCGTGATAACCCTACAAGGGGGGCGCGAGTGTATAGTCGAAACAAAACAAGTCGAAAACAAAAGATTATTTTTTTAATAATTAATTTTCTGAAGGGAAGCAAAACAAAATATATTCTAACATAATAATAAGAAAATACACATTTGCATTGATACACTTATAAATGTATCAGTACTGCACAATGTGTTTCATAATTAATTTAACAGTGCGAAATTAAGAACAAAATTAATAATTACCAATGACCCTATAGGCATGTCATAAAATTATATTCAAAATTTAATAATTATCTTGATAATTTGTACGGTTTATAATTTAAGTCGTATTGCAGCTTTACGTCAAAGTATATTATTATTGAATTCAATACATTGTTTTTGTATGGAAAGGGGGGCGATAAAATTATGATTGAAAATTGGGTTGCAAGTATAGAAAGTTTGGGAAGCACTGTGTTACCAATATCTTTAATGTTTATGCGATTAAAAGAAAGGGCAAGTACAAAATTATTTCCTAAAGACGAGATGACAACGATGTGTAAGATAAATTGAATACTGGAGATAAACTGCAAAATGGGTTATATCATCTACGCACACACACACAAGTGGCCACAATGAACGGTTAAATTTTTTTTCTTTTAAAAGGTCCCTCCAATAAACGTTTTGTCTTCGATTCTAAGCCACACCCAATTTTTAGTAGCATTAACACTAGAAAACAGTGCTGCTTGGATTCGAATAAAGTATAAGTTGTTTAGCTTTTTATGTGTTTATCTTATGCCACAGTTGAATGGGTCTTCGCATTTTTATAGGGTTAAAATTTAAATTGTGAAATATCAAATCAGGTATATCTGAATTATTTTACAAAGATCAAAATTGCAAATCCATCACCGATAACTCTTTAGTTAATTCTTAATTTATCTAATGAATTCAATTAATCAAAATTTTAAAAAATTCCGAAAATGATTTCATAAAGGCGTATCATGTACCAAACAGTTTTTGTTTTTAAAATATGAAAATATTTCATGAAAAAGTATTATTTTAAATATAACAAGTGTAAGCCAAAATTTTCAAACTTATTAACTCAGACATAATCAATAACGTAAAAATAACTACTTTTAAATAACATAAAAAATTAATGTTATAAAAATTGCCTAAAAGAATATAAATCTAAGCAACCGCTACGTTTTGCAATGTAAATTTAATCTTATATAAGTACAGGAATTTTCATTAATACGTTTTTGACAAGATTTCGTCGATCATTTTTATAATTTGAATATATTTCTGATGTTACATTAATAGCAAAAAAGTATACAGGGTAAAAATGACACTGTGAAGTGGTTCATTTTAAATTCCAATCAATAATTTTTAAAGATAGTCGGTAAAGATAAAGAAATCAATAATTTGTAAAGATATTTCTCTTATCTCCATGGAGAGATTATCTCTAGTTTTGCAAATTTCATAGAATGTAAAGTTTCAATGAAATATTTTTAAGTAATTTTTTTAAGAATAGGAAAAAATAGGGAATAGGAGGGGCATTGGATTTTTTTTATCAAATTCATATTCAATGAATCCAATTGTCTTGATGTAAATGGAAGGTAATGTCATATTTTTTTCAATAAATCATGCAGAAAAATTGAAACTTTTCTATAAACTGTACATTCTTTTGAAATTATTTTGAATGATTTACGACTTCTATCTTTTTTTGTGTATGTCATACTTCTTATATTATTTATAAAAATAACTTTTGTAGCTAAATGCATTTCAAATCCTAATTTGAAAAGCTGTAGATTTCTGAACGCTTCAGTTCACAAATCCAGACGGGTTTTTTTTTTCAAATGTTCCCACTTTAGTACCACTGCCAGTTGTTATTGTGAGTTATTACTATATCTTTATCTTGAAGAGTTATTATATAATTCGTACATAATACCTGAAAATAGTGTTTAACTAAATACTGCTACTGCTTTTTTTAAAATATTTTTGAATATCTTACTTTGATATATGACAATTCTGTTTTCATTTCAATTTTGCATCTATCATCTGTAAGTCTTTGAATAAAAGTGTAACATTTCTTTGCTAGAGTGATTATATCCAGGGAATATTGGAGATTTCTAAAACTAGATCAACATAATAGTAAAGCAGTGTTTCTCAAACTGCGGGATGGGCTCCCCTATGGGGGATTGATAAACCTACAAAGAGGGTGCTAGCCTATTGAAAAGTCGAAAACAAAAGATTATTTTAAAAAAATTATTAATTTACCGAAAGAAATACATTCTGACAAATAAAAATAAAATGCGCATTTACACTGATGTAATACACTTATAAATATATGTTACGACGTAATGTACTTTATGATTAATTTATAACATTACTAAGTTAAGAATAAGTTTAATAATTACCAGTAACCCCTTGGCCTTGTCATACATAAAATTATATGCAAAAATTAACACTGACCTTAATCATTTGCACGGTTTCTAATTAGGCCCTAAAAGGCCAATTAAAAATTGCGGGATCCGCTTCTCATAGCCACCGGTTAACACGTCGGCGAGCGTATGTGGTAAATTGGGGGAGGGGGAAGGGAAAAAGGAGTTAATGAGCAAATCCTCTGAAATAAGTAAATACTTCGCAAACACTGTCAAGGTCCTTTCATTGCATTCCAAATGCCTTCGGAATAATTTTTTATGGATAGCAGTTCTGAGAAAAGATCGTACTTCGGAAAGACGCATATATACGTCCGGGGCAAGTAACGCATTGCCTGATCAAGATGTTTATATACATCGGTGGCAATTAAGAGGTTACGGTCGTGTTGTAGGTTTAGCATCAACGCATAGTATTATTGAATTTAATATACTGTTATTGTATGAAGGAAGGGAGCACGATGAAATTTATAATAGAATATTCGGTAGCAAGTATTGAAAGTTTGAGAAGCACTATAGTAAAGGGATATAATAGTTATTGTATTTATTGTGCACTTTTAAAACAAAATTTATTCGATCCTCCGAGTAAGATTCACATAATAAACTTAATATTGTACATAAATAATAAGATATGTAGTACTTTTAGTTATTAAAATTTTACTTTAATTCATAACTTTAATTACTGTACCATAAAGATACTTGTCTCTATATTTCTCGCTGTATTAGAATTTTTTAAAAAAAAAAATTAATTACTTAAAAGGTAAGATATTAACGTATGGCAAATATATTACTTTAATTCAAAGTAGAAAAAAAATTAGGTAATTTTCTAGATCCAAATACACACATACACATCAGTATATTCAAATGAACAATAATAAAATTTCTCTAAAATATAGTATGTTTTGCACACACATACATGGTTAATAAATACCACATTTTAAGAACTAAAGCTTCGTTTAATCTTTTATCACAAAAAGGAAATGAGAATTCAAATGTGTGTATATATAATCCGCACGAAAAACGAAAATACCGAGAGACTTGACTTACGTTAAAACTTTAGAAAGTAACTAACTATTTTTAAGAACAACCATATATTTCTATTTATATCTTAAATCAAAAATAGGAAGAAATATGTTTTTGGAAATCAGAAACTTTTTTGAAGTTTGTCAGCTAGAATGTTTAACAAACGGTAAATGTATTTGATTTTCAAAGGAAGGCGACATCATTTTTCAGATATTTAGGGAATAATTAAAATTATTTTTAAATCATCAACTCAATTATATACAGTGAAAATAGCTTGATACGAAACTGAAAGGACTGAAATCGCTTTTCGTGTTCGTGGTATGCAAAAAAAAAAACATATATTGACAAAATTAAGTTTAATATAATTTATTTTATTTACATAGATATGTATACATGCATGTATTTAATAAAAAGTTTCAACTTTTTTAAAAAATCAAATCATTTATTGAATTTTTGAGAAAATATTTTGATATGTTTCTCTGCAATGTCTTTTTTAGCTTTAAGCTGTAAACAAATTGTTCAATGTCGCTCATTTTATTATTCATTTCATCATTGAAATGTGCGTCTGAATATCTGCTTTTCATGACGTTCCTCATTACTGTTGACGTGGGAAAAGGAACTACATTGTTCATTTCATTTTCGCCATCGGAATCTGCATCAATGATATTTTTGTGCTTTGAACAAACTTCAAATGTCTTTGTATACCATAATTGGGGTTTTACACACATTATCATCATGTAATGCAATGGATTCTTCCAATTGTACAGAAGGACAGTCCAATCTGGCTGGTGTTTTCGTGTTTTGTTCAATCCCAGAAGATCAATCTTTTCGTGTTAAGCGATTCTCGCTTCGTGTTAAGGGAAAAACTGCTTGAAAATACGTAGTACTTTGTTGGGACCTTTATATTATTTCGTGTTAACCAATATTTCGCTTAAAGGTATCTGACTACATGCGGCACCTTTTTTTTAAAAAAATCGAGATATGGAGATTTTTTCGTGGTTTTTAGATTAATTTAGTACATTTTAAGAAAAAAAGGCTAAAAAATTATTTATTACTACTAAATACTAAAAATAAATTACTACTGAAATGGGAAAAAAGGTTAAAATTGACAAAAGATTACATTAACGGGGTCCACTCTGTACAAATAGTAGATGAACAAATTCTCTATTTTTCAATTTTGATGTACTATTTTACTATTCCTTTTTAAAATGACCTTCAGGATAAGTAATATTTTAATTTTTACAAAAGCTGGAGCACTTTATCTTAGTTATTTTCTGTAATTGCTTAAGAAGACAGTGATTATATTCACATAAAGAACTGTAAATTTTGTAATAAAACAGTGATCAATATGAAGGTTAAAACACTTCTACTGTTGAATAGAACATACATTAAAAATTACTACAAATTATTTTTAAAACCTTTTGAGCAATCACTGACCCCTTTTGAGTGTTTCGAATAAAAATACATTTCGAGAAAAACGCATTTTAAAGTTTGACATCTTATGTAAAGTTATGGCATCTGCTTTTACTAAGAAACTTAAAGTTTTTGTTCTAGTGAAAGGAAAATAAAAAACTTGGTATTTTTATAAAGCTAACAAGTTAGCTTATAAAATAAAATCATGAAAACATTTGTCAGTTTTTTTAAAAAAAATCTTGATTTTAGGGTAGTCGGAAACCTTAAGCATTTTCGTGTTAAATGTATTTCACTGCATTAGTATCTGAGATAGTGTTTATGAGCTTTATGAAACAGCACGAGGGCTATTGGTGACGCAACTCGTAATATCGGAGCCCCTTCAAGTGTAACGATGACATCTGAACTAGAACCCTCTCTTCAAACTACCACACTATATGAATGAAAGGACTTTGAGCCTAGATGCACTTAACGTGCTTCAGCCTCTCTTTACGGGGGGGATGTCTTCAATGGCACTAAGGCTTGAACTCATAGCACGCCGGCCACGATTCCGTAACCATAACCACTTGGTTACCTCGTCCACATATATTACTTACTAGCTGGTATACCCGTTCTTCGCACGGGTGAACTGAAAAATTAAACAACACATATTGAAGGATAAAGAAGTTTTTAATGAGTTAATTTTACGTGAATTGCAAATTAAACAAAAAAAGCTTTTGGCGTAACTCAGGTAACAAAAAAAAGAGAGAAATAAAACACCTTTGTTAAATTTTAAGTATGTAGGTCTAATAGCTGATAAAAAGGATTTTTTTTTATTTATAACTCCCCGTAACACTCTTGACGGTTGATTTCTGAAAATACCTTCCTAAGCTGATCTCTGCTCAGCAAAAGTAACACATTGTTAAAAGTTTTGTGTAATGAACGCTTAAAATAGTGTAAAGCAAAGGTTTTGTGTAATGAACGCTTAAAATAGTGTAAATAATTTTTATCTGAAAGTATAATACATTAATATTACTTTCTGTAGTATTTATTTTATGTTAAAATTGTGTAATATTCGCAAGCAACGCCGTTTCTTAAATTATAATGTCGATCCAATGAAAAACATAGCGAAATGTTAACGAAAGAGTCAAGTTGGCAAATGCCTAGCTACTTTCATAACTCGAGCTTTATTAGAGCTTTCTAAGACCCGCCGTGTAGGGGTGAAATGCACGTTAATACTTTATCCAACCGCATTATGATTTACTGCAGTTTTTTCCATACAATTGTTTTTTGAATCGCTACATTTAAAATTAAGGGATATACATAAACAAAATACTCCACTTTGGAAAATTTAATCCTTTAGAGATAATAAATTAATTAAAGATATTCCACTGTAAAATTAATTATATATACCGTTCACTTAAAATAAGTAGTCAAATCATTTTCTAAGTTCTTCATTAACATACAAAAAGCATAAGACACTTAAATTTTGACAAACTATTTTTTCCGCTAAAATACTCATCATGTAACCCGTGCTGCCATATATCTTGGAAGAGTGGATTTCAAAGAATATTCCTGCTAATTATTATTGGTAGAATATTCCTTCTAAGTTGGTGTGGTAATTAGGAGAAAGGGATGCCAGCTCAGATGTCGTCCACGTTACTTGACTATAGTTCAAAATTACGTGATCCGTTGCCAAAAGCCCTCGTCTAGCTGAACACTGCAATATTAATATTCACTCACTCTCACACTCCAAGAAGTACAGAACAATAGTTATTGCGTTTTTAAGTGTAAAAATAATTATATTTGCCTATTCAATTAAAATTATAGCGTTATAATTAACTACTAACCACAAATAAACTTTGAAAATTTGTCCAAATGATGCAGTGTGAAAGAGAAAGCTTATTTACTTTAAGTATCAGAACTGATAAAAGCATTTATTTGGAAAAAAAGATTAATTTCTTACTACCAAATGTGCATAATGAGATGTTAAAAAACATTAAAATAAAGAGAGATTTATAACAACCTCTCCCTTCAAAACTTAGTTTGATTCTGAAATAAAAAAATAGGCATTATATCAGAGGAATTAATTAGAAACGAGCACCTTGCGTAGCCAAAACAAAAAAGGTTTTTCACAAACAAAAGATACATATATGCAGACGGTTTTTTTTTTTTTTTTTTTTTTTTTTTTTTTGCAGCGCATGCCAGAATTCCTAGCAGAAGACAGAATTTTTCCTACTTACTTACTTGACAAATATCGTTATATTTTTGACACTTTTCCCAAATCTTTATATATTATAGTCTATGCTATAAATTATAGCATATGTGCTATTCTGATGTATAAGCTATATTACTGTAAAGTTTCATTAAAATCCATTCAGTAGTTTTTGCGTGAAAGAGACCAACAAAGATTTTCACAAACTTTCACATTTATAATATATATTAGATTACAGTGTTTCCCAAACTGTGGGGCGCGTCCCCTAGGGGATCGCGAATATATTGAAAATTAGAAAACAAAAGGCTATTTTAAAAATTATTAATTTATTGAAAGCAAACAAATCAAAAATAAAATTTACATTTATACTGATATAATACACTTATAAATATATCAGTACTGTGTAATGAATTTTATAATTAATTTAACAATGCTAAGTTAAGAACAAGTTTTTAATAGTTTCCAGTGTCCCCCTAGGCTTGTCATATATAAAATTAAAAACAAAAATTAACACTTATATTGATCATTTGTACGGTTTATAATTAATCCCTTAAAAGCCGATTAAAAATTACGCGGTTCGTTCTCCAAAAAAAGCCACCGTTTAACACGTGGTGAACGTATCTGGTGTATTAGAAGGGGGGGAGGCAGAAAAGGAATATAAATAAGCAAATCCTCTGAAATAAGTAAATAATTCAAAATAATGTCAAGGTCATTTTATTGAATTACAATGCCTTCAGAATAATTTTATGGATAGTAGTGCACACAGAAAAGATCGTATTTCAGAAAGACGTATAGTATATACATCCGGAACAATATACATACTGGTTGAGCGAGATGTTTATATACGACAGTGGCACTTAAGAGATTAAAATCTTATATAAGGTTTAGCTTCGAAGTATATTATTATTGAATTCAATACATTGTTATGCTTGGAGGGGGCGATGAAAATAATGATTGTGTAGTATGTCGTAAATATTGAAAGTTTGAGAAGCACTGAATTATTAGCTTGATTTAGCAAGTATTTCTACTCTGTTTTCAGTACAGTAATACCTCGACTTACGCGAACCTAGAGTTTTATGCGATATTCGTCTATGTTTTTGTCCATCACTGAAACGCGGGAAGAATCCATGCTTGAACTTGCTAAAATTCATAATGTGATCTAAGGAGGTTGCGATCTTTCCAGGCAAATAAATTTAGAAGTTTATAGTGATCATGTTCAAGAACTGCTAGATTCTCAGAATCAGGAGCTGACTATTGAAATGCATGAGAAATTAGGAGCTGACTATTGAATGATATATAAATGCATGAGCAAGAGTAAGATATCGAAGAACTTGAGTCTCAAGACCCAGTTTGATCCGAAAGTCGAAAAATGGTTAGAAATTTGACAGAAAACCTCAGTTAAATTTAAAAAAGTGCTTCAATTTTTTGGGGGGGAAAGACTCCAACAAAGAAAATAATATGTTTTCAACAAAACATAGAATGCAAAAAATATTAACATGCAATGAGGTACTTTTGTGGGAGAAAAAATCTTTGAGTTGGCAGACTACTTTGTTAGATTTTATGAAACCTTCTGCGTCAAAATAACTTTGTTTTGCAATTTTTTATTTGTGTGTGTGGTATCTATGAATTTAATTAAAGTTTATTTTCCTTAATTATTATTTTATTTCGTCTCTGGTCTCAATTAAAAATAATTTATATTTATTTATATGGAAAAGTATACCCTGACTTACACGAAGTCTACTTACGCGGTTATCACTCAGTCACATCTATCGCGCAATTTTGGTGTACTAATGTACTACTTTATAAATAATCCTTTTAAGAAGAAAACACAAGTATCATGCCAGTAGATTTAAAAGGAATTTGTCACTCAAATCATATTTATATAAATGGAGTATATTCCTTTTTAAAGAAATGTGTGAGGAAGAAAGAAATTTGTCGAAAAATAGTAAACTTTTCTTTCTACCCTCCACTTACCACCCCAATATATCATCTACTGTTTTCACAATTTAAGAAAAGAAATGCTTAAAAAATAAAAAGAAACTATTTTCTGACAAACATGAAAGCTTAATTTTAGTTGTTTAGTCTGTAGCTGACACAATTGTCCATTTGTTGATTTCTTTTCTATACCAAGTAACAATAAATTCGAAAACTCTCTTTAGAATCAAATAGAAATCCGACATTTCGTCAATCCATTTAGCTCATTGTCTTCCATTTAAAAGACCTTGCAATGCGAATTCTTCATTTTAAATTTGATTCCCCATTTTTATTGTCTAATTTACTCAATTCCTTTGCGGAACTTCTCTGTCCTCCAGAGTAGACTTTGTATTTACATTATTTCCGTTTTCATGAATTGAGTCTCTTGCGGCATAATGCGCTGATTAAGAAGTCCCACGTTACACATGGCTTGAACTATTACGTTAAAGTTCCGCTTCAAAGATTCTTGTAAGCTAAAATCAACATTGTTCTCTGGAAATGTTTTAAGAATTCAAGTGAACTCTTGGCACACGGATGCGAATAAGTGAATTTAAGAATTTTAATTTCTGACATGTGAACAGAAACTAAAGCAGTATGTCTTTTCATTGCATTGTATTAACATAGTATTATAATAAATACTTTATTTGCCACAGAATTTACAGCATAAATACTACACATTAAATAAACTCTACATTTTATCAAATATATACGTAATTATTAAATGTCCTTCGCTAATTTTTTTTAATTGAAACCTGCTGATTTACACAATCAAATTGGTTAGGTTATTTTTAACTCAATTACCTTTTTAATGAATTTGAATAGATTTTAACTATTTTGTATATCTTTATCCTTTAAAATTATTTTTATTACATAGTAAAGTTTTAATGGTCACCCCACGACGGTCATTAGTGTGAGAGAGTTGGAAAGAACAGTAACCATATTCAAAAGCACTTCCATTTATTTACTCTATTATGCACAACAACACAAACTCTATTAAGCAAGTTAAGAAATGCACCAAATACTAAAAATGGAAAGCAATAGCGAGGCAGATAGGATACGAGAAGTCTTAATTAATCGGTTCCCTTACGTCCTGGTCCTACACCTTCTATATATATAACTAGACGTTACCCACCCACTTCACTGAGTATTTAACGATGTTGTATAAATGTATACTGTTTACATATATATGAATTATTGATTACTAGCATTAAGAATTCGATTGTATTGAAAAATAAATTTATAGCTGTAACTCTCGCCTCTTGATATAAAAAGGACATAGATTAAAATATCTAATTTCTGTTTATATCTAAAATAGAAGTAGAAAGAATTTTTGCGCTCACTTAACCTAATAATCAAGTGGACTTCCACAAAGCAACTTTCATTGGATCCCTACTCCATAAAGTAAACATGCGTGCAAAATTTCTAGTCTAAATCTAACACAGCAAAAATGGAATCTTTATCATCAATACCTCGTTGAGAGCATTCTTAGCGGATTCCAATCAACAAAAGAAGCATGCAAACCAAATTTTATTATTATAGTTTTAGCAGTTCGAAAACGGGAATTTTATCTATCAACACATCCTAATATCTCCCCCCCCCGCTTCCCCCTGGAGTTCATTTCCGTAAAATCCGTTCTTAGCGGAACTCTATTCAAGTATATAAAGAAACGTGCTCAACAAATTTCAACTAAATGGGTTAAATTCAAAACTGGGAATTTTCCATAACTCTCCTTAACCCCTCGTAACCCAAATCCTTTCTGGAGTGGGAGGTCGATTTTCGACAAACTCTTTGTTAGAGAAAATCTATTAAAAATATTTCTCTATAACGCCCCTTAATCCCCCTCAGTGACCCTTGGGGATCAATTTACCTCAAAACTATTTTGTAGCGGATCTCTGCGCCATGAAAGGAATACGCTTACCAAATTTTAAGACTGTATGTCTAATAGGTTAAAAATTGAAATAATTATCTATAACGCCCCTTAAGCCCTCACAATTCCACTTAGGAAACGGTTTTCACAAAACTCATCTTATAGCGGATCTCTGCTTAATGAATATAATCAGCTTACTCAATTTCAAGATTTTACGTCGAATAGTGTAAAAAAAGAGAGATAATTGCCTGTATATATAACTCCACTTAATTCTCCACAACGCCACTTGGGGTCGATTTTCACAAAACCCATTTTGTAGCGGATCTGTACTCTATGAAAGTATTCCGCTTATGAAATTTCAAGACTGTACGTCTAATAATTTAAAAAGGGAAATAATTATCTATAACGCCCTTTAAGCCCCGCAACGCCACTGATAGCGGATATCTACTCAATGAATGGAAACTGCTTACTTAATTTCAAGATTTTACGCCTAATAGTTTAAAAAAGGAGAATTCTCTACAACGCCACTGGGAGTTGATTTTGACAAAACCCATTTTGTACCGGATCTCTACTCTATGAAAGGAATCCGCTTACCAAATTTCAAGACAGTACGTCTAATAGTTTTAAAATGGAAATAATTGTGCATAACGCCCCTTAAGCGCCCTCAACGCCCCTTTGGAGGTCGATTTTCGTAAAAATCATTATGTAGGGAATATCTCCTTTATGAAAGAAATCTGTGTGCCATGTTTCAAGACTGTTGATCTAATAGTTTAATAATGGAAATAATTATTTATAACGCCCCTTAGGGTCCTATCTTTGCAAAATCCGTTCTTAGCTGATGTCTACTCCATGAAGGGAACCTACCTACCAAATTTCAAATGTGTAAGTTTAATAGTTCCGGAGATATCGTGATTAGTCAATCAGTGAATCAGTGAGTGAGTCGCTTTTCTCCTTTATATATATATAGATTCCAAACTCTCTATATCAATTTAATTTTTAATTGACTAAAACATCCACTTTAATATTACACAAATAAGCTACGAAGTACTCACACCTCAAATCACGTTTAATCAATCACTGCTATCCGTTAGCAGACTAACCTTACTCTCTCCTTCTAACATGAAAGTTTAGTCTTAATTTGCATACTCACATCTTCTTCGGGAAAGATTTATAATAGAATAAGACTCAATATTCTCTCCAAAAGGATTAGTTGAAAGAACGCGAATAGACCAGCTACAAAATAATGAAACAAATGAACATTTGAAAGTTTTACTAGACCTGCATTTTTAGCAAAACTTTTTTTCATATTTTCTTTTAAAGGCAGATCTGTGAAATTAAACTTTTTTTGCGAAAGATTAATCACTTAAAATGTATTAATGTTGAGAAAATATTTTAAGTTGCGTGAAATATTTCAAAACTCTTTTACACAAATTACATAAAACACACAAACTAAGCCCGTACCGATGGACTATCCGCGAGGTCTATTCTCTACTGCGGTTTTTTTCCGTCGAGCCAAATTGGCATTTTAAGCTAGAACGATTCTACTACGAACATGAACGTCACTTCTAAATAGTAAACAGGGTATCTTAAAAATAACGTCCAATATCCTCACTGTCAGATCCCTTGTTGCGAGAACACAAAAATGGCCAAAGAACTGCGCTAGTACATATCCATAAATTGCGAGAAAAATATGGTAAATAATGATGAATGAATGATGATACATGACGGGGTTCATGATTGCACATTTATGTGCTCACTGGCGTTATGGCTTACCCTGTGACTGGCCGGTTATGGCATATCCCGAACGCTGGATGGGACATGTGGATCCGGTTCTATGGCCACCATGTTCACCAGCTGTCACACTTTTGGATTTTTCTTATGGGTAATCTCAAGGAATTTGTGTACCGAGCCGTAGTGACTTTACCAACGAACTAAGTTGCTCGTCTGCATGCTGCTTATATTTTGGTGAACATCACGCTGCTGCGACGAACGATTCAATCATATATTACAGGGGGAAAGAGAAGCTCTCCATTTTACAATAACTTTATAAGTAATTATTGTTTTCCAGAAGTTTCAATTTAATTTTAAACATTTATTTTCCGTGAATAAAAGAACTGAGTAATATGTTTACTTAGATAATTTGAAATGCGCATTAAATTATAACAATTTTTTATTGATTATAGATAAAAATAATGTTTCATACTGAATAATTTCAAATTGTGTTATATTGAAAAGCATTACTTGTAACAGAATAATTAATTAAAAAAAAAAACTTTAATTTCTGGCACTAGAGTGATCCAATTTTTTTATCTTTTAAATATAAAATAAATATTATAAGTTTGAAACTATTATGATTGAAATTCTGAATTCTATATGCATACAAAAACTCATTTCTTAAAACGTTCGAAGTACATTTTCAGAAATGAATTTTAATTTCAATAATGATATGTAAGGTAAGAGCCAAAGATAGAATAACTAAAAATGTATTGAAAAATTTTAAGGTAATTGAAGCATCGTATATATTGCTTATAAACATACGACATTATATATTAGGGAACATGGTGGATCAATTTTATATCAAAGTGTAAAAGTAACTTTGCAAATCAAGAACAAACATCAATTACAAAAAAATGTTTTTCCATTCAATGTGTTTTTACTTCATATATTTAAAAAAATTTCCAATGGGAATGATTGATCAAATTTCTGGATACCAATTGTCGCAATTCGATGGTTCCAGGTGTAAGAGTATTCGGGAAGAAGCAGATACGATTTTTAAAAAAATTACTATTATATTTTAGATCCAACCTTTATAAACAAATTACAACTTATTCCTTAAATTT
Organism: Trichonephila clavipes; assembly: GCA_019973935.1. Taxonomy (NCBI): domain Eukaryota; kingdom Metazoa; phylum Arthropoda; class Arachnida; order Araneae; family Nephilidae; genus Trichonephila; species Trichonephila clavipes. The sequence continues at coordinate 628,796 of BMAU01020425.1, forward strand.
GCGAAAAATTTTAAATCCAAAATTCTTAATCTGACATACAAGATTACTCAAAAAGATACCTCTAGAGCAGCTTGTAGTTCTCTGTACGACTCATTCTCTAACTGTAACAATTGGGTAGAAATCAACTGCTATATTTCTTCCACTGTAGGAGTGGATGCCAAGATGAATATTAATTTCAGCACGCATGACTTCCACAAGCCACAAATCACTTTCTGCTATTAACTATTCTCTATTCCACGATTTCACAGTTAGCCTCATACACCCCAGTGGCAGGGTTTAAATAGCATTTATATTAGCGTAGAATCAAATAATCTCTACAGAAAGCGATTTTTAAACTAAAATCACAGTTGAAGAATATTTTCCCCAAGAGGATTATAAGAAGTTCCGCTGATACAATCCTTCACACCTGAGTTAATTAAACCCAATAAGTATTTTTTCAAATATGTAAAGGTGTTAACTGAATTTTTTTTCTACAGTATTATGCATCTAAAATCTTTTCCATTGACGACTCAGAGGGCAAAGGTATGCTTGGAAATAACGTGTTCAGATTTTTAAATTTTTGTAAATGAAATGTCAAAACAAGAGGTTGGGAGTAAAAAGTTAATATTCTAAAACTGGAATCAATCTACGAGAAATGAGTTAATAAAGGATTGTGGAACAACTATTAAGCTTAAAGCAGTGCTTCTCAAACTTTCAATACTGGCGCCCCCCTTTTCAATCACAATTTTTATCGCGCCCCCCTTATACATTAATAATGTACTGAATGTAATAATAATGCACTTTGACGCTAAATCTATTATACGCGATCTTAATTATAAACCATACAAATTAATAACATAAGTATTACAGTTTGTATACTCCTTTTTTGCAAAATAAATAAATTAAGTAAGTAAGACAGTGCTTCTCAAACTTTCACTACTGGCGACCCAATTTTCAAATCATAATTTTCATCGCCCCCTCAATAATAATGTATTGAATGCAATAATAATGCACTTTGAGTATTAAATTTTGTATACGTTACTTTTATATAATATATATTTTAAGCAAATTACTTTTAAGTAATAATTATAATGTTATGTTATTTTTCCTTTCTCATTTTTAAATTGGGACAGATTGCAAAATGACATTTAATTAAAAATTTATTTCGTCCATCATGCATTTCTAAAAGTAATATAAAAAATAAATTTTAAGTCAATTTTCCTACTTAGGCTAACAAAGAAAAACTTATTTTAGTTACTTTCTATTAAATAGTTTCAATTAATACAAATATGTAATACATATGATAGAATCACAATGTTAAGTGACAAAAAGAGAAAGCGATTTTCCTTGCAATTTTTCCTTTTCTTTTCTATATATGGGGTATTGGAATATTCTTTTTTCGTTACTATTTATTCATTAATTAAATTAATTAGTGTAAGAAAATAGTAAAGTAAAGAAGAAATTACACACATTCTTAGAAATTAGGCCATCTCGGATGGAATTCGAACTACCGTCCTTCAGATTAGAAGCCCAGCGCGCTATCCATTGCGTTACAGGGGACAGCACGAAAAGTTTTCCTTTCTATAAATGCTTTTGGACTATAATTTTTGTTTGTTACTATTTATTCATTTTTTAATTTAATTAATGAATTAAAATTTTTGAAAGAACTGTATTAACATGAAGTGTCACCCACTAAAAGTTTTAAAAATGTATTTGAACTTGAATGAATGAATAGAAAGTATTTTATCAACGATTGAAAATTTGAACAAGATATATATGAGAGAGTGAACTTATAGTAGAAATTGAAAAATAGTCTACTTTATGTTGCGCTCTCTCCTATCCATCACATCTGGCATTCTCGCGAGCGTCTGCGTGAGTCTGGCCAAAATATCGGACGTCTGCGCAAAACATGTAATAATGCTATACCTCGTACAATTCCAATCAGTCTTGGTCCATTCGATGCTTCTATAGCTACCAAATCTATCTTGAATGTACATTTTATAATTTGCGCGTTAGTTGTAATTCACACTATTAAGTATTACTGCAGAAAATTGGAACAAAAAAATCATGGATAAATTTTTAAGTCGTAAGCGAACATTCGACGATAATAAAGCATCAACAAGTGCACAGACGAGCATAGTTCCGAAAATTAAATCAAGGAAATATTCTCAAGAATACTTGAATTTTGGATTTACCATTACTGAAGTAAATGGAGAAGAAAAGCCCCTGTGTGTTATTTGCTCAAAAATATTGGCAGCAGACAGTATGAAACCTAATAAACTTAAAAGACATTTCGAAACGCTTCATGGTGAGTACATTAACAAACCTCGAGAGTTCTTTGAATCAAAATTAAAATCATATGGAAAACAAAAAACATTTTTAAAAAAATTTTGTCAGTGAATGAAAAAGCTTTACTTACTTCTTACAAAGTATCATATAAAATAGCCAGATGTAAAAAGCCTCACACTATTGCCGAAGAGCTTATTTTGCCTGCAGCAATTGAGATTGTAGAAACTATGTTTGGAGACAATTTTGCCAAAGAGTTGCAGTCCATACCCCTATCAAATGATACTGTTTCCCGTCGAATTGATGATATCTCTGAAGATGTAGAGCAACAGCTTTTCGGTAAGTTGCGTGATAAATTGTTTTCAATTCAGCTTGACGAGGCAACAGATAGCAATAAAGATGCTCATTTCATTGCGTATGTTCGATTTTGGGATGGTATGTCAGCGGTAGAAGAACTACTTTTTTGTAAACCAATAAAACTTAAAGCAACAGCAATAGCATTATTTGATATTTTAAATAATTTTATAAACGAGGCAAATATAGAGTGGAAAAATTGTGTAGGAATATGCACCGATGGTGCTCGTACAATGTCAGGAAGATTTAAAAGTATACAAGCACTTGTGAAACAAAAATCTCCACTGTGCATCTGGACACATTGTATGATCCACAGAGAATCTCTGGCTTCCAAAGAAATTAGTCCTGGCCTGAATATTGTGCTAATGACAGTTGTGACTGTTGTAAATTACATAAAAATGAGACCCCTAAAATCAAGAATCTTTTCTGGACTTTGCAAAGACATGGGCGCAGTGCATTCATCTTTGCTATTTTATTGTGAAGCAAGATGGTTATCACGCGGGAAATTTTTACAACGTGTTTATGAATTAAGAAATGAAATTACCATTTTTCTAGAAGAGGAAAACCTACCGGAAGCTGAGAAATTTCGAGATGGTTTATTTCTGATGAAGTTGAGCTACTTAGTCGATATATTTGAGAAATTAAATATATTGAATCTTCAACTTCAAGGATCAAATGTACATATGTTTTACACGAGTGATAAAATTAATGCTTTTTGTAGAAAATTAGAATTATGGAGCCGAAATTTAAAGCAAAAAAACCTAGAAATGTTTGAAAATGCGGATAAATGTGTAAAAACTTACAAAACTGAAGAACAACATGTGGAAGTTGTTTATAAAACTATTGAATATCATTTAGTTATGTTAGCAAAAAATTTTAAAAATATTTTTTTGCTAAGGACAACTTGATAGCAATTTACGAATGGGAGAGAGATACATTTCAAAATACCCTAGAACGGCTCTCCACTACCGAAGAAGAAAATTTCATAGATTTCACATCTAGTGGCGAAATTAAAAGACAATTTTGTAATAAAACTCTCTTTCAATTTTGGGCAGAAGTAGATGATGAATTTTCTGAACTGAAAACAAAAGCATTTCGTATACTTTTACAGTTTTCAACATCGTACCTTTGTGAAACCGGATTTTCTGTGGTGGCTGCTTTGAAGACAAAATATAGATCTCAGCTAAATATAGAAAAAGAACTCAGAGTGTCAATTTCTAATATTAAGCCTTCATTTGAAAACCTTTGCTCTGCAAGACAAGCCCATGGAAGTCACTAATAATAATTAAACTTGCTCTTAAATTAGTATTAATAAATTAGTTATAAAATACATTGTGCAGTACTGATACATTTATAAGTACACTGGCTGAAGTACCCGTTCTGCGATTATTTTTTAAAAATAATACATTAATCTTGATATAATAGCTTAATTCTAAGAAGAGTAAAACCAAGTGCACAACAATGCATACAAAAATATAAAATGATTTTTTAAATGAATGCTCCAATTATAAATAGTTTAAAACGAACTGTAATTTTAAGCCTCACAGAATTAGCATTTAGAATTAATATTAAATAAGGAAAACGAATGAAAAATTCTAATGAAGAATAATTGTGTTATTTTTAATATTTAAAGCGAGAAACTTTCAAAATGTTTTAACCGGAAGCAGGCGCCCACTCACACTAACGTTAATGGTCGCGCGATCACTTCACCAAGTCACCCCAATCCTTTTTTTTTTTTATAATTATTTTTTTCTGTGCTCGATAAAAATCACAATTGCAGTGAATAATTTAACTAAGAGAAAATATACTTACCTACTTTAAAGGACTTTTAATTTTTCTTTGATGATTTGAGAAAAATCCAATAAAACTAAAGAAACCGTTCCAAATGTGCGTGACCTTAATAAAGAACATAAATCACAGACACTTTTCACTAACAATACAAGAACGTTATTTGCAATCAAAACTGTCATATTTTGCTCACGTTATTGTAATTTTTCTATTCTTTGATGATCTACAAATAGCACGTGTAACCTTTTCTTGCTTGTGTCTTTTTGACAAGGCGAAGTGTTACATTTATGGCTTCTTAGTTTTCTTGATATCTTAATTTTCTTGATAGAGTTCTTTAGGCAGCATTTGAAAATTACAGTTCAACTCAAACGTTTCATGTCTATCACTTTTGTCATATTTACTTTCGCTATCACGATTAATATGCATTATTTCATCAGGTTCTTCAATTGCTTGATCAGTTTCATCTTCCTTCAATAGAGAGATCACAGATGCCCATTTTTTTTTATACTCTGCTCATTTACATTTATAAACCATAATAAGTTGTACAACACAGCAATTAAAACCACAAAGTTAATCGTAGGGGAAAGTATAGCATATTCATAGAAAATATTTCTGAACAAAAGTGGTCGTGAAGGGAACTCGATCAAAACAAGTACCTTGATTGTAAAACACCGTTTGCCACTCAAAAAAAAAAAAGAGGCATAAATGTAACAAATTCATTTTAGTTTCCATTAAGACTGTCATATCGGAGGATACTGTCAAGAAACTGTTAACGAATAAACAGTTTTACCAGAATTTGGAGTGATTCAACGCCTCATGCGACCGCTCCCATGAAAAAAATGTATTCGATACAAAAGCATCGATGTCAGTTATAAAAAAATAATTGTGTAAAACGTTTTTTATAATGCAATTTCAGATTACTCATAAAAATACATCTTGGCGAATTAATCCTTCAAAGTGCTCAATATGCTTATCCATACATCATAAAACTCATTTACATGGGGGGAAAAGCAACAGAAAAATATTATTTACAACTTTCCCAAAAGAAAAGTAGACGGAGTTAAGCATACCAGTAAGTTTGAAGGTCAAAGAGATGATAATCAAAAGTACTATTCTAGAGGTTACAAGAAACGTAATAAAAAAAAAAATCTCTCATCGCGGGATTACAGCAAAGCAAACAAAATATCTTTTTTTATTTGGTTTTGGGATCAAAGATAGCTAATGAGCGTTTGAAGTGGAATCTTTTGAAAGTGGAAAACCAGATGATACATATAATTTATATCAGTGTAAATGTGTATTTTTTATTTTGTCAGAAAGCATTTTGTTTTACTTCATTCCAAAAAATAATTTTTTAAGCCTTTTATATTTTCAAGATGCTCGCGCCCCCCTCGAAGGGTTATCGCGCCCCCCCAGGGGGGCGCGCCCCACAGTTTGAGAAGCACTGGCTTAAAGTTAATTAATAAAATATTGAAACGATTATTCTGACAATGATTGATACTGTTACGCTCTATCACAACGCTGTCAAGGAATGATATATCGGAAAATTAAAGTTAAGTTTGAAATTCCTGCTCCACTTAAGGTAGTCCTGAAATCAAGTTCATTTATAAATCACAACATTATTTGTTCTGCTTGTTAATTTCGTTCGAGGTAATTGATAAAGAATCCAAATTTATTTAATTATTACGTTTGGTTTATAAAAATTGCAAAAATTCCAAAAATTGAAAATTCAAGTAACATTTAAGAAATTCTGCAAATTTTTAACATACATTCTAGATAATTTCAAAATTTATAAATTCACGTCTAATATTTTTTCGCCATAATCATCTAGTCTTAAATACATCTCTTAAAATAATTAAATTAATTAAGTACCAACTGTTCAATTAATTTATTCCAGTGCTTCTCAAACTTTCAATACTAGCGACCCAATTTTCAATCATGATTTTTATCGCGCCCCCTTATATAATGAGCTATATATAAGCTACTATATATATAAGCTATAGTATGATCTTAATTATAAACCGTAAAAATTAATAAGATAAGTATTAAATTTTTTATATATAAGTTACTCTTAAGTAATATATATTTTAAGTAAATTACTTTTAAGTAATAGGTTAATTATGTTAATTTTCTTTTTCTAATTTTTAAATTGAAACAGATTCATAAATGATATTTAATTAAAGATTTATTTTCCTTCATTTCTAAAAGTACTAATGTCATTAAGAAATAGTCTAATCTATATGTTGCTCTCTATCATATCCATTACTTCTGATATTCTCGCGAACGTTCACATGAGTCTGGACAACCTAACGGACGTCTGCACAAAACATGTAAAAATGCTGTACCTCGTACAATTCCAGTCAGTCTTATCCGAGTCGATTAGCTACCGTATCTCTCTTGAATGTACATTTCATAATTCATGCGTTAATTGTAATTCACGGTATTAAGTATTTAAGTCAGTGGATTAAAACAAAATTATAGATATATATTTTTAAATTGTAGCGAGCATTCGACAATAATAAAGCATCAACAAGTACACAGACGACGGCAAATTGATAGCATGTTACGAATGGGTTAGGGATCCATTTCAAAATACTTCAGAAGGGTTCTCAACTGCCGAAAAAGAGATCTTCATTGATTTCATATCCAGTGACGAAATTAAAAGGTAATTTTGTAATAATCACTCTTTTAATTCTGGATAGAGGTGGATGCTGAATTTTCTGCGCTGAAAACAAACGCATTTCACATACTATTACCATTTTCAACATCAAACCTTTTTGATTCCAGATTTTCTGCGTTGGATACTTTGAAGACAAAATATAGATCTCAGTTAAATATCAAAAAATAACTCAGAGTGTCAATTTCTAATTTTTAGCCTTCCTTTGAAAAACTTTGCTCTACAAGAGAAACCCATGGAAGTCACTAATTATTAAACTTGTTCTTATACTGGCTGAAGTACCCACTCTTAATTCGAGCTTATTTTTTTTAAAAATGATAGTACATTATTCTTGATAGCTTAATTGTAAAGAGAGTAAAACCAAGTGCATGTCAATGTATACAAAAATGTAAAATGATTTTTTGAAATGAATGCTCCTATTATAAATGGCTTTGAACGAACTGTAATTTTAAGCCTCGCCGAACTAGCATTTAGAATTAATGTTAAATAATAAAAAATAATGTAAAATTCCAATGAATAACAATTGTGTTATTTTTCATATTTAAAGCGAGAAAACTTCAAAATGTAGTAGCTCGGGATCAGGTGTGCATTTGATGCTGAAGTTAATGATCGCGCGGATTGACTCACCCCAATTCTTTTTTTATAATTATTTTTAATATACACGATAAAAATCACAATTTCAGAGAATAATTTAACTAAAAAAATATACTTACATATTTCAAGGATTTTTCAATGATAATTTGAGAAAAAAATCTAATAAAACTGAACTAAATTGTGCTAAAAGTGCGTTACCTTAATAAAGGACACATTTCACTATAACAGGAAAGTTATTTGCAAGCAAACTGTCACAATTTGTTCACGTTATTGTAGATTTAATATTCTTTGATGATCGACAAATATCCTGTTGAACTTTTTCTTGCTTGTGTCTTTTTGACAGCGCAAAGTGCATCTTGCGGTACACTTATGGCTTCATATTTTTCTTGATGGAGTTCTTAATGCAGCTATTGAAAATTTTCCTTTTCATGCTCATTGCATTTCTCAAATTTACTTTCGCTATCATGATTGATATGCATCACTTCAGCAAGTGAATTTTCTGCACGCCTCACAGTTTGAGAAACACTGAATCCTGCTAATAAAGTTTAAATACATTTTTGAATATTTGGGAGTTTAATTTAAAGTTGTTATATTTATGCACAACTGCAAGTTTGTCAACTTATATTTATTATTTTATTTTATTTTTCTATAATATCAATTTGGTTTTGCATTTAACATAAATGACAACACATTTTTCAATCTCTTTTTTCACTTCATTAACCATATTTATACATAATATTATTTATCAAAGCAACTATGCTGCATTAAAAATATTTAAAAAATTCGTATATTATGTAGCATAAAAAATTTCCCATAGACCACAAGAGGAAAAAAGTAATTCATTGTATATTTTAATATTTAAATAGTTAGATAAGTGAATTTTTGTACTTTTATTTTGGTCTGATGTGTTCAGTTAGTAAAAATATCTAATTTAATGGATGAGAAAAATGTTTCAGAATAAAGTATGTATAATTTTTGAGAATTTAAAATACTGAAGTTGTAAGTAAAATGTATTATCATGATTTAATAATTTATAACATTCATAACAAACAATTTAAAATAAGCGTATTAATTATTACTATTGTAAATTTTATATAGTGTCAAGAATAAATAAATTATAAACTATACGCAAAATATAATTTTTTTCCTTTGCCAATTTTTAGAAAGCAACAATTTTCTTTTTAGCTGTCAGGAATTGCATGATGCCACAACCAAATTTCGCAATTAAGGAACAAAAATAAATTCTGATTATCTATTACAAAGTAGAGTTCTAAAACATTAAAAATGAAGTTAAACAAAACCTTCATCTTGGAAAAAATGTTAAATTTAATTGATTTTTGTGACAAGATAAGTATTATTTACTTTCAATACGCATTAGCTAACACACATTCTATATAAAATTATATTATTTAATCATTTAATTAACACAAAAAGCTATATAATGTAAAATTCAAAAAACAAATATATATGTATGCATATATATAACTTTTTTTCGTCATTAATACTACATATAGAGTTACTATACAATATATAAAAGGAAATTTATTATTTTCTTTAGTCTACGAAAGAGAATCACGAATAATCTTAAATAGTTGCGGTAAACTTTTAAAATGTCTACGTAAAGACAAAGACTGTTCATGAACAACATAATTATACTGTAATTGTGAAGCCGTGGTTAGGCAATTTACAATTAAACGCTCCAATTAAGCAAAAGAATCCTTTAAGTCTAATCTCAGAAGAAACGAAACTTTACTAAGGTTTCAGAAAGAAAAGAAAGTTGAAGAATTCTTTGCTTCACAAAGAAGATGTAAAAGCGAACGTTAACAAAGCTATTAAATGTTTTGCTACTTCCTCCTAACTAATTTGGTTCAAATATTTGAGTTAAGTCAACTCACACATAAAAAAAAAGAAAATTAGTAAGTAGTTAGAGCAGTATTTTACCTGTAAAATCTGCTTCAAATATTTGCTTTAAAATGAAGAACAGACTTTACATTTATAATTTAAATAATCAATTTTTTATGTAACCATTTTGTTTTATTTTTTGATATTTGGTTCTCATTGATTCTCTGTAAAAAAATTAATTCAAAATTCATTGTTTATCAAGAATTTATAGAAATAAATTTTATAAGATATGTTGACTTTAAAGTTATTAATAAAACGATTAAGAAGATTTTTATGATATTTTTAAGAACGTTGAAGTTCAAGACATTTTTTTTCATTTAAAGATATATAATGAAATACATTTAATGCATAAACTCTTAAGACGAAATATCGGTTAACACGAAAATAATACAAAGGGTCTCGACACAGTACTATGTATTTTCATGCATTTTTTTCTCTTAACATAATACGAAAATCATTTAGAACGAAAAGATTTCCTTTTGTGAATGAACAAAATACAAAAAGACCAGCCGGATTGGACTCCTATTGTATTATCGGAAAAATTCGATGCAGTAGATGATGATAATGTGTGTACAGCCCCAATTATATGGCAGACGATAACATTTTGGAGTTTGATCGGAGCTGAAAAAATTTCATACATACAAATTCGGACGTCGAAAATGAAATGAGTAATGAAGCTTCTGTCCCCACGTCATCCGAAATGAGGAACGTCATCAAAAGTATGCGCAGTTATTTAGACGCACATTCCAATGGTGAAATGAATAACAAATTGTATGTTATTGAAAAATTTACTGCTAAGAAAACAAAACAAAGAAAATATCAGATTGTTTTCCAAAAACTTAATAAACGTTTTGTTTTTCAAAAAATTTAAAAAATTTGTATTAAATTGAGATCTTGTGAATAGTTTTGTTTCATTAATTTTATTTAATACATGCATATATAAATTTATATGTAAATAAAATAAACTCTAATAAACATAATTTTGTTGAATATATGTTTTTTTCAATAGCATTTAACATGAAAAAATGTTTGAGTCCCTTCGATTTCGGGTTAAGCAATTTTCAGTGTATTTCGTGAATTATCAGATATTATGTAATGCTTTTAGATTACTTAAGTAGAAAGTACAGCAATAAAAAAAAGGATTGAAGATAAAATTGACAGATTTTGTATTGATTTCTCCTTCTTTTAACATAGAACAATGTCGTAGAGTGAATCTTCTTATTTTCGTAGTGGTAGTAATCCAAGTCTTTAACTATAGTATAAAAAGAGAATGAGTAAACTTAATGAGTAATTATAGTGGTCAAGGCGGATACTTAAATAGCAAAGAAAAAACTCTTAGTATCGATCCACAATTCCTCCATTTCTACAGCATTTACTTACAATTTACGGAAGGAACACTAACACTCTTTTAAAGAGAAAAGCTCAAAGCTTTAAATTATAAATTCCAATGTTAGAAGTATGTATCAAACATTATATTCCATGTACCTTTTTTGACGTCATAAAGAATAATGCAAGCCTTCACATATTTACAAAGAAAACTCTTTTATTTGAGAAAAATAATCAAATTGCTCATTTTATATTTCGAAAAAGCAATGTAGATTTATTTGTGAATAAAACTATGTAATTCATTTATCAATATGAAATTGCTTATTTCACGTTGGTAAAGATTTCTTCTTAGAGAAAAAAAAATGTACATTTTCAGTTTTATAAATAATTCTGCAAAAGGTATCATGAAAAGTGTATCTCCTTAAAACTAGCCATACAAAATTGCGTGTGTGTATTTTTTTAAATTCTCTCCTTCAAACAAGTCCCTAAAATACTAATTAATATTTAAAAATGTATATACTACTTTAATGACTAATAAAAAGCATATTTTTAAAATTAGTTTTATAGGTTACACTTAATGACAAACTTATTACTATTACAATGTTAGTACATTACTGCTATGTTAGTACATTTAAAATGTATTATTACGAAGAATATATAAAATATCAGTTGATGAAACTTATAAATGTTAAAAAGAATTCAATAAGAAATGTTATGAAAAAAACAAATTTTACACAGTAGTTTTATTTTGCATCGAATAATGTTTTTAAAACGCTTGATTTCAAATCAACTAATTTTGTTCTAGAACTCCTTTATTTTGTCTTTTTAAAATAGTAATTCAATGAAAATCTTAAAAATTATATAAAAAGAAGTGTTTTTGTGAATCATATAAAAAAATTGAAAACTTTTTTGTATTAAAGTTACTCTGCAAACTATTAAAACTGTTTCCTCGATATAACACTAGTCACAGCAAAAATTCTTTAACATTTTTAAGAAATTATAAATATGCACAAGTACACAATATCACCAATAGTTAACTGAAAGATTTTGCAGATTTTCGTTTCGTTCGTTTTGCAGAAAAAGATTTCGTTACACTTATAGAACAGGCAACAAAAAATAGTCTTGTCAAAAAATTTTAACAGTTTAAATAAAATTATATAGTTAGATAGTATGTCAAATATTTGAATATTTTTATACATTTCCTAACACTCTAAATCTCGAATAATTGCTTAAATTATGTTTTATTAATATATTTGGTTCAAAATGAACGCTTGATGTAGAGAAACAATGAGAGAATGTTTTAAATTGTTTCTCCAAAATTGCATATTAAAAACTACGAATTAATATTCAGTGGAAAAGTTCATCTTGTCGTTTTTAAATTTATTATATGTTTGTTGATTCATACTTTTCTGCAATTTTTCACTGACCGACCATTATAAATTTATTTATATATATTAGATATGCATTATATATTTTTCTTTGTATATAGTAATATTTATAAATAAATATATACACATATTGTAATATTTCTATATTAACAAGTATTTTCTTGTTTTAATTGCGTTAACTTTAATTCTATCTGATGAAATGTATTGTGATATATTTTGATTATATATTTATTTATTTATTGAAAGATAATTTGTATCGATAAGGAATTATGCCTTATTTAAATCTTTAAGTAAACTTAAACAGTATAATACAAATTTTATAACCCTTTAAAAAGTTTAAAACATTTTAAACGTAATATTTCCATCGCATAATGAAAATATTTTATTAGTAACAAGAATCATAATAATAATTTTGATTTAGTTTTGAGTTTTTTGTTTAGTTAACCATGTATAGTGCAATTTGACGCATTGTAAATTTAATATCATCTTTTGATGGTATCTATTTTTAAAGCTGATTTATTAGTATTCTAATAGATGAATACATGAATAAATGATTCTGCGTACAGTGGAATCAATTTATGTAATTTGTTGAAAGGTTTTGGCTATGCACCAAAGCCCCTTGAAAAAATATTTAAATATACGCAAAACAGTTAAAGTACTTCTCATTTATTTGCTTATAATATATACTGTTTTTACATAATTGTTAAAATGTTCATAGTAAAAAATAATACCATAATGCAAAAGTGGGAATTTCTTAAAATTAGTTTTCATTGAACAAAGCTTGGATTTCTTAATGAAAATTGGTCTAAAGGTACCGTATAACCCCATAACACGCACTTTTAACACAAAAAATCAGATTGAAATTTACAGAAGCGTTATACGCCGGATATAAAAATGGTAGCCTTAAAAGTAAAGAAAATCAGCATAAAAAATTAAATTCCACAAGTATCTAAATACGGTTCATTTAAAAGAAATGTTTGTCCTTTTCATCTTCCACAATGCCTCCAGATCAGTGTTTCTCAAATTGTGGGATGTGCCACCTGGGACGTCATAACCCTACAATAGAGTCGCGAGCATGTTGAAAAGTCGAAAATAAGATTATTTAAAAAAATTTTAATTTTCTTTAAGTAAACAAACAAAATACATTGGGACATATTAAAAAATAAAATACACATTTACACTGATATAATACACTTATAAGTATATCAGTACTGCTGAATGCATTTTATAAATTTAACAATACTAGTTAAGAGCGTTTAATAATTACCAGTAACACATAGGTTCTTCATATTATACGCAAATATCAGCTTATCTTGATGATTTGTCCGGTTTATAATTAATGATTTCAATGCCGATTAAAAATTACGGGATTCCTTCCCCGATAACACCGTTTAACGCCAAGGCGAGCATATTGGGGAGGTGGGGTAGTTAAGGAATAAATAAGCAAATATTTTATTTTCTGATATAAGTAAATCCTTCGCAAATACTGTCAAGATAATTTTATTGCCTTCGGAATAGTTTTATGTGTAGCAGTGCACAGAAAGATTCGTACTTTAGAAAGACGTATATATACGTCAGGGGCAGTTGACTCGCTGGCTGAGCGAAACGATTATATACGCTGGCAGCACTTAAGAGTATAAAGTTGAACTACAGGTTTATCGTCAAAACATAGTATGGAATTTAATACATTGTTTTATTGTATGGAGGGGGAGGGGCACGATGAGAGAAAATTATGATTGAATATTGGGTCACAAATATTGTAAGTTTGGGAATCACTGATCCAGGTACATCATCGAAATCTGTTTCATCTTCTCCCCATTACAGGTACTCTGAATCATAAATAAATAATCACCTTTCATTTCCTCGTGATTGTTAGATACGCTACAATTTTTTTAATTACTTTTGAATTATGTCTGATACAATTTCATTCCATGCTTTTATTATCCATTCGCGCACTATTTCTAGACTGACTTGACACATTTGGCCTCCTTTTGTAAGTACTTTTTCTTCTTCAAACACATCCACGCATTCCACTGTCATTTTAAATTTGCTTTGAATGGCCTATTGAAACTCACAACTAAAATCGGAACTAATGGTGCTAATCCGCCTGGAATAACTGGCATGTCCGTGTTGTATTCTGTCAGCGTCAGCAATTTCTTCGGATTATCTGTTAGATAAGACCTGAACATGTTCCCATATTAAAGTACTTTCTGGATTCTGTAAGGTAAGCCAAACAACTTTAATCCACAATTTTACACCATTTTCGTCCATCCATACTTTGTCAGGCATAAAAAATGAAAACACTTTTTCTGAAAATTAGAATTTGGCATCGTTTTTCTTTTAAAAATAACTGTGGAATTTTAATTTTGTACCATCCGCTAAGTGAAGGAGCGAGCATACGGTGAAGTGAGATTGTCTTACCCTGTTTTTATGTGAAAGGTTTTTGTTCATTTGTTTTTGTTTTCTAACATATCAAATTTTAGTGGAGTTTTATCTCTACTTCCAAAGTGTGACAGAGTTATTTTTTTCGCTTATTTAGGTCAAATTACATATTTCTGGAGACTTATCAATGTGTTGTTTAAATCTTTAAGAAGCATTTGTAAAACTTTTGTTTTTGTCTCGCAGAACTAACTTATTGGTGGCATAAATTGGCTACACCAACTGAAAGTTGTTTTAAATTTTTAGTCTTATTTGTATTATTTTTGCCCACTTTAAGATGAATAAGCGTTCACGGTTTCTTGTTACAACTAATCCATTCTAGCGTTTTTCTAGGACCCAGTTCGTAATACTTTCTTCCAGAAAAGGTCATTTCGTTGCTCCTTGGATTTTGAAACCAAGAATGTTTGCATCGTTTTACAGGACACCTATTTACTGCTGAAAAGAACACTATAAACTGTATTCAATAAGCTACAGGTAGTGTGAAGAGTCTTAGGAGCGTTGTGATTTGTTCAAATATAAATCATCCACCTCAAACGTCTCACGTAAGGATCGGTTGAAATGAAGTCCGAGAATACGCCAGAAAATCCAGTGCCACGGTGACGGTTTAATCACCCTTCCCCTCTTTAATTGCGTCTTAGAGTAGTAGTTCTAGAAATGTACCATTGTTAAAAAATCCAGAATAATACTTCAAACTTATGCTTTCAAAAGATAAGAGTGTTACACAGAGGTTCCTTCGTAAAAAAGAGCACTTTATAAGGTGATTACACTTAAAAATTTCAAAAAATCCAGTTTGAAAGTATAGGTGTCCATTGTGTAGGCTAGATTATAACGTATTTATATATTCCTACTTTCTTTAATTAACACTAATAATTCAATGATTATATATATAACTTCTTTCTATGCTACTAATATAAAATTATATGTATTTGATAGAAAAAAGCATAGACGGAAAACTTTTTTTATTTCAGTAGATTTTTTCCAAAAAAAATTAAATAATTAATTTATATAAAACATTTTTAAACTCTTGATAGTTCTTAAGGGGTTTTGACAGATTTTTTTACATACCAATTCATACGTAAGTATTCCTTTAATTTATAATAATTAAATACAATGGTAGTACAGTAACCTAACTCGCGATGTTTTTTCTCGAATAAATTAACTGCAGTAATTAGAAAAAAATATAATGTTATGAGAATTATAAGCATTAAAAAGGGAAAAACTATACAATTTTATACAGAAATTTTTGTATAATCAAAGCAAAAATAAAAAAATCTTATTTCAAGAAGCCTTTTTTTACCAAACCAAGAAGTTGAAATTTTAAAAATAAATCCTCAATGCATTGCCAATTTCCATTTAAAAATAAATTGTGAAATGCAAGTCCTTTGATGTTTTTAATACACGTGTGATATTAAATTACTTAATTCATTTAATATTTAATAATTTTCCATAATTTCTTTTAAATTGTGCAATCTGGAACTTAATTTTACAACATAAAACCCAAAATAAGTGACACTTTGTGTTGCATAGTAGTATAAAGTTTATTGCATTGATATCAAAATTCCTCACTATGCAATGTTGTATATTATGTTACTTTACACAGTATACGTTACTACATCTCTGAATAATCATCTGAGCTTCTCATAAATTTAAATTAAAGTAGTTTAGATTTATAAAATAACCCATAAATTAGTAAACAATCCATAAATTATTCATAACCATAACAGCATTCGGCTTAGACCATGCAATACTTTCGAAGATGTCCACAGATACAAAACGATCGTTAAGAAACTTTATAGCCATATTAAAATACTTGTTCAGATATTCAAAAAGTAATTGCTTAAAGATAGCCGAATTAAGAAATGGGCTCACGTGTGGAAAGAAACATTTTTGGAACGAAAATTAATTATTTAATTTTACGATCA
Source organism: Trichonephila clavipes (assembly GCA_019973935.1). Lineage (NCBI taxonomy): Eukaryota > Metazoa > Arthropoda > Arachnida > Araneae > Nephilidae > Trichonephila > Trichonephila clavipes. The sequence goes on from BMAU01020425.1 coordinate 645,448, forward strand.
AAGTATCTCACCTAAAGAAAAAACAACTTACAGGAATACATTATACGATATGGATTACTCTGTGAAAAAATCGATGCCATGGTATTTTTCTTGGTGGAACAAATCAAATCACTAATGACAATGCCTTGTTTCTTTTTCTTTATTAACATTCCAAAAAGAATCCTTTTTTGTTTTATGTGGTTATTATTTTCCTTTTCTTTTTATAAAAAAGATGTATCTGTTGTGAAATGTGAAAAAACTATAACCAATTAGAAATGAGGCTTTTAGGAAAGTAAATATTGATTGTGGTGGTGTGTTTTTTTCATGAAAAAGTTTCATTTTTGGTGTGTGCATTTAATCTTGTAATGGCTTTAAGTATCTTCAAACACAGATTACTATTTGTAAAAGTGCCTCATTACTGACTTATCTATTAAATTCTATATATAAAAAGTTCTATTTTAGTTTTGAAAGTAAAGAAAATTGTTGAAGAGAATTTTTTTTACTTTAAGAAGTGTTCTTGAACAGCTTTTGATAAGAAAAGATGAATTACACATTGCCTCATTTATCATTTTAACTTTTATTTTTCTGAAGCAAATATATATTCTGAAGTTAACAAGCAAATATTTTACAAAAGGAAGTAAAAGAGCTGTAGTTATAGTTTTTTTTAATAAATTTTCAAAAATAGTACATAATTTAAGTTTCTATAGATATATATCTTTATAATTTAAGTTTCTATACACTTATATCTTTATAATTTAAGTTTCTATGCACTTATATCTTTATAATTTAAGTTTCTATATACTTATGAAAAGAAAAGGGTATTATAAAGAAAATGATATACATAAAGTGGATGTAGAGAACTGACGTTTAGAAGAAAAATTGATTAATAAATTAATTAATTTCAAGCCATATGCTTCATATGATTAAATGACTTTGTAATAATGTTTGTTTAAAATGAAGCTTTATTCTAAGCTTTCGGTTGTCTCTTTTTTAAGACCTTTCAAACAAAAAATGTCTGGAATCACTTAAGTTAATCTTTAAAGGCATCTTAATTAAATTACAGCACAGTTTTATATCATTTATGAGTACAACTTAATTTTATCTGTTTATACGTCGGACAAAAGAATTTTTCAACTTTTAGAATAGTATTAATTCGAAGTTCGCGAATACTTAACTAACTAAAATATACTTTCTCGTAATAATAATATTCTTGCAAAAATTTGAATGATGATGTTGGAATTAATTGCAATATTTGCTTAATTTATCTCTCCAAAATTTCCTAAATTTTTAACATCTTGACTATGTGGCATATGCCCTGAATATTCTTTCATGCAGTTTGAATTTCGATATTGAAGAGGTCAATATTAGTAATGAATATAGTTTAACAGTAACATTACTGTTAAATTTTCAAAGCAAAAAAAACATAACAATCATTCTATTATACTTAAAGCTGTGACTAAATTTTGTTTATGAATCAGTGGCGTAACGTACATCCCCGCAACAAAACCTGACTTATCAGGGGGCCTAATCATCTCCGTTACGCCACTGCTATGCATTGATTATATTTATATGCTTCTTGGTTTGGTTTTAACACTTAATGAGAAATGATTTTCTTATAAATTTGGAATTCTTAGTTATATGATATGATACTTTTTATTAAATCACATTATTCTATAGATAAACTTCCAAGTAGATCCAATATTTTCTCCTTTTAACTATAAGCAATGTCTAACTACTCAAAATTGAAAATAGCACAAGAGCCAAAAAAGTATCTTACTGCATTGTGTCATAGTAAAAAGAGGAAACATTTTGATGGTTAATGACAGTTTAATGCTAAGTAAAGATGCCTATACAATGAGATGACATTTATAACTGAATAATAAAGATCCCGTCAAAAAACTTTCTTCTCCTTGAAATTAGCAGAAATTTCAAAAGTAGCTTTTTATTCGTAGTAACTGTTATGGATTGTTGAATTGTACATAAACGAGAATCCCTAAATTTTTCTTAGAATGAATTCATGAGTATAGTTAACCATGTTCTTTTTTCAATATTTTAAATAAATGTTACCAATTTATGGGTAAACAAAGCTAAAAATAAGTAAATATTTGTATGCATAAAGTCGCAACATTTCATGCACATAAGTATATAACCACTCTTAACAATAACTGTAACTAACTATATCAAGCAACAAAAGCGCAATCCAATGGCCATTGAGCTTTAGTATAGACAGAGTGAGGGAAAAATGGGGTCCCTATTGAAAACCATCCATGTTTTTTATCCTTAATTTACGTTAATGATATGTTTGTCCCTGTGTAACCTTACCTAAATTAATCATGCACGTGATCCAATGATTAGGGCATTAATAAATCGGACACTAAAGAGAAGAAGAACTAAAGAAGAAGTACCTTCTCCAAAAGTTATCGTTGCATATAACAACTTCATGGGAGGGATTGATCACTTTGATCAAAGAAGAGAACGATACCAATTAAGATCTGTAAAATGGTGACAACATAACTTTTATTTTTTATTGAACTTACCGTCATAAATAGTTTCATACTGTGGCTAGCAAACAAAAGTAACAGACATATAGACCATTTAACATTCCGCATAGCATTAACTCGTCAGCTAATAGACGGATCTTACTCAAGAAAAAAAGGTATGGACCTCCTGCTGGCTTCCAAGCAAAGAAGTATGTAGTTCCAGATGAGTTTCTCTTAGCCAGTGTGGGAAATCATACGACAAAGATGGTTTCCAACTATAGACGATGTAGGAAATGTAACAGAAAGGGACAAGAAAAGGGGACCCACTACATGTGTGCAAAATGTGGTGTTCCCTTGTGCATTCCAACAAGCTTCTCATCTTTTCACATGGCAAGTAATTACCATTAGATTTAATTTTCTTTATGACGGTGAATGTTTCCTTGAGAAGTATTCTTCCCGTCCTTAAATTTTAAACGTAAATACAAAATTTGTCGAAATATAATACATTTCCTTAAATGTTATTGTTTAATTGTTAATAAAACAAAAAAACTGCGAGAAATTCAAAAGAGAAATAAACGGCCCACGAAAGGGTTTATAAATACATTTTGCCCTAAAAAAGACTTCAATGAAGCGAACCCTGAATTTATCACTTTTAATTTAATCTTTAACGCCCAATTCTCTGAAAGATAATTTTTTGCATTCGATTCTGTCATTCCTTTTCAAATAAATTTAAATATGAAATGAAAAAATATCTTACAATTCATTAATAATAATATCAGCAGATTCAACATAAATGCTGGCATATAATATTTGTAGTATGGCAACACGTGCACTTTGCATGTAATAATGATATTCAAAACAATATATTTTTGCTGATAGGCATTTAAATTTTTTTTTTGTATTATTCGTGTCTTTTCGATGATCGAATAAATTTTAACTATCTTTTAATTTTTCTGTAATCTTTCAAGAAGTACAAGTAAAATTGTTTTGGTTTTCATAATGATCCAGTTATATATTTCGTTGAAAATCTACAAGCTCAATTTTCTTCTCTAAGCCCTCAGAAATTTTACTACAATTAAGATATAAGTAATAAGGAATATATATAATCCATATATATATATATACATATATCTATAGAATCTAACTATTCAAGATAGGAAATATTAGGCACAGTAGTACAGTAACAAACTCCTAGCCTTAGGAACCAAGATTGCAGGTTTAAAAAATTTTAGGGCTAGCCAATCTTCATCTGTAATTTGTCTATACAATGTGTCAATGGGAAAGGAAAGAATAATATTAGAAGAAATTTAAATATTACAAATAAAATCACTATACTGAGAACTATTAGAAATATAATTGTAAAGAAAGTTAGCAGGATATCCATGTTCAATACATTGTTTAATAAAGTTATGAAAATTTAAATATATATTAGCTTTATCGCTAACTAATACATTATTACGATAAATATAGTTAAAAGTAATATTTCTATATATAGATATACATAAATTTGAATTCCAGTAAGGCACTTTAAGAATGTTAAAAATAAAGGTATCTCTCTCTCTCTCTCTTTCATCATAATTTTTTCTTTGTAATTTAAAATCCCTAATGTACAATGATGCATCTAAGTAATTAGTTTTAATCGGATTATGATTAATTTTAACTAAGTTTAAGTAATTCGGATAAAAATTAATATTGGGATTCAAATTATCATTTTTACCAAAAATAATTAAATCATCAATATATCTAAAAATGTAATAGTCATTATTAATAATACAATTATATTCATAAACGTGTAAAGATAAATTAGCGAAACTATTGCTAGCAGGGCCTCCTTGTGGCAAGCCTTTATTTTTGTTATATAATAAACTATTAAAATTAATGTAATTTTTCTTTTAAGACTAAATCTATGACAGTTTTAAATTTGTTAAAATTAATATTAAGAATATAATTACTGTGGTTTTCTAAAATTACTTTAATAATATCATTGATATCAATGGAATTGAAAATATCTTCAAAGTCATAACTATGAACCGAATAAATATTTTTATTTTTAAAAAAATCTATAATATATTTACTATTTTTAATTATAGCTTTATTACATTGTAAAGAATAAAGTTTTTTGTATAATATTATGAAGAAATTTGCCTGCAGTAGTAACATATATTTTAAAACCATTTGTCACTGTTGTAAAATTAACAGAACTTTTGTGGAATTTTGGTGTTAAAAATATATATGGAAACTTAATTTTTGGAACGCGAAAACCCATTTTTTTATAAATAGCAATAATACGATTACTAGTTTCATTATGTGACAAATTCAATTTTTAAAAAATCCATTGTTTAAAAAGTGTTTATTAAGCATATTATAATAAAAAGACTTACAAATCACAGTATAGTTATTTATCCATGTAAACTATGATAAAATTATTTTGCAATTCATAAGTTTGATATCTTTAAAACTAAATTCATAATGAGAATGGTAACTAAGTTTCATATATAATTTATTTATATATATATACAAATTAAACTGTTTCCTTTTTTAAAAAAAAGGAACTAGTTTGTGTGCTGTTCATAACTCAATTATAATTCGAACCTTTTTAAAGTAATAGAGGATAGAGGCTTTTGTCTTCTAACTTATTTCTATATCTGTGATGATGTGATTTTCTAAAAATTTCCATGAATTATTTTCAACAAATACTTAAAGTATCCGACTACGTTCGGAACCGTTATTTTCAAAAGCGGATAAATGGATACTTTTCATGATATTTAGTGTCGCTTAGATTAGAATATATGCATAAAACTGTTTTAGAGGACATTTTGATAAAAAAAATTATTTAAATACAATATTTTGGCAAAAAGTTTACTTAGAATAATCTTTTTTTCCAAATGTTCTCCTTTTGTGAAAAATGCTTCTGTTAGAATAATATTTTGCCTGTACATAGCTCAGACCTCTCTACAGAGTTTCAACTAGAATTTTTGAAATATATAACTTAGAAGTGGGTTTATTCATATTTTGCGACAACAGAGGGGAGCAATTTTAAGAAAAAAACGCGAATAATTATTTCAATCGGTGGTAACCCTAAAAATAATGTGATTGTTTCAAAACTTCTAGTTGAGCCTCTGTAGAAAGGTCTGAGCAAAATATTATTATAATAGAACCATTTTTCACAAAAGGAGAATATTTGGAAAAAAGATTATTCTAAGATAATTTTTTGAAAATATTTTATATTTAAATAATGTTTTTTTGTCAAAATGTTCTTAAAACCATTTTATGCATGTATTTTAATCTGATTGACAGTAAATATCATGAAAATTATCCAATTATGCGCTATTTTAAAATCACGATTCCGAACGTAATAGTATATCTTAAGTAAATTCTTTTCAACAAGTGAAAGATCTCATGAAACCTGTAGTATTTTTTTAGTGCAAAAACTCATTTATCTAATTAATTATTTTAAGAAAATGATTTTAATATTACTCAATCTTCAAAGAAAGATTGAACACAAGTTTTATATAACAAATTCTTAATAAACACTTAAAAATGCATTCTGCATCATTTATTTAAATAAAAATATTCTTCGAGAAAACCAAATAATTTCAATTAATAAACATAAAACAGTATTTTAAATATCACATGTAAAGGGAATGTTTTATTTTAATGCAAGGGAAAACATGAAGGATTTTAAAACGAAAAGAAATATTATGCAAACGTTGATGCTGCAAACCTTAGAAATAAATTGTTTTCCAATTAAAATAAAATAATAAGATTTTCATTTTTTTATTTGAATAAAATACTTTTCAGGAATAAAATATCTTATCAAAATTTTCTGGGAATAGATGGAAAGATTAAAAAACTAGGGATTTAATTTCTGATGCAATCAATTTTTGCATCACGGATTTCATTTGAGTTTTTAAAAAAATAATAATTCTCTGATAAAATGGAATACGAAGCATAGAACTTTTACTTAAGAATGTATTTGACTTTCTTTTTCGTCTGACAAAAAAAATTTTGAAAAAAAAATCCTTTAAAAGACATATTATTTTAGAAGTTTAATTAGAACAGGCAAAAAAATAGCAAAAAAATTGATTCTTGGAAAGAGGAAATCAAAATTTCTGATAGATTCTTGCAAAGGGAATTTAAAACCAAACATTATTTTTAAAATGGTACATTTGTTACAAAATGTTAAGGCTTTTAAAATAGAATAAATTTTAATTTTGAAATTTTTTGTCATGCGAATGTTACAAATTGTATTATTTTTGTAATGATTATTTTTTATACATTTGAAGCTGATTTTAAATCTCTAGATAGTAAATCCCTTACATACACGTCTTTTCTCGTCAGAAATAAGAATGCTGATGTGAAACATTCTGTGCCATTTTGTTTTACCAAGTAGAGTTTGCCTTTTCACCCAGTAAAAACAGCAGCAAATGCATATGGGGAATGAAAAAGACTAGCTAATCTTTTCTGTCTTTTAGTGTCTTACCTTTCTTATTTATGGTGAAAAATCATAAAATATATAAAGCTTTTATTAACTACTTCTATTCTATATTTATTGCAGGAAAGTAAATAAAAATATTCCAAACAAATGTGTATATTGATAAAAATACAAGATAAATACATAGTTTTCACATCTCAGTTTTATAACAAGTTTATATTAATATTTTGAGTATTTAAAATTTACTAAAATTTATATTTTATATTAATAGTTATTTTAATAATAACTATTCCAACTGCTTTGAAAAAATAAGCAATTCAACTTAGCTTCGAGCAATAATAAGAAATGGTATAATGCACGTATATAAATTCGAATAAAATAGACAGAACAAAATGTATGGCATAAATATATGTACGCGCGTTAGAGCATAGAAAAATATGTTATAATATAATATAATTATTACAAACACATTAAATACAATTCATCTCGAAGTCATCTTACAATGTAAGCTTACAGTTGCCTATCATTCTAAAAAGAAGAATCGTAAGCTGTGCAACTGGAAATTTTAATACAACCATTTACTTTCATAACGATGATAACCTGATTAATCCATTATAATCTAATACTGAATAATATAATTATGAATCAAGATTGCAAGTTTCTCGTTTTAGATTACTTCTCTTTAGATGCCTTATATCCAGGATAGTTTTTCATTCGTACCTCAGCTAAACAAAAAAAGAAAGAAAGAGAACATATTTCGTTAAATTTTAAGTATGTAGATGTAATAGCTGATAAAAAGGATTTTTTTTATTTATAATTCCTCGTAACACTCTTGAGGGTCAATTTTTCAAAATACCTCCCTAAGCTGATCTCTGCTCAGCAAAAGTAACGCATTGTTAAAAGTTTTGCGTAAAGAATGCTTGAAGTAATGTAAATAATTTATATCTGAAAGTGTAATACATTAGTATTACTTTCTGTTGTATTTATTTTATTTTAAAATTGTAATACTCGCAAGAAACGCCGTTTCTTAAATTATAATGGCAATTCAATGAAAAACATAGCGAAATGTTAGCGATAGAGTCAAGTTGGCAAATGCTTAGCTACTTTCATAGCTCGAGCTTCATTAGAACTTTGTAAGACCCGCCGTGTACGCCGTGTAGGGGAGAAATGCACTTTAATACTTTATCCAACCGCATTATGATTTACTGCAGTTTTTGTCATACAATATTTTTTTTTAGATCACTACATTTAAAATTAAGGGATATACATAAACAAAATACTCCACTTTAGAAAATTTAATCCGTTAGAGCTAATAAATTAATTAAAGATATTCCACTGTAAAATTAATTATATACACCGTTCACTTAAAATAAGTAGTCAAATCATTTTCCAAGGTCTTCAATAACATACAAAAACAAAAACATAAGACACTTAAATTTTGACATAAACTATTTTTTCGGGACAAAAATGATAATCTTTGCAATCCGCTGAAAACGCAATATCTGCTATATAACTATTCGGCTTCCCCGCTAAAATACTAATCGTAGAACCCGTGCTGTCATATAACATGGAAGAGTGGATTTCAAAGAATATTCCTGATACGTATTGGTAGAATATTCCTTCTAAGTGGTGTGGTGTGGTAGTTAGGAGAAGGGGGTGCCAGCTCAGGTGTCGTCTACGTCACTTGATCATGGTTCAAAATTACCTGATACGTTGCCAAAAGCCCTCGTGTAGCTGAACAGTGTGCGATGTTAATATTCACTCACTCACACACTCCAAAAATACAGTACAGTAGCTATAATTATTTTTAAACTTAAAAACGCAATATCTGCCTATTCAATTAAAATTATAGCGTTATAATTAACTACTAATCACAAACAAATTTTGAAAATTTGTCCAAATGATGCAGTGTGAAATGTGAAAGAGAAAGTTTATTTACTTTAAGTACCAGAACTGATAAAAGCATTTATTTGGAAAAAGAACAAATTTCTTACTACAAAATATGCATAATAAAATCATTAAAAAAACATTAAAATAAAGAGAGATTTATAACAACCTCTCCCTTCAAAACTTAGCTTGATTCTGAGATAAAGAATAGGCATTATTCTGATCACAGGAATTAATTAGAAGCGAGCCCCTTGCGTAGCCAAAACAAAAAGAGTTTTTCACAAACAAAAGAAAGATATATGCTGACGTGGGCTTTTTTGCAGCGCAAGCCAGATTTGCTTGCAGATGCCAGAATTTTTTCCTACTTACTTGACAAATATCGTTATATTTTGTACACTTTTTACAAATTTTTATAAATTATAGCCTATGCTATAAATTATAGCATATGTGTTATTCTGATTTATAAGCTAAATTACTGTAAAGTTTCGTTAAAATCCATTCAGTTGGTTTTGCGTGAAAGACCCATAAACATCCTCACAAACTTTCACATTTATAATATATATATATATATATATATATATATAATTGTATTTTTCAAGAGAAATTCTAAATTTTCCCAAATTTAAATTCTAATTTACCACAAAATTTAGAAATATATACGCATCTTCTTTCTTTGTAAAATATAAATTAATTTTTTCATATGCATCCCATTTATTTTTATTCATGTAAATTAGGTATAAATGAAATTTCTTTTTGACTACTTAAGGTATCCGACTGCTTGCGACAACTTTTTTTTTTTGAAAAAAAGGAGATATGGAGATCTTTTTGTGATTTTTATATTTGTTTATTATAGTTACTGAAAAAATCCTAAAATTGGTAAAAGAAAAAATATTATTATTATTAAAATGAGAAAAAACTAGTAAAAATGTACGAAAAATTACATAAACGGGGCCCGCTCTGTACAAAGATTTTATGAACAAATTCTCAATTTTTCAATTTTGATGTGTTACTTTTTTATTCCTGTTTGAAGTGACCTTCGCGATAAGAGATATATTAATTTTTACAAAAACTAGAGCATTTTATCTAAGTCATTATACGAAATTGCTTAAAAAAACATTGACTATATTCACATAAATAACTGCAAATTTTGAAATAAAACAGTGATTGATAAATCTGAAGATCAAAACACTTCTACTGTTATGCAGAACATAAGCAAAAACTTTTTGAGCAATCGCGGTCCCCGTTTGAGTTTTTCGAAAAAAACACATTTCGAGTAAAACGCATTTTAAAGTTTGACATCTTGTGTAAAGTTACGGCATTTGCTTTTACTAAAATGCTTGTAGTTTTTGTTCTAGTGGAGGGAAAATAAAGTACTTGGTATTGTTATTAAGTTAATAAAATGGTCTATAAAATAATGTCATAAAAAATTTGCCAATTTTTGAAAAAAATCATGGTTTTAGGGTAGTCGGATACCTTAACGTTAAGAAGGGATACAATATTTTATCATTTCTAATTACTTCAGATTCAATCGATAACCCTTTGTATACGTCATATTTTTCTTGACCGAAATATTATTCTTATAGCGTCTTCAATATCCGTTTTGTTTTCTGGGACTAATGAAACGTAGATATTTCTATTCATACAAATTTCTGTAGTTTAAAGTATAAAAACATATCAAATTTTGGTTTTTAATTAAGAGAAATGTCTAAATTATAAAGAAATTATAGTCTTTTTTTATATGTTCTCTTATACGTAATTATTCGGTATTTTTTTTCTATTTACATTTTTACATCATTTTTGCACTATTTTTCCCACATAAAAAATATGAATTATTGCACAATGGTGAATTAAGAAACTTGTGTCTCTGCAGTATTTATTTTAAAACATTTCTTAAAGAAAATATAAATATAGAATTATTAAATATTATAATTATTTAAAAAAGACATCTCGTAAGAATAAATTTATCATTATATTCTGTAGGAATTTAAAACACCTATAATTCCATAGCAGGTATTACATTTATAATATATGTATTTTAATTTTCATTATTAATAGGAAAATATATATCAAACGTACTTTATTACTAATAAAACTTTATGAAAGAATGAACAACACATCCTTAATACTTGTAAACAGTTAAATATACTAAAACTCTTAGTAATTTTGAATATGTTATGATAATTATATAACCCCATATATAATTTTTTTTTATAAACTATACTAATTATCAGAAGTTTAAGATAGATGTTTATTTCATCATTTTCAAGGAGAGCGAATAAGGAATATAAATATCTAAAAATATTTTAATTAACTTTCAACAAATCACTAATTAGTTATAGAACATGATATATCTAAAATTCTTAAAATAACTGAACTACTACTTTACGAGAATAATTTTGAACGAATTTATAATGAAAACAGCAATATATGTGATGATACGAACCACATGGCTCTTACGTGGCGTCTGTCCCTTTAACAACAATAATATTCCTGAAAAGCGAAGTCGTCTGCTAGCTAGAAAATGTGTTCTCTTTATTTGTTGTTCTTTCTTCGCTGAAGACAAAACACCCCATAATTCTCGAATGAGTCCAGAACAGTCTCAGGACACATGTTGTTGCATAACACACGTCATCTGCTCGCTAATTAATGAAATTCTAGGGTTTCTGCTCGGTGAAGTTTCGATGTTCTGGTTTGAATTTATTCTTTTCAACACACGTATTGTGCCGCTTGTTTAGCAGCTAATTAATAATTCTTGTCTCATTATTTTGACTCAAGTCGACCAGATAAACTAAATATAGAATGAGATTCGAGTAAGACTTTTATTAATTACTTAAAGAAGTATGGGGAAGTGACTTTGGTGAATTGATCCTTATAGGGTTCAAATTGCTATGATTTGATAAACCGTATTTATTCGAATCTAAGCCCTCGTCGATTCTAAGCCTCACCCCCAATTCTATACACTAGGGATCGGCAACCGTGTAGTTGTGGCGTGCCAAACCAATATACGTACGTGTATATGATTCATCGTGCCATACGAAAAGACATTTTTGAAACAATTTGGTTCCAGCAATAATGCATGCAGAGTTGTGAAATAGAGGTCAACAATGTATATTTACTGATTATTATACATTAATTGTGCATCATTAAAAATATTTCTTAATGAAAAAAATCATCAGCATAAAATATAACTATTTCTTCAACAAAAATACAGAAAATTTTAATTCCACATATATTATGAACTTTTAAGCGTATTTATTAGAATAAGAAATAGACAACAAAAAAAGTATTTTTCTTTATTATAGTTAAATATTGGCATCAATAAAATATTTAGTGTGAACCTAGTACTTGTAACGATCTACTTTCTTATCGCAAAATTAGGGGTATAATGTGTCACAATTTGACACAATAGTGAGCCATTCAGTTGTTAAACAATTTCTTAGTGGAATCGAAAATATTTTTGATATAAGTAAAGTTTTCTACTTAGATATCTAGAACCAAAAATGAAAAACACAGAATACAGGCAATTTTTTCTTTTCAAATAATTAAATAACTCCAGAAGTGACATTCAATAACTCACAAACTAGCTGAAATTTATCTTTGGAGTTATTTTTCAGATTTTTTTCGAAATTTTGTAAATGTCCATAATTCTGAAAATGTTTGTTAAATGAGGTCCACTGCAAATTTATCCACTTCCCTTCACTCAAGAAAAGATAAATCTGTAGAGTAGTGCAGAGTACCACCAGGAACTGTACCACTTGCCACATGTGGCACGCGTGCCATAGGTTGACGACCCCTGCTCTACACGTTTTTGAGAAAAAATATATAATTAAGTGAAAGGCGCTCTTCGATATCTAATACTTAAGAGAATAAGTTAATAATTTACTTATTTTACCAGTATGTTAAAAGCTTCCTGGATCTATAATTATTCTAATCATCCGTATCATGTTTTGAAAATCATTCGTAACTCTAATTCGGAGTCGTCATTTCCCACATGGTGTCATCATTTGGGTAAAGGATTTCAAAAGAATGTATTATAGAAGAATGTTAAAGAATTATTAAGAACTGTTAAGCATTTATAAGGAAAAATTATATCAATTTGCTTACGTCACCGATATGTATTTGTTTCATACGTATCAAATTTTCATTCCCCTCTGCTTTGTTTCCGTTTCTTTTTCTGCATATAAAATTGGCTTCCATTTCATACTTGTGTCATCGTGAACTCATCTGGGTACTTTTACCGATAGCTTTGGTGTTTAGGTGATTAAAAAAAAGCATATAGAAAAACGTTCCTTAAATAAGGGCAGACAACGATGTTTAGGATAGACTGAATACTGGTGATAAACTGCGGGATGGGATAAGTCATCGATGCAAGTCTCCAGAATGGACGGTTACATTTTTGCTTTTAAAAGGGGTGGAAACTAAATTTCCCACATTCAACAGATTCTTCGCCGCACCCGATTTTCAGTAGCATTAACACTGGGAAAATAGAGTGGCTTAGATTCGAGTAAATACGGCATTATTATTCCAAATGATTTAAATGAATGGATTTAAAAGTAAAATTTTGATTTCATTTTCTTAAAATTTCAAGCATACCTCAGAAGTTTTAAATGAATTTTGGAAGAACAGGTGAAAATGCATATATATTTTTTAACTGTACTGCACGTTACTAAAACTAAAAATAAGAGCTTGAAATTTTTATCCATTTAAGTATGTTGAAAATATTATCTTGGGATGTTTCTCATAGAATAAAATTTATCCTTTCTTTCTTTTCCCGTCTAGATCACAGATTTTCACAAATGTTTGGCGCAGTATAGCCAGATTTGGCTCTTGCGCCATAAAATCTGACATTCATTCATTCATAGAATAAATATGGAAAGTATTCAAATATTTATAACTTTTTTTTTAATCGATGAATTTGAGACATTGCTAACTCACTCATAAGATCTTTAATGACTTTGAATTTGAAAAGAAAAGAAAAACATTTATTAATTTTTTTATTATTATTATTTGTTTATTTTTACTTGAATGTATATATGTAGTTTCAAAATATTTCGTGGATCTTTCTTTATTTTTTTTTCAATTTTTAAGAAAATTTTAAGATATTTAAAATGTGTTTCGATAATTATGAGTATCGAATAAATACCAAGATTTTTTTATCAGAATTCTATGTATTGAAACCTATGGTAGTAAGAAATAATGAAGATTCTGCATTTCTTATTTTTTTTAAGTTTCGTTCCAATATAATTTTGTTTTTCAGTAATTTTCAGCTCATTGAGCTCATTTTTTAAATTGTTTGAACGATTTTTATAGCTTATTTACCACAATTTTCCAATTTCTAATAACATATAGAATTTAGTCTCGGACTTATAAATTAGTATAAAGAAACGAAACCAACGGAAACTTCTTGTAATATTATTATAGTTAAGACTGCCAAAAATCTATTAATTTATATTCTTAGAAAATTCTTATCACTTCAAATATTGAGAATTCTGGTCTTCTTGAAAAAAAAATTTGATTTTGACCTTGAGATAAAATATTTTCTCTAATATAAATATCTTAATCCGCCTACCATTTTATATACACTAATGAAATACAAATTATATATTGTTGTAGAAACATTTTTCCTATATAAGTCAGTTTTGACGACATTTAGAATAATTTCGTTTGATAAATGTGCTAGTAGTGTTATTTATCACTTCAAAGCAGTCAGATATAGAAAGATTTACGATTTCCAAATATACACGCGTCCATCTCATCAACGTTATGAAGATTGATTAAAGCTTTCCTACTTATTTCACTGAGTTTAATACATGTCTAATAACAAATAACAATAATATTCGGAATTACTAGCTTTTTAACACACATATTTATCATTTTATTAGAACAAAAATTATATGGATAATTGTTTTTCATCATAAAAAAATCTCTATTTTTTAAATAAACCACTTTCCAGTTTTGCCCGAATACCGCTCGAACACTTAAAATAGCACCTTTCTGATTTGCCCAAGCGCCGATCGGGCAGCACTTTTTTCTACACTAATCCTCTGATTTACCAGTATTTTTTGATAGTTTAGTGTGCAATGTTTCTTACAGATGTCTCTAATAGTCTAGGAAAGTTAGTGTTATAAAAAAAAAATTCTAAGCCGGTTTCAAGGTTAGGCTCTTCTGCATTCTTTTGAACTAGATAAAGTGGGAATTTTCTTGTTTCTAGATCAGTGTACCGCAAGCTACGAACACTGTCTCTTTTAAATTTGGAGCTTAAAATGGAAGACAAATGAGTGATTATGAGACCCTCATAACAGAAAATAATTATGATATTGAGTGTGAAATTTCTGTAAATAATTCTGGAAGTAATGAAAGTTTGCTATTTGACTTCTTTTGTGGTGTAGATAGAATGGATCAGCAACTCACAAATTACCCAATAACAAAAAAAAATGAAGTAAGAAATAATACAAAAAATATTCTTCCATCTTTTAAATACCTCACTGTGGAATGCTTTCGTTTTATATTCGAAACTGGGATGAAAATTACCTCATTTGAATTTCAGGTTTGATATTATAGTTCGCCTTATTGAAAGACATCGGGTGGTAAATGAGAAAAAAGGACGACCAGGAATTTTATTTAGTCTCTTACGATTGACAGCAAAAAATGTTTAGAAATTATTCCTCCTATCGCAGTGTTTCTCAAACTGTGGGGCGCGCCTCCCTAGAGGGGCGTGATATCCCTATGTATCGGAAAGTCGAAAATAAAAGATTATTTAAAAAATTATCAATTTACTAAAAAGGAAATGAAACAAAATGTTTACTGACATAATAAAAAAATACACATTTTTATTCTGATTTAGTATACTTATAAATGTATCAGTACTGTAAAATACATTTGATACCAATACTAAGTTAAGAACCAGTTGAATAACTACGAGTGATTTTTCAATGGGCTTATCATACACAAAATTTAATACTTATCTTGATACTTTGTACGGTTTAAAATTAGGGTCGTATTGTAGCTTTAGCGTCTCTCTCTCACTCAAAGTATTATAAAGGGTGTTTTTTTAGAGGTATAGAACTTTAAATTGCAATAAAACAACGATGTATTATTCGATTGACACGAATTTTTTTTATTCGAAAAATAATCTTGTGTCATTACATTTTAAATATGATTTCTGGCGTAGGACTGCCTCGGCTGGCTCGGATGTAGTCCAATCTGGACGTCCAATTTTCGATGACTTCTTCCAACATTTGTGGCCGTATATCGGCAATAACACGGCGAATCTTGTCTTCCAAATGGTCAAGCGTTTGTGGCTTATCCGCTTAGACAAATGACTTTACATAGCCCCACAGAAAATAGTTTAGCGGTGTTAAATCACAAGATCTTGGAGGCCAATTCACAGGTCCAAAACGTGAAATTAGGTGGTCACCAAACGTGTCTTTTAATAAATCGATTGTGGCACGAGCTGGTGACATGTTGCGCCGTCTTGTTGGAACCACAGCTCCTGGACATCATGATTGTTCAATTCAGGAATGAAAAAGTTAGTAATTATGGCTCTATACCGATCACCATTGACTGTAACGTTGTGGCCTTCATCGTTTTTCAAGAAGTACGGACCAAGGATTCCACCAGCCCATAAAGCGCACCAAACAGTCAGTTTTTCTGGATGTAACGGTGTTTCGACATACACTTGTGGATTAGCTTCACTCCAAATGCGGCAGTTTTGTTTGTTGACGTAGCCATTCAACCAGAAGTGCGCTTCATCGCTAAACACAATTCGCTTATGAAAATCGGGAACAACGGCCATCTCGTTTTGGGCCCATTCGACGAATCTACGCCTTGTTTGATGATCGTTTTGATGAATTGCCAAACCAAACTGAGAATAAATCACTTGACAGCTGTTAAATCGGTGGCCATCTTGGAAAGTAATGCCAACTTAAACTTCTATATCTGGAAAAAAAACACTCTTTACATTATGACTACATTCAACACTTTGTTATTGCATGGGGAAGGGGGGCGCGATGAAAATCCTGATTGAAAATAGGGCCGCGAATGTAGAAAGTTTGAGATGCATTGTCCTATCGACAGAAAGGGGAGACCAACGAGGCAATGTTTTCTGTGTTGGTTGAAAAGAAATGATTTTGGAAAACGGGTGAAAAAAAAGAAACAGGATATTTTTGTCCCAATTGCGATGTTGGATTATGTTTATCTCCCTGTTTTAAAATTTTCCAACCAAAAACAGATTTTTAAAAGAATAATTATATAACTGTAAGCGCATTATTATGTTTTTTAATATAATATACATTTTTGTAAAGTGATTTTTTTTTTAGTTCGCTTGTTTCTTCGGGAAAAAGCCAACTTTAAAGGAAAATGGGCTTTTTCAATGAAAATAAAAATTTGCATAATTCTTTAATTCAATATTTTTAACATTCATCACTACAGATTTAAATTTATATAATTGATTTCATCTGAAAAAGTTTTGAAAATAAATTATAGTTTAAAAAAGAACTAAAATACATGCGTTTAAAATGAATCGAATGAAAAAGTTTAAAAAATCATTCTTAATATCAGAGTAAAATGATTCACGAGAAAATTAATCTCATTGTGGTAAAAGACTGGGGTGCTCTATATTAATTGTCATAATTTCTTACTAGTTCTATTCCGAAAGGCTGTGTTAGGGTAAAAATGTAATAAAAACACCCCCACTCTTTTACCGCAATGACATTAATTTTCTCGTTAATCATTTTATTCTTATGTTAAGAATTATTTTTTTACTTTTTAGTTCGATTCACTATAAAAGCAGGCTTCTTAGTTTTTTTAAACTATAATTTATTTTAATTTTTTAGTTTGATCTACAATAAAAGCCTGTTTTCTTAGTGTTTAAAACTGTCATATACTATTTGTTTAATTTATCCTTGAATTTGATATTTGGAGCCCGGCATTATGTGACTGCTGGAATTAATCTTGCTCTTCAATGGATATTAATTAATGAGTTTGGAGGTTATTTATTCTCTCCGTTTACGGAACCTCGGATGAGTGTCATATCATTATACTTCAAATATTCCGTCTCTATAGATACAGGTCTAACTAATAAAAGTGTGTTTAATATTAAATGTCAATCGTATTATCACCTTTCACAAGTATTGCTGTAATTTTAATTCGTATCATCAATTCTAAACGTATTGCTTTATCAAAACAAAAAAAATATTTAGCAGTTAGAACATAAATTTATCTCCTTTAAACGTATTGCTATAATGATAATTCGTATCATCACTTCTAAATGTATTGCGTTATAAAAATAAAAAATATTTAGCAGTTAGAATAAAAATTATTATTATTCACATGCACGAGTCTTTCTTTTTATTTACATTTTCAGAAAAACTACACACATACCCTTTTTCAAATAAGGAACACTTTTTTTTGTTTTATTTGTATTAACCACAAGCCTATTTGTAGTTTTTAGGTTTGCACCTTAATCTTTCAGTCTCTAAATTTCAAATTAGTCACCAAATCCAAAAATAGCTTATCAAATTAGTCGCCACATCTGAAAATGGTTTATATTATATGTCGCCGAATCTGGAAGTGGTATACGGAATAAGTCACCAAATCTATAAATCGTATTCCTTATTATCCTGATCAGGACAATGAAACAAAACTCTGAAATTAGTCTATTGTCATCGGTCCTCGACAAGTGTGCAAAATTTCGAATTAATCTGACCTTTTAAAGTGGGTAAAAATCGAGTTCACAATTACATACAAGTGAAACTTATAAAAGCGTGTTAAAAATATGCTTATTTATTACATAATATGATAGAAAAAGAAAATGTTAAGTGATTAAATACGTGCATCTACGTCAAATGTGCTTGTTTAAATATTAAAGTTACTCATAGCACTGTCAGAAAAATCCCCAGAAAATTCAAAAATACAATAACAATGATATTGTTTTCTTTAATATTGAAACATAGTATTTGGCATTGAAACTTTTATTCTAGGTTTTAATATTTTATCTCTATTTAATTCTAACTATTGTTTGCTTAGATTCTTTCTCTCAAAATATTTACTTGTTCATTCCCACTTGGTACCTAAATGCTTCTAAGCATATTTAAAATTTTTGAAAATTATGTAATTTCTATTCGGGGTAAGTTTCATATAATTTATATGATTCTTCTCTCTCTTTAATCATCATGAGTACTTAAATGGATATTTGGAAAGAATCAAAGCATATATCTTCCTTCAATGTAATGATCATAATTACGCTTAGTATATATAAATAGGCGACGTAAATGGGGCTATATGTATCATATTATTAATGTTTTAAGTAGCATAATAGCCGGAATTAGCTCATTATAATCCAGATGTCTACCGTCATATATAACTGTAATCGCTTCTTAACATATCTTTTGAGAGCTTCTGAAAACTTCTAAAATATAAATTCGTAATTCTATACTCACAGCCGGTAAATGATTTAAAATTTCACACCTAACAAAATACAATATAAATTGAGCATATTTTAGACAAAAAATAAAATATGTATTAATAATTAAGAGTACATATAGAATTTAAATCATATATAGCATCGACCAATTTTGACAAATCAAAAATATTGCGAAATGCTAATCATCATGTGCGCAAAAAAAAGCAAAAATGGTTTTCTATTTATTGCTACAAATCAAGGTATTTGGCGACGTTTTTCCATGCAACGCTTTGGTCGAAGGTACAAGGTTTCAGTACCAACTATCTTCAAATTGTCATTTTCAATTTTTAAAAACTTTCTTTCCGAATTCCATTTAAGTATTAGGCATTCAATTTTTTTTTTGTTTTTTTTTATAATTGTATAAACGTACAAACCTTTTATTAAATACGGCTTTGTTGCATTGATTTTTTGTGACTAAATAAAAAAAAATTTATTCAAAATCAAGGCTTACATGCTTGACATTATGTAATACAGAGAGAGAGAGAGAAAAAGTCGTTTGCAAATGAGAACCCATTTTAAAAGAAGACATTTTACTACTCAGCTAAAAAAGATGTAAAAATCCAGAACCAAAGCTGGCTCAGAGTTTTCAGAAGATGAATACAGTTTTATAGTCTTGGTGGAGTATTAGGGGAATATCGGTCAACTTTTGACTTTTGGAATTTTCCCCCACTCTTCAGCAGTCGCAAATCACGATAAGCACTTTTTTGTTTGTTTGTTTTTATTTCAAGATGTTTCTTGTACGCATTTTTCCTCTAGGAAAACCGATTAAAATGAGTATAAGATTCTTGCTAGTTGGTATAATAAAAAAAGGGGGTTTTTAAGAAGTATCTTGCCGATTCTGAAGATATTTAATTCCGGATGAGAATTTATTTTCAATAATAACATAATAAATGAATGTGTGTTTTCAAAGACTTTTTTCACATAACGTTTTATGCAATAAATATGAATTAAATTGATTCAAATTTTAAACATTTTTTGCTATAAAAATAAAATACAAAAGAATTTTAAAAATTTAAAAAATCGAAAGTTATTTACTTTATAATTATTTTTTGATGAATTTACTACAAGTTTATAATCTTAATTTCTATTTTTAAGCTTGAATATTACATTCTATGAAAATACTTTAGTAAGAAGAAGAATTTTAACCAATATTTCACTATAGAAATCAAATTGAATACCTTCATTTTATTAGAAAACTTTGTGCTTCGCGTATGTTTTTTTATTAAAAAAATTATTGTTAGGAAAAATTAAAATGTGTCCTAAATAATAAACTAAAAAAATTCTTGAGATAAATTCAGTTTTCTAATTAAAAATATTATAGTAATTGCAAAAAAAATGCATTTTATACACAGAAGTTTCTATTGACAAAGGAACCAAAAATGCTAAGAGAAAATGCAGCATTAATTCCAGAAGATACTTATTTTTAATTAAAAAGACGGGATGTTAATTTTATATTGAATTTATATAATAAACAAAATTTTTATTTGTTTAATGTATAATATGGGAAACATTAAGTTTTACATTCCATTTCATCTTCTTCATAACTAAACTGTATTAAATGTAACAAAACGGCTTACAAAAATGAAGTTATATAACGAAAATAATATAGAAAACCCCTGCCATTAATTAAACAACATTAATTCAAAAATAAGCCCCTTACCCATTCAATTGTACTCATTGGAAAATTAATAACGTAGCAATTGTTTTTTTATGCCAAGTTTTATTCTTATATTTCATATAAAAAAATAAATAGGAATATAATTTTCTTAGTACACCTTCAACAAAAAGATATATTCCTCGCAAATTAATTACTTTAATGCTTTATTTGATTATACGCTTTTCAGTAAGTAATTTGATTTGATTTTTCTTTATAATTTAAATTTTCTCTTATCCATGGAGGAAAAAAACTGTGAAAAAACTATTCTCCTTAATGTTTTATACGCTTTTACTTGAAAGGTTTCACACGCATTCAGCCATAATGAAAAAGGGAAGAGCAAATTGGTTTTTATTGGTATCATGATATTATTAGTGACAGATATTCAACTGAGGACAAAATTTATATCCTAATTTAATATATAAATAAAAAAATAAACATGTAAATTGTATTTTATATATTTACTAGCATCATATCATTTGATACGAGCTTTAAAATTTTTGAATAATCTTTGTAATGCACAGAATATCTAAAGGCCTTATCGCCCGTACACGTTTGAAGCATTTTTCGAACCAATACCGAACTATTTCTACCTTGTTGCCATGGCAACAGCTCCGAAAAACTTTTCCCAGTGAGCTGAAAAAGTTGTTGCAAATAAAAGTTACTTGAAATTCCAGCCAATGGGGTTCTTCAGCACCCTACGGCTTAAATAAGATGGCAGCTTTGGTTTCATCAAACGCATCAGATATGGCATATAATATTTTAATGGTGTATAATATTTTAAACAGAATGGGGCTCCCTTTCTGTTTACATCCATCAAAAAAAGCGCGAGCGAAATAAAAGAAATAATATTGGATGTTCGTTTTCCGAAGCAGAAAAATTGGCGAGAAATTTTTCAATGTGAAGACAGAGCGTGGGTGTCAGAGCATTATAGCAATCATTAACCCTCATCTGCGTGAAAAAAATTTTCCTACGCGGTTGCTCCAAATATGCGTGTGGGATAGGGCCTTAAAAATGAATACTGCTCCAACATTAAAGTATTATTTAACCCGAGAGCGGCAGCGCAGGATACAGAACCAACCCAGGCTCACGAAATCTATTTGTCTCATCCCCCCTTTTGGGGGGAGTGTCAAACTTTTTCACTATCTTAAGGTACTTGGGGTCACTGAGTTCCCCGCGTGACCTCTTTTGTTTCAAAATATTTACTATGAACAAGTGAAGTGGTGATTTTGAAAAGCGTATAATTGGATAATTATTTTATATTTAGTATCAGTTGAATTAGAATATACAAATAAAATTATTTTAAGAATATTATTATAAGAAAAAAATTATTTAAACAAAAAATTTTCGGCAATAAATGAAGAAATAAAAAAATATATATAAACATTCTCCTGTTATGAAAAACTCTTTTAAAATAGTATAGTTTGCTTATATACAGCTAGGAGCTCAGTACCGGTGTTAAACTAAAAATTTTGCGATACATAATTTAGCAGTGGATTTATTCATATTTTATTATATCAGTGTCGATAACTTTTAGCAAAAAAAAAGACCCTTTCTTATTTCAATTCCTCATAACTTGGAAAATAATGTGAATCTCAAAAATATTATTTCAACTCCGGTATAGAAGTCATACCTATATATAAGCATAATATTATTTTTATGGAAGCCTTATTCAGAAAATGAGAATGTTTTGAAAATATTTCCTTCTTTCTTGCTAAAAAAAGAAATTTAAATAATTTTTTCTTGTAATAATACTTTTAAAATATACGTATATTTTAATTTGACACGAAATACCAAAAAGTTACTTGTTTATTCGCTTTTTAAAAATCCCGTTTCTGTACGAAGTCAGTCATCCTAAATATCGAAAAAACTCGTAACTTTTTTTATTTATTAATTTATTGAATTACTTGAAGATAATTTTGGAAATTCATCTCATGAATAAAAGATATATTGATCAAAGTATTATTCGTAAAATACCTTGTGTGTGTGTGTGTGCAAACTTCTTTTCAAAGTGAAAAATAATCGGTATGTAAACTTATCAGTATGCTTTAACGTTTATTTAGTCTCATAATATTTTTAACGTCGTTGCTTAAAAAATAATAAAATACAGATATATTTCGCTTTGAACATTAAGAATATATTCTCTGAATTCTTCCCATTTTGTTTGATATGACAGAACCTGCATTTTGCGTTTCATCTCATTGCTTCTATTTCAATTATCTGGTTAGCGGTTTAAAATTTCAATGCATATTAAGTTACTTATTTTCAAACTTTATACACCCAGAAATTCGAGGAAAAAAGTTGTTATCTTCAAGAGAAATTCCAAGAAAAATATAGTCATTTTTAAAATGCATTTTAAAAAAAAAATTTTGTTAGCTGAAGGGATGTTTGTAAAATATTTTAATGTATTTATTCACTAGTCACGAAGGAAAAATTAATTTGTATTTCAGGGGAAAATATTTATTAAAATATTATTTTTTTTTTGTATTTTCCGAAGTCCTTTTAAGGGATAAAGAAAATAATTTCCGTTCATTGCAACTTATAATTTGAAAACACCCAATAAAGCATTAATAGTTATAAAAATTAATTTATGTGGTATTATTAGTTTACAATATTGCACACGAGAAATATTTCTCATCAGAGTTAAAGTTTCACTTTGTATTGAAAACATTCTAACAGCAAAAGAAAGAATTTTGGAAGAATTCTAAATTAAGTGAACTTCTATCAGGATACTTTTAACAAATATTAATTTAAACTATTTAAAAATACTTTCTATAGTTCCATCCTACAGTCGATTTCAAAGTTTTAATTTGTTTTTCTGAAAGATCACTTAAAAATGAAAAATGTAAAATTTTGGTCTTTATTCAACTTTATATTTAATGCTGAAAAACACTATTCTTCTTGCATTTCCAAGTAACATCTAATATATTAACATATACAGCTATGATGTTTTCCTTTTCTCCATTTGTAAAAACTTCAATTATTTTCTTATTCTGAGAGAAATAATTGTGTCACAGATTTATATAGCCATCTTTTATTACAATTCTCTCAAACTAACTTTACATGCCTTGATATGCAACTATTCACAGATCATTATTTTATTTCTTCTTATATATGTAATGGTTAGAGTACTTGCGTACACCGTCCACCAGTTTCATCAAATCGAATGCGCCAACAACATTATTAGGTTTGTATTTGAGTGTGAACAGTTTTCCACTATTGGCTGCATACCATGGTATTTGGCAACGTCTTTTAATTTGTTGAATTGGAAGACGGTGTAATACCTAAGTATCCTTTAATTTAAATTTATTTGTCATGAATTTCAATCAAAAAGTTTACGAAAAATAAAAATTAAGTATCTATTCATCTTTTTTGTAATGAATTATGTATTATCTTTTTAAACTGTATATAACAAGAAAATTTTATTTTTACGAGAATATTGAATTTTCCTTTAAGAAAGATTTCCGGGATTAGTGAGCTAAGAAAAATAATTAGGATTTTATCTTTTATTTGTAATTCAAACTTATTAACATTCAAACTTATGCAGTCCCACACAAATATAAGAAACTGCAGAATTTTTATATATGCTTGTTTTTAATATTCTATTGGAAATTTATTTTTTGCACATTTTTTTATTATTTGACTTTTTATAATAAAAATAATAAGAAATTATTTTCAACTGTTAATTTTATTTATTGTATTCACGGGGAAAAAACTAGATTTAAAATAGTAGTTACTTTAGATGTTACCTTATTTCATTTATGTTTGCCCAAGTTTTTGGCAAGTTTATGAGACACATTCTAAGTTTTAAAATGCAGTACTGAAACCTTTCAGCAGTTTTGTTGTTAAAATTGTAAGAAACTGGATCCCATTTGTACTTAAAATATAACTTCGTTTATCAATATACTTATGTAAAAATGGATGTTTGTAAATATGACCTCGCCTCACTCCAACACAGTTCAACCGATCACTATGAAAATTGGCATGTATATGTATTCTTTTGTGGAGAAGGCTTTTGTGCTATCCTCTTTGTTACAGCTTCCCACCAAGTGGTGCTACAGCATATCAATTTCTGCAATCCCCAAGTTGACAACATGGCTGCCAAAAATGATGCCAGCATGGCTCTATCACCAACATTATTTCGCTATGTTTCCGTTGAATCTTCATTATAATGTAAGTAACGGTGTTCTCTCGAATATTACAATTTTAACATACAATAAAAAGTAATAATGTATTACACATCCAGATATAAATTATTTACACTACTTTAAGCGTTCATTTTACAAAATTTGTAACATTGCATTACTTTTGCTGATCAGAGAAAGCTTAGTGAGGGGTTATCAAAATCGACCCACAAGAGAGTTACAGGGCGCTATAAATAAAAAAAATCCTTTTCATCAGCTATTAGATCTACAGACTTAAAATTTAACAAATATGGTTTTTTTTGTTCTGCTGAGATATGCAAAAAGCTATTTTGTTTTTGTTTAATTTGCAATTCACGTAAAATTATCTCATTAATAACGTCTTTATTCTCCAATCTGCATTGTTTAATTTTTTTTAATTCACCAGTGCAAATAACGGACATACCAGCTAGTTATATATAATTTTGAATAATATTTCATATAATATATCTACTTCAATAAACTTTAAAAAATGCTGTTTGTTGAATTTAGAAAATCAATATTTTTTTACGATGAAATACATTTTACTTTATGCATTTTTTTCTCATTTCGGGGCTTCTCTCATTTTGCTAGGCTTTTATACTTCAGAAAAAGTCCTTCGAAATCTTCTATTTTTTGTGTTCTTTTGTAAATTCAGCACTTTTCTTTGCTCATAAAACAGCGTCAATTCTTTTCGTTTGTGAAATGCAAAACATAAAATATATGAATGCGAATATTTCAGAAGACAGATTTAAAGGAAATCAAATTTTGGAATTCTCCGGGTAAAGAAAAAGAAAGAAGAAACTCACAAAACCTCTAGATTTTCAAAATAAGTATCGTATCTCTAATCTTTAGAATGGGTTTCAGTATGCAAAATATAGAATTCTTTCTGGTTCTTTTCATGATATTTACAAATCTTGATTCTTAATTCTACCTCAGAAAATCTATTTTTTTTCCTTTATGTAATGCAATTCGGAAAATTTTAAACAAAAAAACTGTATTTCGGCTATTCCAGAATTATGACCACCAGACTGTAAAAACTATGTATTTGAACTTTGGATTTTGCATTTCTAGGTCAACAGAGTAAAGAAGTTCTGAAAATATTCTTAATTCATAACCATTTTAACATATTTCAAAAATTTAATTATAGTTAAACGATTCGTACGTTGAAAATAAAATATTTTTTTTAAAAACAAATAATCTTAACTTTTTCTACGCTAAGAAATAAAGTATTTTTTAAATAATTGTATGACTTCTTGACCATAACACTAAAAAAATTGCTGTTGCTCTTAATATATTTGTATTTCTGTTAATTAGGTAGCCAAATAAATTTTAAATTAAAATTTTCAGAGAAGAAATTCGCATAACAAAATCTATTGGTAGAAAGTTTTGTACGGAGTAGCTTATATTTATCGCTAATCTGCCCTAAATATTGCAAATGTCTTCCTAACATTTGATGTCCTTTAATAAGTAGTAGTTGAAGTAGGTTGTCACATAATTTCACATTGAATCCTTTGAAGAGTTTGTTTTTTTGTTTAGCGATATCTTAACTCAATCATTGCCAACATTTGATAAGACACCATTGAAATTTCATCCATGATGAGAATTTTAACTTTTTCCCAAGCATTTGTAATTTTCTTCAATACAAACAAATCCTGCGAGAGGTGAGTAGCCATTTGTTCGTCCAGCTTTTTAAAGTGACAGTTTAAATATACTGCTAAGTGTTACGCTACTGATAAGTACAACAATCAGAGCACACATTTTCACGTGATTCCACAATCGAATCGCGGATTCTCATGTAATCCTCCTCCCAAGAACTGGCAACACTCGATAATACCTAACTTTCAGTAATAGGACATAGACTGTGGTGCTTTTAGCATGGACACAAGCCTATTCGGCGGAGCATAGTTTTATGAAAAAGAATAATACTTTAGGAATATATTTAAAAAAAAAGAAAAGAAACTCATTATTCAAACCGCCAGGAAAATTATCCATGTAGGTTTTTGTCCTCTAATATAAATATTTGCGAAGATATAAACACGCATGTAAGTATATAAAATATGCATTTTTTCTAGAGAATTATAAATTAGTTTTCAAACAATTACAGTAATGAGATATTCATTTGAAGTTAGTATATAAATATTTTATTTCAAATATTTCTTTAACTGTGAAAATACTTGTCTTTCAAGCATATAAGCAGAACAAAAACAATCATTAAAGAAAACAAATTATCAATGTGGTTCAATTTCTTTATGAACAACGTGAAACTAACATGAAGATAAACTTCAGTATTGTTAGAGAATATAATAGGATCATTAGAGTTGCTAATAAAATTTCTGACAAAATTTTGTGTTTGGCCTTTTTTATTTCATAGCCATGTTAAGAAAAAGTAATAAAAAAATTGGTGGAATGAAAGAGCAGCAGAAATTTATTGAGGAATTCCCAATGACTCATTCTAGTTTTTATTTTTATTTTAACAGAATAAATTGAGTAAGTCAACACTTAAGAATCTCATTATTTATAATGCAATCATCTGACTGCCGAATCTTCATTTGATATCATAAAATTGTATAAGGAATGCCCAAATGAAAAGTAGATAAGTTGATTAAAAACAATCTTTATTGGAAATCAAAATAAGTCACTATGAGGATTAATAAACAGATCCTATCATTTTATCAGTAGATCTATGCCTGCGTTGTAGGAAGATCGTGGTTGATTCTCGAGAAAGTCCAGTTTTGACTTCCTTTACACCATCGTCCGAATGGAAACGTAATGTGGAAACCTTAAGTGGAAAAAAAGTGTGGAAGGTTTCAGGAAGACAAATCCGGACTGTACAGCGGGTGTTTCAACACTTTTCAACAGAATTTTCTAAAGGTTGTCTGGGTTTTACGAAAGACGTTTGGGATGGCATTGTTATGGAGATCTGATAGAGTTTGTCACTTTTCACGAAAACTCTTGCTCCAATTGCTCAAACTCAGCAGTGCTCATCCCATTCAATCATAGAGGCCCGCATCCATTTCACGTTCCGCAATCAGAGACCATACTACCATGCATTGCTCCGGTTTAGACGCATCCATGAATAGCACGACTTTACTTTTGATGTATTTCCTCTACCACTGATATGTTTCATTATTGCACATCGTATGCGGTGTACACCTCATACCTCCCTGTATATCCATTTCAGTTGCGCTGCCTTAGATGCAACCATTCTGACACGATTGCACGTGTCCACTTTTTATTTGGGCAACCCTTATATTATATTTAATTCATACACAAAATTGAATTTCGATTATACTTTTTTTACAATAATGATATGTTCTGATGTTTGACCACCCTACGAATGTGAGAAATCACAGAATTACATCTGTTTCATTACAACTGCTATTTCATAGCAAAGCTAATCCTAAATTCAATGCTGCAAAATTGTATTGATAAATATAATTTTAATTATATTTATCAATATAATTAAAATTAATATAAATTAGTAAGTGTTAAATAATATCAATATGTCTGTTCTTGGAGTAATTCTTTGAATTACCCTTAGTTGAAATTTAAGCAATTCTATTAAAACGATGTATTATCTGTGTGTTATCATTATATTACGATATAAACTGATGGAAAATATTTATTCTTGTAATTAACAGCAAATATAGTGAAATGTGTGAAATAAATATCAAGCTAAAAACTATACTGTACACAGCAATGGCAATGTTGTTTTGCATATATTGTACTCTAAAATAGAATAAATATGCTGGGATGTATACGTAATAGTCTGTGGCAATTAATCAAAATAATTATCAATTAATGTTTATTCATAATATACAAAAACTGGTTCAGAAGTAGAATATGTTGATTTGGCACAGAAAAAATAAGAGACATTTTGCTGATAAGATATCCAAATGGTGTAGTTTTTGTATCTGCCTGCGAAATTTAACCATAAAATCAAAAAATATATCAAAAATACATCATACTTTTGCAGAAATATTTCAAGACAATACTTAAATTTGGTAACAATTTAAATTTCATTGAATGAATGCGGTTCATATTGATAATTTGCATATATGGTAATCACAAAATTGCAAACAAATAATTTAACACTTTCATTAGGGCAATGGTGCACCTTTGTCCCACCCCCTGTGATAAGACTCTATGTCGCTTTTCGCAGTGCTAAAATTGAAACAAAACACAAATTCCTTTAAGGTATCTGACTACGTTCGGGAACCGTGATTGTAAAAAAGAGCATTAATGGATAATTTTCATAATATTTAGTGTTACTTAGGATAGAATGCATGTATAAAATTGCTTTAAGAACGTTTTGACAAAAAATAATTATTTAAATACAATACTTCGGCAAAAAAACTAACTTATAATAACTTCTTTTCAAAATGTTCTCCTTTTGTGAAAAATGCTTCTATTATAATAATATTTTGGCTGTATATGATTCAGGCCTCTGTACAAAGGCACAACAACGATTTTTGAAAAATTCATATTATTTTCAAAGTTACAACCAATGGAAATAATTATCGGCGTTTTTTTCTTACGATTTCTCCCCTCTGTTGTCGTAAAACATGGATAAACCCACTTCTAAGTTATATATTTCAAAAATTCTAGTTGAGCCTCTATACAGAGGTCTGAGCTATATACAAGCGAAATATTATTATAATAGATGCATTTTTCACAAAAGTAGAATATTTTGAAAATGGGTCATTCTATGTTAATTTTTTGTCAAGATATGGTACTTAAATAAATTTTTTATTGTAATAATACAGTTACAATTCTCACTGTAATCATTTATTTGTGGATCCTGGAAGACGAGTTATCTCGTTCCTTGGGATGAAAGTGTTAATGGAAAAGGACCTTACATTTCTGAATGTGTAGCTTAGTTTTTGATTTTAGTTTGATAAACGTGACAGAAAAAGTAACAGTAGGTATTCCAAAATTTCAGAACAAAGTTGTTTAATTAAATGCAATTAATCTAGTAGGAAGAGATCACGCACGCGCGAAAAAAATTCTAAATAAATAAAGTTGTATGAAAACTCAGAACACTCGTCAATGTTATGAAAAAATCTATAAATCAAAAGATTTACACCAGTGCTTCTCATACTTTCAATATTTTTTTTGCGACCCAATTTTCAATCATAATCTTCATCGCCCCCTCCCCAATCGCCCCATACAATCACAATGTATTGAATAATATATAATGTATAATATAATAATGCATTTTGACGCTAAAGATGCAATACAACTTTAATTATAAACCGTACAATTTATCAAGATGAATATTAAATTTTGTCTGTATTACTTTTAGAAACTATATATGTAAAGTAAGGTACTTTTAAGTAATATAATTATTATTATGCTACTTTTCGTTTCTAATTTTCAAATAGAAACAGTTTGCATTAAGCATACAGTGAGTATATATTCCTTTTTTTATGTAAGAATGTATTTTGTTTTGCTTCCTTTCAGTAAATTAATAATTTTTAGTAATAATCTTTTATTTTCGACTTTTTATATGTTTGCGCCCCCTTGTAGGATTATCATGGTTCCCTAGGGGAGTGGGCCCCACAGTTTGAGAACCTATTGTTTACACTAAATGATATAGATTTTAATGAAATTTAATTTTATATATATATATATATATATATATATATATATATATATATATATACTTAGAAGAGATAGGAGTACAACTAATGTAATTTAAAAGAGATTTGATTATAATATTGTGTGTGTGTGTGATTCTAATTTTATATCCACAAATGATAAAAAATCAATTCATTTTCTAATAAAAACATGATTATTAATTACAAGTAATTTATGCTGTTATATTTTAATGCTTCATTTCGTTTGTTGCGAGAATGCATACATGAACTACAGATATAAAATTTTCCATTATCACTTCATAGGCTGATGGAAAATATCTACATTCTAAGTTACAAACCTACTGGCTCAGCAACATCAATATTTTAGTTCAATTTGTTTTGGTTATTCAACGAATTCCTCAAACGTTTGTTTCTTTTAAAGAATGTTTGAAACCAATCTCTAAAAAAAAATTACAAAATTTATTTTTAATGTAAAAATAACTTTCTAAAAGGATAAAGTTTCAAAAATGGAAAATGGAACTATTTAGGTTTTCACAGAAAACTAGTTTCTCACTGGGAAAAAACTACAAAGAAGTTTTAGGTTTCTTGTGTATAACAGTTTAAAAAACCATTTGTATACTAGTGTTCATAATGAAAGAAACATTCCCATTGAAAATCAATTTAACATGGAATCGAACAGCCGACTCATTTAAAATAAAAATATAATGGAAAAAGGGAAGCTTTGTAAGAGGATTATGGAAATAAGGCATCAACTTAAGTATGATCGTATGAAGATTATGATAATTTAAGGAATCATTAATGTTTATAAATTGCAAATTACTGCTCCTCGATAAAACTGCTCTGTTCGTTGAAATATCCTTGTTTCAATTATTTATGTAACGTATTATGGCTTTCATTGAATATGGAAAGTAGACAGCAATTTTTTAACAAAATGAGTGCTAACTTTGTTTTTGTGTTTGATTCTTATTTTTAAAATAAGAATTTACATTAATACAAATTTACATTCTCTTGCTCTATATACACTTATGTCCATAAATTAAGGACAATGAAGTTAAGGCAAAGAAAGAGGCAGAAGCAAAACAAGTTTGACTTACTTGTGTTAGACATTTAAAAAAAATCGGATCCAAATTTTTATGATCTCCTTGTATTTTTCCAATCCCGTTCCATGATCTCAATGAAAGTAAGCACACCGATTCGAACCCGATCTTTTTGAGTTTCGTGATTTGAGGTTGGCAGCAACTGCCATGCAAATCGAGCTAGTATTTAAACTCGGCTCATGTTAGTTTTTAAAAAGGAAGGAGAAACGGAAATATAAGAAGTGTGTGAGTGGTTTAACTCTAAGAGGGAGAAAGGCTGGTTGGCAATGCAACTGCAGGTTGCATCACCATTTTAGATTAGAAATTAAATTTTGCAATATTAGAAGACGGTTCGAATCGGATGTCACTGGTAATGTTGCTTTTTGAACTTATTGTTTTTATCGCTCCAGTAACGAGCAGAGTGACTTTATGATTGATTATTAAAGGCCAATTTTAAGAAACTGTTTTTCGTCTTCATGCTCCTCGACACATAAATTTCACTGCTAGCTTTGCAAAATTTAAATTAGCTTACCAATAAGTGTAACAAATTTGGTTATGGGCCCAGTCCATGTACTGTGTCGAGGCAGGCTAAGCAGTTGAACCAGGCCATGAACTTTGTCTATTTAAATAATGTTCCAGTCTAGAACTATTTGTTATGAACTATGTTGCTAGTACGCTAAATCGAGTAACAGATATGGAGTTTAACAACCAGATATCAGTGTTGACTCCAAATAACTGGAACACGTGGAAGCATGATATGCAAGTACTCTTAATGCATTATGGTTGCTGGCAGTTTATAGTACAGACCAAGCCAGAGCAACCTGATGAAGAAGCAACATACAAGGAAAAAATTAGATTTACAACTTCGTAAGGATAGATGTTATACGTTGATCTATACTAACATCAGTTCAGATTTGAAAAATCTGATAACGGAAACAACTGACGGAGTAGCGGCATGGAAGATATTAAAAGATCACTTCGAACCAGTCACAAGAGCAAGAGTAATTCAACTATTAGATCAATTTTTTGGAACAAAATACCAACCAGGGGAAGATGTTGGAATCTTCATATCTCGTGTAAAGACAGCGGCAACCAGACTACAAGAAGCGGGTCATAAATTGGACGACCTGTACATAGGATTTCAATTAATAAGGTGGCTTCCTCAGGAATTCCAGTCTACCGTGCAACAAATCTACAGATGGAAAGAAGAGGACTTCAGAGTTGTCAAAATTGAAGCAGAGCTGATATTAGAAGCCAATCGTCTTCAGTTGATGAAACAAGATTTGGAGAAAGCGGAGAATGCTTACTTGAGCAGTTTCACTTCGAAGAAGTCGAAGACGTTACCTGGTGCTACGGCTGCAGCTCATGGAGATCCAAATAGAAAGAATGATTACCAAAAGAAAAGTGGTAAGGTATTTAACTGTAAAACTATTAAAAATGTTAAACAATCTATTAAGACTATAGGTCCGTGTTATGTATGTAATAAGTACGGGCATCTTAAAGTAAACTGTAAAGAGAAAAGTCTCTACAAAAATCTCCTCCAACTGTAAATGAAACTTTTAACACAGAGTTTAATATAAATTTAAGATTTTGTGAAGCTGAATGTAGTCTTTTAGAACTAGATAAACAACTCGTAACTAGTTATATCTTATTTGAGGAAAACTCTGATAAAGGTGTTTGGGTAATAGATACTGCTGCCACGGGTCATTTTTGTAATGACAAGAGTTTATTTTTAGATCTTAAGCCGATAACTAACATGAAAATGTCGTTAGCAACGGAGGATAAAAGTTGTCCCGTAGAAGGAATCGGTACACTTAGATTTCGGGTAAAATATAAGGGGAGTTTTCATGAAATAACTTTGACTGATGTATTATTTAATCCTAAGTTGAGGAGAAATTTATTATCCGGTTCCAGATTAGAAAGTAAAGGTGCGCATTTTGTGGGTACTAAAGGTAAAATTAATGTTTTTAATAAAGACTGGATAAAATTGTTCTCGGCGACACGCCATGAACATTTGTATTTTTTTAAGCCAGATCATTATATTATACCAAAGAGTAAAGAAATTAGTTTTTTTAGTGATGTAACCGCTAAAACAAAAAAACGGATCAATAGAAATATGGCATCAACGCTTTTGTCATGTTAATAACGATTACTTGATAAAAACTAGTAAAAATGATAGTGTAAAAAAGGTCTCTCACGCTTAAATGATAATGGTAAGACTCATTGTATACCGTGTAAATTAGCAAAGTCCAAGAGAATTTCATTCAAAAAGACGGGGGCCGTAAGATCAAAACGTCCATTGGAATTGTTGCATATGGACCTCTGTGGTCCAATGCCAACTGAAAGCCAAGGCGGTAATAAATATTTCTTGAGTATAATTGACGATTATTCAAGAAAGGTGACTGTATTTCCCATCCGAAATAAATCTGACGTATTTCATACGTTTATAAGATTTCAGAAACGAGCAGAACGTTTTCTAAGTAAAAGGTAATAGCAGTTAGAACTGATGGCGGACTAGAATTTTGTAATAAAGATATGGATAATTTCTTGACAGAACTGGGTATAAAGCATGAGGTAACAAATTCATATACGCCAGAAATGAATGGGGTCGCGGAGAGATTCAATTTAACCGCTCTAGATGGCATCAAAACATTGCCACCACTCCTTAAGTCTAGTGAAGTTCCCATAAGTTTTGGGGAGAAGCATTACTTTGTTTCACTTATGCGTGGAATCGAATTTGTCACAAAGACAGTAACAAAACGCCTTTCGAAAAATATTCAGGTAGAAAACCATCGGTATTGCATCTAAAACCTTTTGGATGTTTGGCATACGCTGGTGTGCCAAAACAAATTAGAAAAAAATTCGATATGAGTGCGAAAATGGGAATTATGATGGGATACGCACAACGTACTAAGGGTTATAGAATATGGTTGATAGATGAAAATAAATTAGTCGAGACTATTAATGTAAGATTCGATGAAAATAAGAGGGGAATTAATTTTAGACAAAAGTTAATAGTAACCTTGGATATAATTTAAACCTTCCTGATTATTATGATGATGAAGATGATTTTGATAGAGTAAAATATTCATTAACGAGTCGTTTAGTTTCAAAGACAAGTACGGAAACGCCCTCAACATCTGAAAACCCAGATGTATATTCCGATAATCATAGTTTGATCCCATGTACAGAGGTTAAGTGGATTCGAAATAAAGGTAGGAAAGTAACTGGATCTAACGTATATTACAGTATAGAAGGGGAAGCAACCCGATTGAAATCATTTAACGAAATAGAGAGATACTGTAAGAGGCATAATATTAAGTATGATCCTAGTTTATTTAATTTTAGAAAAGATAATACCGAATCCCAGGGATTTTCAGATTTGTCAGAGCAACAAGAAGCTCTTATGGTTGAAGTAACTATTCCTAATTGTTACAAACAGGCTATAAGATCCAGAGACGCATCTAAATGACGTGATGCAATGGATAAAGAAATTAACGTAATGATGGAACGTAAAGTTTGGGATTTAGTTGATCATCCGGATAATATAAAAATTTTAGAAAACCGTTGGGTTTATACCATTAAATATGATGAAAATAATAAAATTGTTAGATACAAGGCCCGCTTAGTTGCGCGAGGTAACACACAATTACGAGGCGAGTCTTTTGACGAGGTATTTAGTCCAGTTATTAACTTTACTATTGTAAGATTATTTTTCACTATCTGTGTATGTTTGTGGAAATGGACGCATATTCAAGTAGATATCACTAATGCTTATTTATATGCTAACTTAGATACTGTAATCTACATGAAGCAACCAACTGGATATGAAATTGATAATAACAAAGTGTGTAAGTTACGTAAAGCAATGTATGGACTCCACCAGAGTGGACGCCAGTGGTTTTGGAATTAGAAAATAAATTAATTAAATTAAAATTTAAGAAGTTAGAGTGGGTTAATTGTGTATATATGTTTGAAGATAATGTAATTTTATTATTTTATGTAGATGACATCATTATATTTGGAAAAGAAATGGAAAACGTAAATTTTGTATTACAATTATTGCAGAAAAATTTTGATTTAAAAATTATGGGTAAAACAAAGAAATTATTAGGAATAGAATTTGAAGAAATAGGTAATAGTCTGTTTATACATCAGAGATCTTACATTCGAAGGTTATGTGAAATTTACGAAAAATATAAATATCCCGTAAGTTCATTACCTATATCAAAAGGTCAAGTTCTTTCCAAATTAGATTCACCCAAAACTAGCGAAGAAATTTTAACAGTTCCTTATAGAAATTTAATAGGATCTTTGTCATTTATTGCTATACGCACAAGACCCGATATTATGTATGCAGTAAATATATTATCTCAATTCCAAGCAAACCGGGAATAAAACATTGGAATTGCTTATTGAGATTATTAGGTTATTTAAAATACACTCAAGAATACAAATTAGAACTTTCAAAAGTTAAATCATTAAAACTAAGATGTTATTCAGACTCAGATTTTGCTACAAATAGGGATGATCGAGTGTCGATGGGAGGGTTCATAACTTTTATAGACGAAACTCCAATTTCATGGCGAACCTTCAAGCAAAAATCCGTTAGTCTGTCGACCATGGAAGCTGAGTATGTTAGTTTAACAGAAGCAGCTAAGGAATTCATTTGGCTAAAGAATGTAATTGATAATAAAAGTTTAAATTTGGAATTAAGTGAAAATGTAATGTTTTGTGATAATCAAGCTGCTATAAGTTTTTCAAAGTTACCGGTAGAAAATTATAGAACAAAACATATCGATGTTCGTTATCATTTTCTAAGGAATTTGATATACGACAAGGTTTTCCAAATTAAATATATAGGTACCAAAAATAATTTGGCGGACATTTTTACCAAACCCATGGTAAAGGAAAAATTGTTAGAATTTTGTAGAAAAATATTTCTTTTAGAGAATAAGACTTTGTTTCTTTAAGATTAAAATATTTGTTTATTACAATAAAGATTGTGAATAAAATGTATTTTTTGTGTTAAATTGTATAACATGTGATTATAGATTAAAATTAATTTACTGATTTGTAAGAGATAATGGTGCGAGATTGGAAAAAGGGGGCCGATTGTTAGACATTTAAAAAATCGGATCCAAATTTTTATGATCTCCTTGTATTTTTCCAATCCCGTTCCATGATCTCAATGAAAGTAAGCACACCGATTCGAACCTGATCTTTTTGAGTTTCGTGATTTGAGGTTGGCAGCAACTGCCATGCAAATCGAGCTAGTATTTAAACTCGGCTCATGTTAGTTTTTAAAAAGGAAGGAGAAACGGAAATATAAGAAGTGTGTGAGTGGTTTAACTCTAAGAGGGAGAAAGGCTGGTTGGCAATGCAACTGCAGGTTGCATCACCATTTTAGATTAGAAATTAAATTTGCAATATTATAAGACGGTTCGAATCGGATGTCACTGGTAATGTTGCTTTTTGAACTTATTGTTTTTATCGCTCCAGTAACGAGCAGAGTGACTTTATGATTGATTATTAAAGGCCAATTTTAAGAAACTGTTTTTCGTCTTCATGCCTCCTCGACACATAAATTTCACTGCTAGCTTTGCAAAATTTAAATTAGTTTACCAATAAGTGTAACAACTTGTAAAGTCTATTTATTAAACAAAAAATAAAGAGCAAAAAATATGCTAAATGTTTGACATAATTAATAAAAATGGCGATTTTTACTACCTGAGCAAATTTCAAAAAAGAACCTATTTACAAAAAACAGTATAACATGGTTAGTATGATGGTTAATACGGTGTATGTCTCTCGGACGATGCAATACAGGCCATACAACGCCTAGGCATGCTGAGTATCAAATTATCAATCTGATCTTGGGGAATATTACACTACTCATCAAGCAATGCCCTCCGATGTTCCGGTAGACAGGTGGGAGAGGTTGACAGGCTGCAATTCGTCGGCCAAGCTAACCCATACATGCTCTATTGAATTCAAGTTCGGTGAGTATACTGACCAATCCATACGGGTGATATCCTCCGATTGACGGCATTTGTCTAAAATGTTTGCACGGTGAGGACGGGCGTTGTCATCCATAAACAGAAATTCAGCACCCACGGCGCCTCGAAACAAACGTACATGTTGTTCCAGAATTACATCCCGATAGATGTGGCCTGTCATCGTCACACTCTGAACTTGCACGTCACTTCTGGAACCAAGAATAATTCCTCCCCAAACGAGCCATCCTCCACCACCGTAACGGTGTCTTTCAATGGTGTTCTCTTGGTGGTAACGGGTACCTGGCGCTCTCCATATAAAAGTCCGGCGAGAATCAGACTGCAAACTAAACCTGGACTTGTCGGAAAACATCACACAAGACCACTGTTGTGGTGTCCACAATGCATGCTCTCTACTCCAGGTTAATCGCAGGCGACAGTGATTGCGGTAAGTGGAATACATCTCACAGGCCTACGAGCATATAGACCAATGTGCCCTAAGCGTCTGTACGCGGTCTGCCTTGCAACTGTCCTACCAGTAGCTGAAGAGAGCTGACGAGACAGGTCTGATGCTGTGCTCCGTCTGTTTCTTTTGGCAGTAGTTGCCAAATACAGGTCCTCATTCGGCGTTGTAACTCGGCGACGACCTGTGCTGTAACATCTACTCACATTACCATCATCTTGGAATCGTTGCCAAATTCTGGAGATGACACTCTGGGCGATTCCAAGTTCCTCGGATGCTTCCAGCTGGGTTACGTTCACATTCCAGTCGTCCAATAATTCTACCACGTAAAAAATCATCCAAATGCTTCCTTTGTGCCATAACTATGCAGTTATTGCACTGAAAGTCTTTTAAAGCGCTTGCGAACAATTTTACTTCTTTGCCACCACTCCTTATATATCCCTCTCTTACACTCTCGTCATTGTGACGTACTATCCGCGCCATCTGGTGGTTTCCTGTAATTTGCATATTCTTCTTCAAGATGTGTGTGATAATTCTACACAGGGGAAATTTTTATTTTAGAGTTCAATTTCTGTGTGGTTCTGAATTATCCTTAATTTATAGACATGAGTGTATGTACCCTTACATATATAGTAAGATATATAAGTACCCTTCTTAGATATAGCTTTTCTCCCTAAATTATTAAAAACAATATATATTTTGAGGAAATATTTTTCAAAATGAATCTTTTAGAAAAACGAAGAGGAAAGTATAAAAATGTGTTTATTTCATCTATGTATAAACCCAAAGAATTTCCTTAATTTTTCAGCAGATATTTACTCCTTTTCTCAAAGGAAGTAAAACTCCTATTGTACCTTCATTACGCAAAATAATCTAAACCAGATCTTCCCAAACCTTTTTGTCACATAGACCCCTTGCC
Organism: Trichonephila clavipes; assembly: GCA_019973935.1. Taxonomy (NCBI): domain Eukaryota; kingdom Metazoa; phylum Arthropoda; class Arachnida; order Araneae; family Nephilidae; genus Trichonephila; species Trichonephila clavipes. The sequence continues at coordinate 684,562 of BMAU01020425.1, forward strand.
TTGATTTTCGTTTTGGTGTAGACCCTTGATTACACAATATTGAACTTTGTCAAATTTATCAATTAAAAAGTCTTTTGGACACCTGATAGAGAACTACTTATATTAAAAGAATTTAAATTTCTAACTGTAGTGCAGCATAGCGCTTAAAATTTAAGAAACACATGTTATAATTAATTAAATTAATATTTAACTAGTACATAAAACAACTGTTACATAAAATAACTGAATAACAAACAAATGATTTAATGAGAGAGATGAATCTGCGCTGCTTCAATAAGAAATTTTCAACATTTAATATCAATGTAGTCAGGTTTAACCCTAAATCTCCTTTGCTAGTAGTGCTCACGGAGTCCTTCTCGAAAGAATCAATTAAACACTTTCTCACGATATTCCATAATTTGGGACAAATAACAAGTATGTCTTTTTAAAGCTAAAATTGCTGACATCAGTTTCTAAACTTTACTTTAAGATCTTCTTCAGAGCCTATTCCGATCTATTGTAATACGACATTTTTGTTCCAATGTGATCATATGAATTCTTTGCTTATTGCATGTGGCATTACCATAGTCAAAGCATTCTCAAACCTAGTTTCAAAATATGAATAAGGGAAATTTAAATGTTGAACGTAGGTTAAAACGTCTTGACAGATTGTTTGTCAGAAATTGAGAAAATTCGCAGCGTCCAATATTATACTTCTTTAGCTTAATTCTGGAAAGAAACGTTGAAATGGTCCTTGTTTTTAAAAAATCTATGCTGCCACTTTGTAACTGCAGCTTAACATCATTAAATTTATTAAATAAATCAGTTACCTGGTAAAATCTGGTTTCCACTTGATTAATTTTTAAAGTTAAAGTCATGATCTCGTTTAAAGAGAGCCACTATCATAGACCCCCATTTACATTGCATAGACCTCCATTCGCTGATTTGGATCCTTTGCACGTCATCATAGACCCTTGGGGGTCGATATAGATCACTTTGAGAACCACTGATCTAAACTACCATAAAAAAAAGTTTGAAGTCAGCTGAAGAAAAATACTTAACTGTTTCATTGGCGAATTTTTTGCTTCTATTGTAATCTCGATAATCAGTACAGAAGCAAAATTTGTTGTTGAAATCCTAAAATTGAGTAGCAGTCCTGAATGATAAGACACAATTTGATTAAAATACAATGTTTAAGAATGTGTTTTGCAGTGATTTAACTTCTTAAAACTAATTCACCCAGTTTCTCTTTTTTTATGTGCACTATGAATTTCAGCAATGATTCTCAAACTTTCTGTATTTGTGGCCTCATTTTCAATCATAACTTTCATCGCGCCCCCCATACAATGACAAAATTGAATGTAATAATAATGTGTGTGTGCTTTGACGCTAAAGCTGCAATACTACCTTAATTATGCACCTTATATATTATTAAGATAAGTATTAAATTTTGTATATGTGTTATTTTTAAGTAATAGATATTTTAGATAAATTGCTTTTAAATAATTTTTTTAAAAATCTTTTATTTTCTACATGTTTGTGAATACCCAGGTAGGATTATCACGAAGCCCAGTTTGAGAATCACTGAATTGCAGTCAAAGGATTGAGATAGGGCCGTTTTATCCTCTCCGGCTCCCTAAGCACTTAAAAATTTTATGGCTCCTACTATTTTCAGAGCAGCTCCCCCCCCTTTAGTTCTTAATTTTCCAGTGTTGGTTTGGGAAGTGTTTTTCTTAAACTCTCTAATTTTTTTCCTCTTTCTTTGTGTTTGCTCTTTGGAGAGTTTTTTCACTATCCACCCTATATGCACCCATCGCGTCCTCGACTGGCAACCGAAAGGAAAATAAGTGGCATGGTTTGATCACTCTTGTTCGTTTCTTACCTTAAGGCATCACGAATCACCCACTCTTTTGTAAATCAGTAAAGTAAATTAATGAAATCGTTTACAATTACTGTATAGAGCATACATTATTATATGAATTGTTTTCAATTTGTTAATTTCTTCTTTTTCATCGCTTTACTATCTTTTACTTTTAGACATCCTCGTTCTTTGTTGAGTCACTAACATTGTAGTAATACAACAAAAGTTTTTTTCGAGCTTTGATCATTACAAAATCTCTCATTAATAACATCAATTATCATGGTAATATCATTTTGAGTACATAGCACCATCAAAGTGTTAAGCTTTTCATGTTCCATAGTAGATCTCATTACAGTCTTTACTCTCGTTAAGGAAGAAATACTTCTCGCATGACTCGCTAGGTAGTGGTTCATCCGCTCTAATTAAAATTTTTTTTTCCTTTTCACCATCAAATATTTTGCACCCTCAAATTTTTTGCTCCTTAGGCAAATGCCTAGGGGGCTTAAGCGGAAAAGCTGCCCTCGACTGAAGATTCGAAAGGATTGGAATTATTCGTACTAAGTCAAATTTAGAATATTTTTATTCAATCAAATACATAAAAAAAGTAAAAATAAACACAGTATTTTTGTGTAAGATAAAGTAAGGAAGTAATATAAATAAATTAATATAGAGGCTTATATATATAGAACCAATTTAATGGATTTTTCCTAAGGAAACAGTTTAATGCATAAACAAACTGATAATATACAGTTTTTTAATAAATTATATCTCATGAAATAGAATATTCAGTCCATTAGATAAATGAATGGAAGAAATAAAATTTTTCACCATATGAAATATTTTATGAAGAAGAAATTTCCTTCTAATGTTGCGAATTTTGTTTAATTAATGCTTAAAATAGTAAATATTATTTATAACTGGATGTTTAAGACGCTAACATTACTTTCCTTATATCTTTTATGATAAAGTAATATTCGCAAGCATTACTTTCCCTTGCATTAATGGCGTTTCAGTAAAAACTTTGCGAAATATTGATGATACAGCCAAGTTGGCATCATTTTGGAAACCGAATTTGGAGAGTTGGTGACAACGTTGGTGGGTTGGTGAGAATTTTTGGTGAATTGGAGGCTTCTGGAAATTACTGGATAAATCTATTAGAGAGAACGATATATGACTTTTGTGGATTTATTAAGAACGATTTGGAAGCAACTGCGCAGACTAAAAATAGTAGTTGGAATTGGGTCAATATTGTTTTGGCTGTGTTAAAGAGTTGCTGCAATCAAACGATTGCTTGTGAATAATCTTTATTATCACGCATATGTATATTTACACACTGATAGTTGTGTCTGAGCGCTGTAGAAGGTGTGAAGACCTTCTTCGATTTATTTTACAAATTTCGCTGCTATAACTTGTGCTTTACGGATTGTTTATCTAAAATAAATTTCATCGCTTCTAAGAAACTGTTTTGATCTTTGAGACTGATTGCATAAAATCCCCAAACCCTGATGTGCGTAACACTTCTAATAATTTTCATCACCCCCTGCAATTATACAGTAATTTTTTTTTAGTAATTCAAGCATAAAAATTGAATAATTATAAAAGTGAGCAGCAGTATACTCTTTGAAGATACAAAATTGTTTGTACTTCAGTGTGGATTAAAAATACAATTTTATAAAATTTATACAAGCATTTTGCTACAAATGATATCAATGAATTATTTTCTCTTAAATTATAAGAAAACAAAATTTAACTCACAATTTGTTTTCCACAATTTCCAATCAATATGCGAGGGGTAATAAAAAAAAGTTTTAAGTCGAATGAGGGGTCTCAGGGATGTTAATGTTTTCTCGAGGGGGAAAATTTAAACAATTTTCAAAAGGTATAATTCTTTTAAATTTAAATTAAAAAATTCGAATCTTTTACACATTACTTACAAGGGATAGTGGCTTCACCAAAGTTCAAAATGTTTGAAATATAATCATAGTTGTAAAAGTTATAAGCTTATGAAAATTCTGTAATAAATATTAAGTAATTTTTGCGTTGCGCACGCTATTTTCTAAAATAGTAGCCCCTCTTATGTATAAAACTTTATAGAATTATAAAATGTATTATACTCTTTATCATACTCCTTACTACATCATTTAAAAATAATACATATCTTTTGTATTTCAAAATATTTGAAAAATATTGAAATTTTTTTAAAAAAATTTCAATAATGTAATTTTTTTTATTTTTTTTAAATATAATTCATAACTCTACTAATATAATATTAATATTGTGTAGTAAGGATACATTTAACTTTATAAATAAACTTAAAGCTAGTAAATATAAAGTTATTACTTTTTAAAAATAGCATGCGCAACGTAAAACTTAATTTCTTGTAGAAAAGTTTCCTATTTTCCTATTCAGCTTATAATTTTTAAAATTATGTTTATATTTTAAACATTTTACACTGCTCTAAAGCCCTATTCATTTACAAATAATGTGTAAAAGATTCGAATTATTTAATTTAAATTTAAAAGAATTATACCTGTTTGAAAATTATTTATATTTTCAGCCCTCTAGAGAAATTTAACACGCCTGAGACTCCTTTTAACAATAGACTAAAAATACAAAAGAGAACTAAGAGGCATAGGTGGCCATCACTTTTTGACATGATCATTAAGTCTGCTTAGGCATTTATCAGAACGTCGAACCAACTTGCTTAACCCATCTTGGTAGAAATAAGATCCCTGCCCATTAAGCCATGGATGTATTCACAGCACTGTCTGAAATCAGTATGCCGTATAAGTGCTCCTTCAACTTCGGAAACAGGAAATAATAACTTGGTACCAAATCTACCCATTTGTGGGGTGACTGTCGTTAAAGAACTTGGCCGGCAGCTTCCTGCCATGTTGCGGTTTTCCATATTTTGTTTGCCTGATTGAAATGAGAGACGCCATTTCGCTGCATGATGTCTTCTCATTGCATATTCACCATAAATTTCCCCGATTTTACTGGTTGTGTCAGATGCGGACACAATCTTTTCCCATAAATATGGAATCTAACCAATTTTCTAAGCGTCTTGCCATTTCAAACATCCTGAATTGTCTGGGAACTTACACTACCTACCCGTACACCAGATGTATGGCATGGCAAGTAGTGCCGTTTGTCTCCACTCTGGAGAAACAATATGTACCTCTCAAATGCTGCGGCTTGTAACCTTTTTTCTGATCATCTCTCGTACTTTTAAAACAATAATATTTATTAATATTGAAAGTTGTAACTAAATATCAACATTTTTATTTTTTTTAAATGGGACTTATTATTGGTAATTTATTTTCAAGGTAAAAATATCCAATTTTGTACAAAACTATGACACGTTATGCGTATATGAAAGGTGTTTGAAATTATACCTTAAAATAATTCTTTTTACTTACCAAATCAAATATCTGTGTAAGAGTAATACCGAGTCGTATTACGATGGCATGGGAAGCATTTTTTACCGGTCTTACACTGTTGTCATATCCTCGCATTAATTTGTCCACAAGTCTTTTTTCGGCACTATATTCGATATCAGAATAATATTGATGATCATCTTCTGAAAAGAAAAAGAAACACAAGAATTAATGCATTTAAATATTTGCATGAAATACTACTAAGGGATGTGGTTTCATAAAGATATTAAAAGAAAAACAATAATTCGAAATTAAGAGAAACATTGAATGAAATTACAAATTAATAAAGTTGTTTTTAGGAAGACAAAATAATACTTTATCTAAATATCAATGCATCTCCGATTTCCTATGTAATAATATCAAAAGTTAAAATTTATAGAATTTATATTTGAATAGAATTGGCGTTTTTTAATTGAATAATTATAAAATATTGTTATGAATTTTGTGTAAAATAGTGTAAATAATCTGTATTTGGATGTGTAATACACTTATATTACTCTATGTTATACTTATTTTATGTTAAAATTATAATATTCGCAAGCAACGCCATCCCTTACGTTATAAGGACGATTCAATAGAGCCTTGGGGAAATCTTGCCGATAACACCAAGTTGGCATCATTTTTGGAGATCAATTTGACGAACATTTTGGTGACTTGGCGATGATGTTGGCAACCATTTTTGGTGAGTTCGGGACCCTCTGGAATTTTCCAGAAATTAGTGGAGAAACCCACTCATTTCAAGATCTATGATGCAAGCGGATTTTTCTCGAAATATCCTCGAGGCCTATAAATACAGAGATGCTCGCCGAAACTAAATTCGTATGGTTTTGACTAGCGATTAGTTAGTATTGCTTTGACTAGTGATTAAAAGTCTTGCCCTTGACCGTTGAAGAGATTAGTGATTACTTCGACTGTTGAACGAGCGATTGCTTGTGAATAATCTTTCATATACTTGTATTTTAGACACTGTTATTGTGTCTGAATGCTGTACAAGATGTGAAGTCCTTCTGATATTTATTCTGCGAATTTTACAGTTGAGTCCTGTATTTCAAGGATTAATTTTCGACAATAAGTTTTCATCGCCTTAAAGAAGTCTTGTTCTTTGCAACTCTGAAATCCTCGAATACCCGATCAGCGTAACAATATCAAATAATATGAACAAGTTTGTTAGAAGCATTTTAACCCCATAATTACCACTGGCATTACATTCGTCTCGTTAAACTGGTGCTTTGAGTGCCCTGGACGTATATATACGTCTTTCCGAAATACGGTGATTTACTTTTCACTCTGGTATCTGTAAAACTTTTCTGAAGGATTTGTAATGAAATATAATGACCTTGACTGTATTTGAGAAGGATTTACTTATTTTAGAGAAAAATTTGCTTGTTTGTGCCTTCTCCCCAACATACCGCATACTCACGTCTAAGTGAAAACTGGTGCCACTGAGGAGCGAATCATGTAATTTTAATCGGTACTTAAGGGGTTAAAAGGACAAATTAAACAATGCTAACTAGAACATCGTAAGTATTTGAGTAAAGTATATAGCACAAAATGAAGACAGTGTTAAAAAATTTTTACAAAAGAATAAAAAAGCAACATCCTTTCAATTAGTAACTTTTTTTCCAAACATACAATTTACAATTGATTGGTTTATTTTAAAGGAGCAAGAGCATCAGAAAGTAAATAAGAGCGCTAATTTGGGAACCAATGTAATAAAGTATATTAGGTACACAAACATTGTAAAAGTATAAATATAAAAAATAAATTTTCTGCGTTAAAATGTTATGGGTTTATTTATACTTATGACAAAAATAAGTAGTAATTTTGAACTTTAGCGTGTTCTTCTTTGAGATATAACAAATGATTTCTTATAAAAACACATTTAGATTAAAAATAAAAAAATATTTTATTTCAGCGCAAATCATTGATGTTACTTTATATCAATATATACTTTTTATGTCAACAATAATAGTTTTTCTAATAGATGTTCGAATGTTCGAGATAAATCCTCATTTTAGAAGCTTGGTTTGTCACCATTACATGTATTTTAAAAATTCATGTGATACAAATATATCTTCTGTATATATAAATATATATATACACATATTCATACATATATTACAGGCTATTAATTTTTAATATTTTACTATCTTCATTAAACCTCTTATTGAATTATTCCTTTTGGTATTATCTTCTCAGTCAATATATTTTTTTTAATTTTATAGTTTTTATGCTTTTTAGCTATAATTATAATTCGTTCCAGTGTTTTATCAACTTTCTCAGAAATACTTGTGACGGGGCTTTACGAGTATTTCTACTAATAGTCCTCTTGGAGAACCTTTGGGCCAGCAATCGCTTTATTTCACAGCCATCCCTCTAAAGAAGTAACCATGATATGCAGATTAGCTAATGTATATATAGTTAAAGCTTAATAATCGTGAATTAGAAATAAAAGGGAGCGGAGTCAAGGAAAGCAGTGCTTATACTGTAAGAACCAGAATTTCTCCGCGTGACTAAAGGACGGACTTTAACTATTAGAATAAATTAGGGAAGTTAGGATTATTAAGATAGCATTGAGTGAAGTTAAGATAATCAGATTTCGTACGCTTTTTCACGTAAGCTTTGAGCTCTCTTTATATCACCCCAAAGGTTCCCTTTATAGTTTGCTTGTCTTTGAATATTGTCATTGGTAAGAAATAAATTAGAGTTATCGTGGTTAGTCTGGGTCATCCATCTTTATCTCCTACAGATTTAGGTCGATTAGATCAGTGATCCGCAACCCCCGGTCCGCGGACCGGTACTGGTCCGTGGATCAATTGGTGCCGGGCCACCTAAAGTACATTAAACGATTGCCGTTTTATTTTATTTCAAGTGGCGCATTTCTCTCGGATTTGTGCAACTTTCCACGGAAATAACTTTATATTCCACATTAAATCACTTTTATTCATTTTTGGTGTAACTATATTTTATTTTGAAGGCATATTTAAATGTAACTAAGTTAAAATTGTTAAATCAAAACAATATGAAATATAAACAATAAACGTGTTTCACTCTCTGCGGGCCGCTGTAAAATTATCAAACGTTGACCGGTCCGCATCGATAAAAAGGTTGGGGAGCACTGGATTAGATGACGAGGAAGCGTCCCCAGGGATGAGGCCTTTACATACTGTTACGCTTAAGATACGATTTTGATTCGGCAAAAAATTGTTTCATTTTTTACCCGTTTTAATATACTCTATAGGTCACCTTTAAAATGTACTGTATTTATTTAGATTTTGGGTTTTCTGGCTTTGGTACGAAGAATTATGTTTTTAGGTGGTATTCAGAACTCGAAACTATTTTATGACATTTTATTATTAGCAATTTCCTATTATGTGTATAATATCATAGTACTTTTAGAAACATACTTTTACTCTTTTCTCTTCCTTTCAGCCCAGTTGTTTTGAGAAATACAAAAGAAGGGATGCTTTCGTTAAAACTATGCTGTTTAACCCTACATTTTTTAGTTTGCAAGACTAGGAATTTGTTATAACACTACTGTGAGGTCATTTTATTTTTGCTATAACACTACTGAGGTCACTTTTATTTTGTATTGTTGTGTCTTTTTTATTATGTCAAGTCAAGTATAATTTTTGTTTATGTACAGTCGAACCCCGATTTAAAAAATTAATCGGGATTAAACATTTTGTTCGTTGATTCGGGTTATTCGTTATATCGGGATCCAAACAAATTACACATTTTTTTATTTATCTTTTGGAAATTCCATAAACAAAGAGGCAAAAAATATCCATCGTTAGAAAAAAACACATTTTCATTCAACAGTTAAGAGGTATTGGAAAGCTAAAATCTTATTTTTTGGCAATTTGAGATTTTTATATTTTTAATTTGTATAGATTTTAACCTTTCTAAAAACCCTTACTGTAACCTCTAGGGTAATCAGAAGCCCTTAAAACCTACTTTTTAAATAATCCTTGAAACTTGGCCACGCCTATTTGAATGGCGAAAAGTGTAAACAAAGTACATCGATTTTGCTTAAAAGTTGAAAGGCTGATATAAACCAAAACAAGTATCTTTTATTGAAAATTGAGTCTTTTATTTTTTTTTATTTCCAAACCGATTGGAAGACCCACTGTATATACTAAAATCAATTTATCTTAAAATGTAAATTTCGATGTTCGATGGACCTTTTCTGAGAAACTACTGTTCACAGGTATGAAAATTTGTTTATGATATATTTATAATGATGGCTAATGTATACTAATTTGAGCTTTTTGTAAAAAACTCAAAAATTTACTTTTTACAAATTTTTTATATCAAAAATGGGTCAAATTTAGCAATGTTTGATAAAATATTTCATAAATTATAAAAAATTCAAAATCACAGCTAAAAGCTCATTTTAGTATAATGCAAAAGGTGTATTTTAATTGTATGAAACATTTCAAGCATGTACATATATCTGATTTTGAGAAAGGGTACATCAAAAACAGCCAATTTAAAATTGTCAGTATATATAGATAGAGAGGTTTCCAACTCATTTTAAAAATACTATTGGTGAATTATTATACACGAGTTAATTGGAAATTCTTAAATACTGTCAAATAGGCGTTTGAAAATCTTTTTGATTCCTGACTCGAAAGAATTCTTTTTCGACTTTATGCAGAGGAGAAAATATTGCATCATTTACATTCTGCTGCATGAGAGAGAGTATGTTTCCACTGTTCCACAAACAATGTAATTACGTGGTCCGTCGCCAAAAGCCCTCGTGTAGCTGAACAGTGTGACGTTAATATTCAATCAATCAATCAATCCACAAACAATGTAAAACATTACAAAATGTAATAGTTTTGATAGTAGTTTCACTGTCAATTTCTGCATTAGAATCGATATTAATTTTTTTGAGAACATTTATAACCCAATGCACCACAAAGTATCACACAGGACTTACGTAAAAGAAAGCATGAATCACACATCCCCAAGAAGAGAATGATTGCAACGCAACATACATGCCTTACCAGGCATTCGAACCCAGATCCTACGGCACCGCAGTCAGCGTCACTAACCACTATAACGGATGGGCGGTAATTGATATTCATTGGCCCTGAAAAATCAATAATTTCCACAACTTCGGTTGCACAGATGAGCAGTCCGTCAAAAAATGTATCATGATTATTAAGAGGACTTGATACCCTTTGAGTAACTTTCTTTATTTATGTATTTAAAAATTATATTTTTGCATTTTATATAATTTTTCTATTCAAGAAAATGGTACGAGATGAATTTTTTCCCATATTATTCATAGAATTTTAAAAGTTTGAATTTTGTGAAGAAAAAAAATTTGGATAATTTTAAAATATCCTACTCCTTCTGTAATTATTAGTTTTTGGATCTGGAATTTTTTTGCAATATTCTTATGGAAGTTATAAACAACTTTAGGGATAGATTTTATAATAACTTTATTCGTTTTCGAAAAATAAAATGTTGATATGCATGCTAAAAATCAATGAAAAACCCAATATCTCTTACATTTTAATTTTTTTAAACAAGTATTCGTTTTCTTAGAGCAAAATGGATCCCGAATTTTGTTGCATGCTTTATATATAACACGCAGGAAAAAATGGAAGTGATTGGCAAATAAGTGAATGCACTAATGTTTCGAAACAAACAAACTGAGAAAAACCACTTTAAAGTTTATAATTCTGAAAAAATAATCAGAATAAGCTTAAATAAACTTAAAATACCACTTTAGGATATTAGTTATATATTTTTCCTTAAAATAATTTTGTTTTCTTATTTTTTCAACCCATTCATTTTTATAAATGGTCAATTTTTAGAGAATATTAATTGCACAAGAAAATTCAAGAAAAATATTTAAAAACATTTTTCTCGGTTACGACCAAAATTTTAGTTTTTTTCTTCACAATATTGAAGTATTGTATTTGTATGAAAAACATATCAAGAATAAGAACTGAAATTTTGAAACTATTAATATAAAATTTCTTAATTCAAAAATTTTACATGCACGCATTTCACAAAGAAAAAAATATACATAATTGTATTGCCTCGATAATATTCTGCTTTATGTGCATGACACATTCTTTTTTATAACTATTATTTCTCTTTGTAAAATAAATTTCCTTTATAAAAACGCATTTTTAAACTTTTGTTCTAAAACGCGGGCGTGGCCGAATTGCCTAATTTGTTTTTAAATGAAGTTTTATTCAACTTCTAATTTGCCGACATACACAAGTGATATATCAATCGAAAGATAATAATGCAAAAAATAAGATTACATAAAAATCTTAAAAAAAGATTGGTTGGTCATTTTTGGGGTACCAAATTTTCTTAAAATCTTAAAATATCCCCTGGTTTGTGGATTGGGATTTTCTGTCTTACTTAAGTCTCGCACGACAGGTTACACTCATGACTCATCTACATCTGTTAAGTTCAATAATGAGTAATAGTCTTTCATCATTTCCGTGGAAATTTGCTGCTTACAAGAGAAACATCATGTTCTGTTCCGGACAAAAAGATATGTCATTTGAACAAAAAATTTTTTTTTCTAGTACAAAATAATAATAATAATAATAAAATTCCAGCTGCCCAAATAATTCGTTAATTTGGATTTATTATTCGTTAAATAGGAGGTTTTCCTTTATTTTAATTGGGGAAAAAGAAAAATTTGCTCAATCGTGCAATTGAATTCGTTAGACAGAGGTTCCTTAAATCGGGGTCCGATCTGTACACAAATTATAACTTATATTTTCCATAATCATTAAATTTTCTAAAGGGGTAATTTTTTAATATATAGCTAAAAGTTTCAAATAAAATATTATAAATTAGAACTATATATCATTAACTGTATATTAATAGAACTATATCTCTTACTATATATTAATAGAGCTTTAATACTAACTATATAATAATAGAGCTATATCACTAACTATATCACGCAATTATATTATTTAGTTAATAGTCGGGATGTGTTGGTTCTTCTCTCTCTTCAGGAAATGCATAAATACTAATAATATTACTCATGTAATAATAATTAAATTGATATTCAAGTAATTATGTCGGATGTAATTTTATAAATGAAATCTCTATTTTACTTAATCTATATCGACTTAATATATTTTCTTAATTTCTTACGAGTATGAGAATTAATTAAGAGAAATGTGAATTATGACAACTTACACACTGCGAGCCAATTCCCCTCCCATAAATTCTTAGTTAATTAAACAATAGATTGGAATCATGCATCAGATTTTGTCTGAGTATTTTTGGTTTTAGATAAAGATATTACTTTTGAGGGCCATTTACTTTCAAAAGTAAAACGAACAATTAAATTCAATTTAGAATTTCTTCTCTTTCCTCACGCTGGAAAAAAATGTTATGTGTGCTTAATTTCCTCAAAATTACTGGAATTTGTCATTATTACTAAGTCAAGAAAAGTGGGGTAATTATATAAGACTGTAAAACATTATCATTAGTTGTAATTTTTTTTCTGACTTAAGCAGAGTTTCATTAATTCATTACCTTAACGCATTATTTCTTCTGGTAATCGGTATCCGACTTCAGTTTGAAGACAGGTACTTGATTAAATAAAATTTAATTCTCTAAAAAGTGATTTGTAAGTTTTTACTGGAAATTGTAACATTTTTACCAACCAAACGCATTAAATTTTGTGAATCTTTATAAATGGTATAAGAGAATTTAATTTTAAAAATTAATTTTCTAATAAAACATTTGACTTTTATTGTAGCCTAATTAAGCAAATTGCTGATATTAAATTGCATATGTATTATAGAAAACTTAAGCATTTTTACCTTGTTATTTTTTTGCATATTAATACAATAGTTTGCTTAAAAGTATTGTTCTTTTTCAGGAGAATATTATGCGGGGAAACAGAATTTATTATAAAGTTATTAAAAATTTAGAGATTTTCAAAGTGTTTTTACTCTGAAATGTTACTTTGTTACGACCTCGCCGTCAATATCATTCTAATTCGCTCATTTGTACAATACAGTGCTTCTCTCAAACTTTCATTACTGGTGACCCAATATTTGATCCTATTTTTCTCATCAAGTCCCCTTCCTCCATACAATAAAAATGTATTGAATTCAATAATGCTATATTTTGACACTAAACCTACAGTAAGATTTTAACCACTCAAGTGCCACCAGAGAATATAAACGTCTCGCTCAGCCAGTGTGTTAATTGCGCTAGACATACGTCTTTCCGAAGTACGATGTTTCATGTGCACTACTATCCATAAAATTATTACAAAGACGTTGAAATGTAATAAAAGATGACAGTGTTTGCAAAGGATTTACTTATTTCAGAGGATTTGCTCATTTATTTCTTATTCTACCTCCCCCGCCTCTTCCAAATACACCACATACATCCGCAACTACCACGCAACCCCCGCCAGGGGCGTGGTATTTGCGGACACATTTCGTAGTTTGAGCGGTTACATTCCCCCCCCCTCCATCTTAGAACAGATAAAGGGTGCAGATAAATAAGGAAATAAATACTTTTAAAAATCACAAATATAATTTAAAACAGTATTTTAAGTGGCAAATCTCTTTCATGTGAGATACCTTTTTTTTTTTACTGAAGTTTTCTGTTGTTATACTCAATTATCGAACTGCAAAGATAAATACATTTTTGTCAATCAAATTTAATTATTTACATTGAATTGTTAAGATATTATAGTGTGAATGCATTTTAAACATAGCGAAATGTAACACAAATAAAAGCTTTCATAGAAATATTTAAAAACTAATAGTAAGTAATAAAACTAATAGTAAACTAATAAGAAAGGGTAAGGACAAATTTCAGGGATTTGTATTTTAGAGTCAAATAAATATTAGAACATGTGCAATTACCATGAAATTAATTAGTTTCATTAATGTAAGTAAAGATAAATAATAGAAGTAAAGTATATAAAGAGATACAAGTAAATAAAAGAAAAATAATTACAAGTAAATAAATACTAACTAACCTTTATTATAAAGGCATAAATGTCATTTACCATTGGATTTAGTCTCACCTGGTTACACAACTTAAAGATTTTAGACATTTTTCTAAATTGTTTGATATTTCGAATTCTCTCTTTTAAGATTTTTCAGTTCTTCCATCCAGTTTTACACATGCTTTTTACCTTTTTATTCTAGGGGACAGCTAATTCTCTGGATTTTAAATTAAAAGACACTTTTTGTGTTTCTTCTTTTAGTATTTTAACTAATAAGTGGACATTAGGCTGGTTTCTGCCAGTGATTGCATTTAATTTGGAATTCCACCCTTCAACAGAATTTGTCCTATGACGCTGTCCATATACAATCCATACTTTAATGGGCATATTTGTTTTTTCCATCCACTGCTCAACAAAATAATCAATGAATGGGATAAGTTTATCAATGCTAAGAGCGTTTTCCCACACAGTGCTCCAAGCGTCATGTGTGTGTTCCATTGGCAAGTAAGCTATTGCAGAACTCCTTCTAATGACATTTCTAATATCTTCGTTCTCTCTTTGTATTCCTTATTCCTTTACTAGACCCATTTTTTGTATTTTACGCTGAAAACATGGATTAAAATGACAGTTACAACCGGAAACAGTCACACTGGGAAATTCAAACTTACAACTTTTGATGGCTCTGCAGCTTCAAAATAAAATTTTATAATGTCCGGCTTCCACTTAGGGCACCAACATTTCACTTCCTGAAACTTTGCTATGTAAGTTGCTTGTCTCTTATTATTTAGAATTATAAAAAGCGCTAGAGAAACGTTGGTCTCAGTTGCTTTACGCCTTAAGTCGATGTATATTGTATATATTTGAGAAAACTGTTTTGGACAACTTTTAAATGTTCCATCTAAGAAAAAGGTATTTCTATTTTCCAAAGGGTACAGAGATTATTCTCCAAATACTAAAATCCTGTTATATTGGTCATTTTGAAAGTCTAAACCAGTGGTCTTCAAACTATATTCCACGAAACCCTGGGGTTCCACGAGTCACAATTAAAACATCTAAAAGAAATTTATAAATATATATTCAAAATAGATTCGCGTTCTGTATGAAGTTTCTATACCCTCAAGAGTTTAAGGCTTAACCCTGTCTTTAAGAAACTAAAAATTTTGTTTAATACACAATAATTTTTATTTTGCAATACTTTTTAAACATTTATTATCATTTAATAAAAGAATATAAAACGCTAAAATATCTTTATATGTGCTATCTACTGTATTGTTATATTTTATTGTTTACTATCCGGTTTTTTTAATCGTTAGTACAATGTCTTGCAAAATAAATACACATTTTTACATTTTGTGGGAAAAAACCTACAATAAAGCAGAAGGAACAACTTATTGATATATCAACAGATTCAATGTAAAAACTCTAAATTTAAGCAAGAACTGCTCCTAAATTTCATGTTGTAAATTCATGTGAGTACACAATGTTTCTCACACAGTTATAACCATTTTAATGTCATTCTAGAAGTGGATGGACAATACAAATATGCCCATTAAAGTATGGAATGTATATGGACAGTGTCATAGGACAAATTCTGTTGAAGGGTGGAATTCCAAGTTAGATGCAATCACTGGCAGGAACCAGTCTGTAATGTCCACTTATTAGTGAAAATATTAAAAGAAGAAACACAAAAAGTCTCTTAATGTAAAACCAGATAATTAGGTCGCCCCTGGAATAAAAAGGAAAAACGCATGTGCCAAACTGTGCTTCTTTTATTTACTTGTATCTGTGTATATACTTTACTTCTAGTATTCATCTTTACTTGCATTAATGAAACTAATTAATTCCATGGTAATTTCACATGTTCTAATATTTATTTGACTCTAAAATACAAATCCCTGAAATTTGTTCATACCCTTCATTATACTGTTACTTAGTATTAATTTTTAAATATTACTGTAAAAGTTTTTATTTGTGTTACATTTCTTTATGTTTAAAATCCATTCCCACTATAATATCTTAACAATTCAAAGTAAATAATTAAATTTGATTGGTGAAAACGCATTTATCCTTGTATTTCGATAATCGAGTGTAAAAACAGAAAACTTCGGTTAAAAAATTAAAAAAACAATATCTTTTATACGTGAAAGAGATTTGCCACTTAAAAAAATACTGTTTTAAATTATATTTGTGATTTTTAAAAGTATTTATTTCCTTATTTATCTGCACCTTTTATCTGTTCTAAGATGGGGGGATGTGTCCACTCAAACCACGAAATGTTATGTGTCTGCAAATACCACGTCCGCAACCACCACGCCACCCACTCGCCTGCGGGTTAAAGGGGGCATTGAGGAGAGAATCACGAAATTTTAATCGGCATTTAAGGGATGAATTATAACTCGTACACGTTATCAAGATTGTTGTTAATTTTTTGTATATAATTTTATATATGTCAATCCCACATGGGGTCACTGGTAATTATTAAATTTGTTATTAATTTAGTATTGTTAAATCTATATATATAAAGGAGAAAAGCGACTCACTCACTGCCTGACTGACTAATCACGATATCTCCGAAACTATTAAACCTACAGACTTGAAAATTGGTAGGTAGGTTCCCTTCATAGAGTAGACGTCAGCTAAGAACGGATTTTGCAAAGTTCGAAACCCAAGGGACGTTACGGGGGGTTAAGGGGCGTTGATTGATTGATTGATTGATTGATTGAATATTAACGTCGCACTGTTCAGCTACACGAGGGCTTTTGGCGACGGACCACGTAATTTTGAACCATGGTCAAGTGACGTGGACGACACCTGAGCTGGCACTCCCTCTCCTAACTACCACACCACACCAACGGGAGGACGTTTCAGCTCTCGACAGATTTAACGTGCATCGCTGCCCTACACGTTAAGGGGCGTTATAGATAATTATTTCCATTACAAAACTATTAGAAGTACAGTCGTGACACTTGGTACACAGATTCCATTCATTAAGTAGAGATCCGCCATAAGATGGGTTTTGTAAAAATCGTTTCCTAAGTGGCGTTGCGGGGGCTTAAGGTGCGATATGCACAACTATTTCCATTTTTAAACTATTAGACGTACAGTCTTGAAATTTAGGAATCGGATTCCTTTCATAGAATACAGATCCGCTGCAAAATGGTTTTTGTCAAAATCGACTCCCAGGTGCGTTGTAGAGAATTAAGTGAAGTTATATTCAATTATCACCTTTTTTAAACTATTAGACGTAAAATCTCGAAATTTAGTAAGCTGATTCCATTCATTAAGTAGAGATCCGCTATAAGATGGGTTGTGTGAAAATCGTTTCCTAAGTGGCGTTGTGGGGGCTTAAGGGGCGTTATACATAGTTATTTCCATTTTTAAACTATTAGACGTACAGTCTTGAAATTTGTTAAGCGGATTCCTCTCATAGAGAACAGATCCGCTGCAAAATGGGTTTTGTGAAAATCGACCACAAGTGGCGTTGTGGAGAATTAAGGGGCGTTAGATATAGGCAATTAACTCCTTTTTAAAACTATTAGACCTAAAATATCGAAATTTAGTAAGCTGATTCCATTAATTAAGTAGAGATACGCTATAAGATGGGTTGTGTGAAAATGGTTTCGGAAGTGGCATTGCGGGGGCTTAAGGGCGTTATAGATAATTATTTCCACTTTTTAAACTATTAGAGGTACAGTCTTGAAATTTGGTAAGTGGATTCCTTTCATAGAGTACAGATCCGCTGCAAAATGGGTTTTGTCAAAATCGACTCCCTACTGGCGTTGTAGAAAATTAAGTGGCGTTAGATTAAATTACCTCCTTTTTTTAAACTATTAGACCTAAAATCTTGAAATTGAGTAAGCAGATTCCATTCACTGAGTAGAGATATGCCTTAAGATCGGTTTTATGAATATCGTTTCCTAAGTGGCGTTGCGGGCTTAAGGGGCGTTATAGATAATTATTTCCATTTTTAAACTATTAGACGTACAGTCTTAAAATTTGGTAAGCGAAATCTTTTCATGGTGTAGAGATCCGCTACAAAATAGTTTGGGGGAAAATTGATCCCCAAGGGTCACTGAGGGGGATTAAGGGGCGTAATAGATAAATATTTCCGCTTTTTTAACTAATAGAAACACCTGCTTGAAAATTAGAAGGTATGTTCCGTTCATGGAATAAAGTTCCTTTTATAAAGATTTTTGCGAAAACGGACCCCCAAAGGAGTGGGGTTGCGAGGGATTAAGGCGCGTTATATAGAAAAATTCCTGTTTTTGAATTTAACTCATTTACTTGAAATTTGTCGAGCACTTTTCTTTAGTTGAATAGAGTTCCACTAAGAATGGATTTTACGGAAATCAACTCCAGGGGGAAGCGGGGAGAGTTATTGGGTGTATTGATAGACCAAATTCCCGTTTTTGAACTGCTAAGACTACAATAATAAAATTTGGTTTGCATGCTTCTTTTGTTGAATTGGAATCCGCTAAGAGTGCTCTCAACGAGGTATTGATGATAAAAATTCCGTTTTTGCTCTGTTAGATTTAGACTTGAAATTTAGCACGCATGTTTATTTTATGGAGTAGAGATCCACTAAAAGTTGCTTTGGTGAAAATCTACTTGATTATTAGGTTGAGTGAGCGAAAAAAATCTTTCTCCTTCTATTTTAGATATAAATAGAAATTAGATATTATAATTTATGTCCTTCTTATATCAAGAAGTGAGAGTTACAGCTAAAAATATATTTTTCAATGCAATAACGAATTCTTAATGCTAGATATCAATAATTAATATATATGCAAACAGTATACATATATACAACATCGTGAAATACCCAGTGAAGCGGGTGGGTAACGGCTAGTTAATTATAAAAACGTTGCGCATTACTGATGTATTTATGAGTGTATTATATCAATGTAATTCTTTTTATTATGTCATAATTTATTTTGTTTGTTTTTACTTTCAGTAAATAAATAACTTTTTTAAAATAATCTTTTGCTTTAGACTTTTCAGTATGCTCCGCCTCCCTCGTGCAGTTATCACGCCCCCTAGAGGTGCGCGCTCTCCATTTTGAGAAACACTGCTGTAATGTAACTTAAAACAAAAGTTCATCGGACCGCATTACTCTTCCTATTGTTCACTATCTATTATTTCCTTAGTACCAGAAAGAATTACAGACGCTTAATTTTGTCAGCACTGACCTTGAACTTATTTCGCCCAAACGGTACATAGTACAGTAAACACTGCACTCAGAAACATTTTGAGACGAACCTCGATTAAAATCTAATGAAATTTGTTGTACTGACACCATTTGGATTTCTTTCACATTTCGGGATATCCATCTTTCTGGCCAATCACTCACCATTCGGTGAAGGTCACAATTTTCCCGTTGCTATCCACGCTTTTGCTTGGCACTCCTATCATAATTAACTTTCTCTAATCTTACTCGTTAGCTGTTTTTAAATGCTGTAGCTTTACTAATACTTATTCCGTGTATTTGAGCTACTAATCGGACTCAAAGTCTGTCAATTTACATTTTTCTCTATATAATATTCCAGGGATGGCAAACCAATGGCACACGTGCCATTGATGCACGTGACACAATATTTTGGGCACTCCATCGATCCAAACGGTTTTTATTTTATTTCAGAAACAATATTAGTACAAGAAACCTCAAACCTGAAAAAATATATATCCAAGATTAATATATACAGGAGAAACCAGACAAAAAGAAAAAGTTCTTGACGATTTCATTTCTGTAATTGATTCTTCAATCAATAGAGTTTTCAGTGATATTTTCGTAGCTCAAAGAATTATCAGAAACACTCAAGTTAATTATGCAATCTGATGTTACTTCATTTAATAAACTTAACTTGCTCCAATTCAATTGGGTGGAAATTGAAGAATTTGAAATGCAACCGATTGATCTTTAGTCTAGTTAAAAATGGATTCAAAAATTTATTGAAACAAGAAAAAAGTTGGAATTGATTGAAACAGGGAGATTAACAAGCAACATTAGTAAAAATGCCAATAGAGAAATTTTGGAAACACTGAATTAGATTCCAGACACATTTAACTATTTGAAGTAGCAGACTTATGTTATTTTAACCATATTTTCATCTATCTGTGTCTGCGAGCCATTACTTTCAGAGATAAATAACATTAAAGACTCGCTTAGAAACCGTTTGGCAGATGATTCCAATTCAGCATACATTCTGTTAAAAGTAATGTCTTACAATCCTAATCTAAGTTATTTGTCATCTGATTTGCAGCAACAGAAGTCACACTGTTACATAAATTTAACTACACGTATAACTAAATCATTTACTACTATACAGTGCAAAATGTACTTTTTCGTATTAAATAAAGAATTTCGTGCTGTTAGTATTTAGTTTTATTATGTTCCCAATAATCATAAATCAAAATTATTTGACACACGGCACGTCTAAACCTCATTAAATATTTCTTTAGAAAAAATGGCACGTTGATTTATAAAAGTTCGCCACCCCTGATATATTCCCTAGAAATTCACCTGTAATACTGTCTTTCCTATTTCATGTTAGCTAAATTCTCTTGTGGCAACACTACGATACAATTGCTCATTTCTATAAAAGAGTCAAGTGTAAAAAAATAGTGACCGTTTCAAGTTTATACGAGTTCTCAGTTTCAACTCTGAGGAAATTAATTATGCTTACTGTTAGACGCTTATTGTTGGCATCAATGAGCTTGCACAGCAAAGAAAAAAAATAACTAAACATCAAAATTTGAGCCATTGGTTGAATGGCAGAACATACTACAAATGTAATAGGATTATGGGGTAAGAAGCAAATGGGATATGTTATTAAAGTACAGTCCAATCTCTATATGACGAACCTCTATACTGCGAATTTTTCTATATAGCGAACTTTTTCCTGGAACCAAGAACATTTTACGATTTTCTTTGTAAAATAACCTCTCTATAGCGAAGAGTATTTTCTACATAACGAACTTTTTCTCTTGTGTTTCAATTTTTTCCTCTCTATTTTTAAATTATTTCTGGACATTTCAAGTTATTCTCTCTTTTAACACATTTTATGGTGGCCATCAATTTTGAACTGGTTTTTATTAGATGCCTAATTCGCCTAGAGCAATATAATTCAGGCGTTTCATCCAAGAAGTGCAGCCTTTGTCCCCCATGGTTCGATATCCCCTTCAACCTCAGTGAAGTTGTCTCGTGTCCTTGAACTAATCTCCGATCATCTGTAGTGTTGATCAGTCGTACTGTTAACTTCATTTATTGTAGCTCTAAAATGTCAAAACGTAAGTGCTTAAGCACCAAAGAAAAATATTCAATTTATCAGGAAGTGGATAAAGCCGCCAAGAAACTTTCTTTGCAATTTTTCCTCTTTCGTCTCTTGCTTTTTTTTTTATAGTGAAGATATTTAAAATAAGTATATACTAATTTCCAAAAAGGTATGAATAATTACTTTTTTTAATATATAGTGTTTACGAACTTAAAATTAGTTTTATGTGGTTTATGAAGTATATTGATAGGTAAACCTCTATATATTACGAATTTTCCATATACTGAACTTTTTTTCGGGATTTAGCGGCTTCGTTATATAAAGGTAAGACTGTATTTTGTTTTAAATGTGTAGTTTATGTATTAGAAGCATGAAATATATAGCAAGGGATTTTGTACCATGAAATATCTATAAATATATGCATGAGATTACTGAAATATTTTCTATGAAAATGTAAAAAATTGGAATATTTCACAATTTTTTACAGTCTTGGAAAAAGAAACAAATGTGTTCGGATAGTGGAATATGTTTGGAATATAACAAGTTATATATATATGTATTCTGAAAATAATTGGGTAATACCGTGTACTTTAAAGTAATGATGACTTAAATCATAAGGCGACCGTGAAAACATTTCTAAATTAATAAACAGAATGCAGGAACTACACCTATCGAATCTGTTTCTTAAAAGTAACAATTTAATACACTCTATAAAAAGCAAATACTCCAAGAATTCACAAGAGTTCGAAGAAAATAAGTAAAATTTCTATATAAAATTCGAAATATACAATTTATAATCCTTTAAAAATTTCTTAATATAAGTACATGTTCATAAAATAACAACTTATTTTTCTATAAAAAAGAGTTATTGTTTCAAGCAATGATGATTTGCAACAATCAAAAGTTCGTAATTTTAGAAACCAAACAAGTAGTATAAAAATAATAAAGCAATTCCTACTTAGATCAACAAAGAAAAATTTTATTTTACTTTCTATTAACTAGTTACACACACAATTAATATAAATCTATATACATTACAGAATCACACTATTAAATGACAAAATGGAAAGCGATTTTCCTTACAATTTTCCATTTTCTTTTTTGTATAGGGTGTTGTTACTATTTCTGTTTGCTACTACTTATTCATTAATTAAATTTAATTATTCCAATAAAATGGTATTGTAGAAAGGAATAGCATTCTCAGAAATTGCGCCATTCCCGGTGGGATTTGACCCACGACCTTTGTATTAGAAGTCCAACGCACTATCCATTGCGCTAGAAGGACACCATGAGTGGTTTTCCTTTTTATATTTGGTGTTGGACTAATAGTAGGAATTGAATGGAAAACTGACTATCAGACCCAATCAAATAATCCGGAGAGGATTCCAGTGGCGTTATTTGTAACAGAAAATTATCAAACTTGTCCGGGGAAAAAGTGAGCTTTTAATAAATATAATCTAAAATATATTTTATTTTATCATTCTAATAATATAATTCTACTAATTTAAGTTTATGCATGGAAATTCTAAACTTACATATTCAGCAGCAATCACGACATGCTTCTATTGCTTTTATGTCGCATTTTATATATTGAATATAACAATTTTATCTTTAAAAAATAAAAATTCAGGTCAAAACTGACTATACTCAAAGTGAAAATTAAATCCCATATACATTTCTAGATATGTTAATTCTTAATTTATTCAAAATAAAGGAAATTTTTAAACTTAAAAATCCTAATATATATTTATAGCTGCTTAATGGGTATCTATTTAAAAAGACTTATAATTTTGATATCATTATAAAATAAGTTTATGTACATAGCAAGTGAACTTATATGTTTCAAAATAACATAAAAAGTTAAAAATATTAATTTATATAATTCTTTTACATTTATTTAGTACAATTAAACGCTAAGAGGTTAAATAGTATATCATTGCGTCCGAAAATTTCATTATTTCTCTAAAGAAAATCTGCTTTAAATTCTTTTGCAGACATAAATCTGTTTTTAATCTTACGTATATTGCATTTCCTAGCATAAATAATGTCGAGTCCTGGTAATATTAATGCTCTTTTTTTCACTGATGCTCAGTTAGAAAGACATCAGGCTATACTAAGAATTCAAATTTCTCAACAATAAACCTGAAGCTTTGAAATCTCTCAAATTCATTGGTCAATTTTTTCGCACAAAATGTTCCAAAAAAGGAACATTTTTTATTACATAAACTGAACATAATATGTAACAGAAAGCGAAAGTGGAAGAATTTTAATTTAATTTTCCATTTTAAAGTTTTCACATATGTTTTTTACTTTATAATTATGGAACATAAAAACCCTAAATGTGTGTACACTCTGCACGACATGACGAATGTTTCACATATCTTAAAAGAATTTCTCTCACACTTGCAAACTTTTCATGTTTATATCACATTTTCAAAAGGTACATAATCATGTGTGTGCATATGTATATATATATGCACACACATAATTTAAAGCATGTTGTAATATTAGGTCGTACATTGCCTTTTTTAATTATCCTTCCATTTCCATTTCTTCTCAAACAAAACATTGTTTTGCTAATCCCTGCTATTCATAGAATATTTTTAAGAATCTAAATACCTGTCTTCAATGAAAAATTCCAGCCTTCACCATAAAGAAATTCCCGTATGAGCAGTATTTCAGTACCATGGACAAACTGCATCTCTTATAAACACTGGCACTAATACTTTCATGAAAAGAATTAGAAAAAGTGCAAATCAAAGAAAGAAAGAACATTATATATATATATATATATATATATCATTTCCCGTACAGAGTACGGGCAAACCGGTTGTGGCCAACTTTTGCTAGCCCAGTACGGTATACGGACAAACCAGATAAGAGGTTAAAATTAGAAAACAAAAAAAAAAAATAACACACATTCCTTCGTAGTCTTTTGAGTAAAAAATTATTTGTCAAATAAATCGATATTATTAGCGTTTTAAGAAGCTGAATATTTTTAATCTTAAAATAAATCTTTGTCACATCAGTGACCCCTTTTCTGGGGTAAGAAGAACGAGAAAGAGACTAATTAAATCATTCAATCGAATACCGCAGTGATGTTTTGACAGGAAAGTGCATATCAAAATCTCAGGGGAAATAATTCTCTCATTGGTTGGCTCACATAAAACGTTCATAATGATTGAAAGGCTTTCATTAAGTTAGAATAGTACCACATCAATATTTAAGCATAAGATATTGTATTGATGAAGATAAGTTTTATGCATAGTAATGTGTTGAAAAAGAAATATATATAGATTTTTCTTTAAATCAGTATGGGATATTTCATTTTGCCATCGAAATGAATACTTATCAAAAGATTAAACAAAACTGTATGTATTTAATTAATTTTTTTATGATGGTTTAAAACACGGGCCTAAACTAAAAGTATAACTTATATGCATTTATGACTTTTTTATTACTAAAGCCTTAATGAATAACATAATTTGAGAATAAAGTATTTATTAACTATACGCACAGTTGCCTTTTTTTAAAGAAAAAAATCCCCGAATGAATGCTTGCAAATATTAAACATCTTTTTAATTAGAAATACATACAAATATTATTTGAATTAATTTAATTTTAAATAATATCTGAAAAATAAATACTAAACGTTTGAAAAACAAATTTTCAAAGAGAAGTTTAAGAAGAAAGTTTAAAGTTTAATTTTAATGTATTTTAGTTTATGACTTGAACAGTCTAACACACACAAACATACATACGTACTTGTTGTGTGTGTTTGTGTGTGTGTGAGAGAGAGAGTTAAAGAGAGAAGCTAATATACATTCAAATATTAATTATTTATTCTAAATTTCTTGAAAGTATATAATTAAAGAAAAAATTGTAGTTAAATTAATCTAACTAGTTTTATCTCTTTTTTAAAAAATTCAGTGTTACATTTCTAAAAATATTTCGCAAATGTCTATTTTAAATGTTTTAAAAATTATTCATAACGCTTGAGAGAAAGTACATACGAAGTCCAATATATATAGTATTTTTCAATTAGTACACAGGATTATGTATAGATAGAGGGTTTGTAGCTTTTCACTAATTTTGAAAGCCTTTTATTTCATTAAATTTGGAGCTAAGTTTATAATTTCTGAATTTTTACCAATAAATTTCGGAATACGTGACTGGTTAGGAAGTATCAAAACTCAATGCAAATTGTAACAGCGTATCACAAAAAGTAGACAAGCTAGTAATATAAATCAGCAACAAATTAAGCTTCTATTTTTCTGAATATTAAATTAACAAAATTCACATATTAACTAAACAACAACTGAGACACAGTATATATAGTTACTATGAACAAATCTTGCGAAGCATGGAAAAAATGGGCAATGGTAATAACTTCCGAATAAAAACTATTTTTGTAATTAGTGTTATTCAAATTCAAAAAAATTATATTTATGGAGATGTTAATTGTTGTAAGTTCATTGATTTTCGTAACAGCTCAGATATATATGAATCAACAACAAATTTTTGACGCAATAAAATTTTGCTTCTGCGCATTTTATCAAAAAGATGTAAAGTATATTAACTAAGCAGTGGATAAATACTTAGAAATTAATGAAATTTTCTCTTACGTATGCCCTAATTCAGATGAGAAACAAAACAAATGTATTTTAACTGAGACAATTTTTAAACTCAGAGTTAAAGTTTTAATTTTTTTTAAAAATATGAATTTTCTTAAAAATAAAAAACAACAAATAAATTCTTAATATTTTATAATTATCGTTCCATATCATGTTTTATTAAGTGTATAGAGTATACTTTTTCTCTCTCTCTCTCTCTCAGTTCTGGTAAAATTACGTTGCAGTAGTATTCAAATATATTTAAAAGAACATTTGGCAAGAAATTTAATAAAAAATTCCCATAAAAAGACTGCATGACTTCCTTTGAAATACTACATTTCTTTGTACTTTGTACTTTTCACGTAGCTCTATATACAAAAACGTATGCTGATGCATCTAGTATTAATTTTAAAGTAATACTTTTGAATGCTTTATAGTTTTTAACAAAATTTATTTTCCTTATTTTAAAATTTTTCGTACTCTTCTAAAGTGATATATATATCACCGTGAGCTTTATTAACTGAAAATATTCATTTTCAGAATATGTATGCATGTATGTTTATATGTATGTGCATGAAAATCAATATTTTTTTTATTTTATTTTTTTCTTTAGAGATAGTTCAACTAACTATACCACTTCTCTGGTCAGAATCAGGATCAACCTCTGCTTATAAATACTTTTAGAAACAATGTTCGCAAGAACAATAACATTAAGCAATACACGTAATAAATTCCACCATAACGATACGGGTTACTCACCAAAGATGATACAACTGCCTCTGACTAACTGTCTTTTGCTATAGATTAGTTTATGCTCCAATAATAATTTCTTCCAAAGATTTTCTAATGGTAGATTATTTTTCTCGTTAACTCATGAAATTCCCAAGAAAAGGACAACGAACTAACAGAAAATCGACAAACTCGTACACAATTTGTATGCAAAAGTTTATTTCACAGTTGTTGTATATAAGCTATTTTATTTAAAATATTGCGGTACTTACGGACAACGCCAACGTTCAAGATAACTCGCCAAATATGCAACCCCAATTTCGCATGTATCGAACGCACTGAACGGGCAACCATGTACTTTCATTCAAATAATGTCGCCAATACCGTTGCGATAATGCGTAAGTACCTAATATTTTATCCTGAGTTCTCTGTATAGACTCACGAACATTTATGTTGATCCCAAAATACAATTCCTTTTTCTCGCAGACTCTTCAAAATTCCTATGGATTTCGGTTTTCAAATGTTGTAACAGATATTATACACTGAGACAAATATTACTTTTTATTTTTCTTATAGTTTATAATACTCTTCTATAAAATTACCTTTGTTTTTAACATCACAAATTACTTCCCTCCCAAAGATAATTATTAAAATAAGATTTATTTCATAATACTTTTAAAAATATTTATGTCTTAGTTTCAATATATTTCTTACATCTCGCTATCAGATATACATAGGGTACCGAGTTTATTTTAAAAAAGACAGCTCTAAATTACAATATGTTAACTTGTATAATATAAGGATAAATAATATTCTGAACTAGTGTATATTCCATGATTTATAATTTTATATAAGGGTAAACAAATACACATAACTTAAAATAGACATCTCCAAAACATTAGTGATTGTTCGACAAAATATATTGTAAAGGAAGTATTTGCTAAGATTTTGCTGTATCAAATTATATCTTTTTGAGTTTCAGTATAAAAACATTACTTTTATACTTTATGTTTACAATTTTTTTCACGGCAGAATATCTTGATCTGTATACAGTTAAAGTTAAGAGTATCAAAACTTGCAACTTTAAAATGTAACTGTGGTTTCATGTTCCGATTCCTTCAAAGACCATTGCGACGAATAATAGGGTAATTTAAGACAACATTGTATATAGATAAGAGTCATATTTCTGTCATAGAAGCGTGTGAAAATTGAAAGACTGGAACTCCATATTGCACAATCATTACATAAAAGATTATTTATGCTTCATAAGTAAGTTGTATACATTAAAATATATGATTAATCATGTATTTTAATATATACAAGAGTTAAGACACTGCACTATTTTTTTCAAATTTATGTTAATTAATTTTAACTTTCTTTGAAAATACACCTAAATATCAAAGATATTTTTTTAATACTTTTTTTTATGTTTGAATATATTTTGTGAATTTCACCATCTTTATTTGTACTTATACCTGGAAAATAAATTTTAAGTATTGACATAATAAATATTAAAAATATGTATTTGGAATTTGATCATTTTCTAATAGTCTACTTAATAAAATACAACATTATGAAACCTCATACTTAAAATTGCTCCAACAAAAAGGTGTTAAATGCATTAGTGATAGTCAGTTAAAGGATAAAAATAATAATAATTAGTTAAGGGGGTAAATACAGTGATAGTTAAATAATGTGTAGTCATAATTGATTAATTTTGAAACACAGAAGGATTTTCGGAAAAGGTAACTCCAGAGATTGTACTATGGGGTGCTGCATGCAGTGTACTTCATTCTGTTTTATTTTTTATATCAAAAAATATTAAAAGGCGACCGACTGCAGTTCTTCTCAAACTTTCAATATTTGCGACCCAATATTCAATCATAATTTTCCCAGCGCTCCCCCTCCATGCAAAAACAATGTATCGAAGTCAATAATACTATAATTTAATGATAAAGCTACGACACGACTTTAACCTATTAAGTACCATCTGCGTATGTTAACGTTTCGCTCAACCAAAGCGATAACTGCCCGGAACGTATATATACGTCTTTGCAAAATATGATCTTTTCTGAGCTCTACTACATAAAATTATTTCGAAGGATTTGGAATGCAACAAAAGAACATTGAAAAAGTTTGTAAATGATTCACTTATTTCACAGAATTGTTTGCTTATTTATTCCTTTTCTTCCCATCAACGGCTCCCAATACATCACAAACGCGCGCTTAATTGAAAAAAGGAAGCAGCGGGGAGTGAATCACGTAACTTTTAATAGGCAGTTTCGTGATTAATTATAAACTATACAAATTATAAAAATAAGTCTTGATTTTTGTGTATAATTTCATATATGAAAAACTCATGGGGGTGACTGGTAAGGTATCCGACCACATTCGAAACCGTGATTTTGCAAAAGAGTATAAATGGATAATATTTATGATATTTAGTGTCACTTAGATTAGAATACATGTATAAAATTGTTTTAAGAATAGTATTACTATACAAAATTATTTAAGTACAATATTTTTTTTGACAAAAAATGAACGTAGAATGACCCATTTTCAAAATATTCTCCTTTTGTGAAAAATGATTCTATGGTAATAATATTTTGCCTGTATATAGCTCAGAATTCTTTACAGACGCTCAATTAAAATTTTTGAAACATATAACTTAAAAGTAGATTTATCCATATTTTACGACAACAGAGGGGAGCAATTTTAGGAAAAAAACGCCAATAATTATTTCAGTTAGTAGTAACTCTAAAAATAATAATAATTTTTCAAAAATCATATTTCAGATTCTGTGAAGATGTCTTTTCTTTATAAAGGGTGTTTTTTTAGAGGTATAGAACTTTAAATTGCAATAAAACAACGATGTATTATTCGATTGACATGAATGTTTTTATTCGAAAGATAATCTTGTGGCATTACATTTTAAATATGATTTCTGGCATAGGACTGCCACGGCTGGCTCGGATGTAGTCCAATCTGGAAGTCCACTTTTCGATGGCTTTTTACAACATTTGTGGCCGTATATTGGCAATAACACGGCGAATGTTGTCTTCCAAATGGTCAAGCATTTGTGGCTTATCCGCATAGACCAATGACTTTACATAGCCCCACAGAAAATAGTCTAGCGGTGTTAAATCACAAGATCTTGGAGGTCAATTCACAGGTCCAAAACGTGAAATTAGGCGGTCACCATACGTGTCTTTCAATAAATCGATTGTGGCACGAGCTGTGTGACATGTTGCGCCATCTTGTTGGAACCACAGCTCTTAAACATCATAATTGTTCAATTCAGGAATGAAAAAGTTAGTAATCATGGTTCTATACCGATCACCATGGACTGTAACGTTGTGGCCTTCATCGTTTTTGAAGAAGGATTCCACCAGCCCATAAAGCGCCCCAAACAGTCAGTTTTTCTGGATGTAACGGTGTTTCGACATACACTTGTGGATTAGCTTCACTCCAAATGCGGCAGTTTTGTTTGATTACGTAGCCATTCAACCAGAAGTGCGCTTCATCGCTAAACAAAATTTGCTTATGAAAATCGGGAACAACGGCAATCTCGTTTTGGGCCCATTCGACGAATCTACACCTTGCTTCATGATCGTTTTGATGAATTGCCAAACCAAAAACTGAGAATAAATCACTTGACAGCTGTTAAATCGGTCGCCATCTTGGAAAGTAATGCCAACTTAAACTTCTATACCTGGAAAAAAAACACTCTTTATAAGAGAAATAGTATTATTTTAGAAGCATTTTTATAAAAGGAGAACATTTTGAAAAAAGATTATTCTAAGTGAATTTTTGCCAAAATATTGTATTTAAATCAGTGCTTCTCAAACTGTGGGGCACGCCCCCCTGGGGGAGCGCGATGACCTTACGAGGGGGGCGCGAGCATATCAAAAATAAAAGATTTAAAAAATAATTAGTTTACTGGAATTAATTAAAACAAAATACTTTCAGACATAATAAAAAATGCACTTTTACTCTTATATAATTTATAGGCGATATTAAGCCGTCAAAAATAAAAACTTCTTTAATACCTAATTAGCTATCTTTGATCCTATAACCAAATAAAAAAACTTTTATTTGATTTGCTGTCATCCCGTGATGAGAGATTTTTTATTACGCTTTTTTTTAACCTAACATACTACTTTTTCAGAGAAAAAAACAGATCCCGGACCCAGAATCGAAAAAGTTTAGGAACATAAAAAATTCATCACTGTCATTATTTTTGAAATACTGCACATTATAGCTGTAATCTCTTTGACCTTCTAAGTTATTGGTACAGTTAGTTATGACCCCTCTCTTATGTGTTCTCTGTTGCGCTTTTTTTCATGCAAAAGAGTTTTATGATATTTGGAAAACCACGGAGAGCACACACACAAGCACATGAAGGATTACTTGCCCAAGATATATTTTTATAAATATTCTCAATGTATAAAGCATAACGAAAAACGTTTCACACAATTTTTTAGCAGTAACATACATATTATCATAATGAATATACTTTTTACCCGGAAGTGGTCGCGCGGGACACACAGATTACGAAATCGTTAATTCTGGCAAAACTGTTTATTTATTACCAAAAAAAAATTGAAAAGTCCTTGAAAGTAGATAAGTAAACTTTCTCTTAGTTAAACTATTCACTTGAATCATGATTTGTATCGTGTACAATAAAATAATTATAAAAAAAAGGATTGGGGTGACTCAATAACCCCGACCGTATCGAGTGCGCGCCGGCTCCCGGGTTAAAACATGTTGAAGTCTTTTCGCTTTAAATATTAAAAATAATAGAATTATTCTTCATCAAAATTTTATATTATTGATCATTATTTAACATCAGTGGCGCACACAAGGGGGGGGGGCGGAACCCCCTCCCCCAAAGCCCTTGATTTTTTTTTCGATTGATTATAATTCTAAGTTTATAGTACGCAAAATTTAGTTAAGTATTTGTTATTAATGATTAATTTTATTAATTAATGCTAATTATTTATTCAATAATTAGTTTTTTGCTGTGTTTTGTTCCCGAAAATCGACAAAATCAAAAGGAACCTGATACAAGATTGGTGAACTTTCGACCCCGGACCCCCTTGAAAAATTCCTGTGTGTTTAACAATAATTATAAATGCTAATTCTGTGAGGCTTAAAATTACAATTCGCTTAAAACTAATTATAATTTGAGCAACGATTTTAAAAAAATCATTTTACGTTTTTGTAAACATTGTCGAGCACTTGGCTTTGCTTCCCCTACAATTCAGCTATTATATCAATAATGTTTTATTTTCTTATAAATGAACTCGTGCAAAGAGCGGGCACTTCAGCCAGTATACTTTTAATGTATCAGTGCTGCACAGAATATTTTATAACTAATTATTTAATACTAAATTAAGAACAAATTTAATAAGTATTAATGACGTCCATGAGCTTGTCTTGGAAAGCAAAGTTTTTATAAGGAATGCTTATTATTAGAAATTGACCCTCTGAATTATTTTTCTATATTTAGCAGAGATCTATATTTTGTCTTCTAAGCAGCTACCGCATTTTGCAATATGTTCAATTTAAAAATTAGAGAAAGGAAAAATAACATAATAATTATCCTATTATTTTATTTATTTATTTATTTTGCTTAAAAGTAGTATACAAAATTTAATACTTATGTTACTATTTTGTATGGTTTATAATTAAGATCGCCTATTGTAACTTTAGCGTCAAAGTGCATTATTATTGCATTCAGTACAATATTAATGTATAAGGGGGGCGCGAAAAAAATTGTGATCGAAAAGGGGGGCGCCAGTATTGAAAGTTTGAGAAGCACTGATTTAAATAATTTTTTTGTCAAAATATCCATAAAACAATTTTATACATGTATTCTAATCAAAGGAACACTAAATATCATTAAAATTATCAATTAATGCGCTTTTTTAAAATCACGGTTCCGAACGTAGTCAGATACTTTAAACTTATTCTTAACTTAGTATTGTTAAATTAATTATCAAATATAATGTGCAATATTTATACATTTATAAGTACAGTCAGACCTCCTTATTACGAACCTCTATATAGGGAAAATTTTCTATGTACGAAGCCTTTTCCTGGAACCAAGAACATTTCACGATTTTCTTCGTAAAATAACCTCCCAATATATATATATATATATGTATATATATATATATATATATATATATATATATATATATATATATATATATATATATGTAACGATTTCTTTTCTCTTTTAATTCAATTTTTCTCCCTCTTTTTTTGACCCTTTCGTGTGGTGGGGTAGTTAGGAGAGGGGAATGCCAGCTCATGTGTCGTCCTCGTCACTTAACCATGGTTCAAAATTACAAGATCCGTCGCCAAAAGCCCTCGTGTAGCTGAACAGTGAGACGTTAATGTTCACTCACTCTCTCTATTTTTGAAGTGTTTCTGGACATTTCAAGTTGTTCTGTCTTTTAACACATTTTATGGTGGTCATAAACATTGAACTGCTTTTATTGGGTGCCTAACTCGCTGAGAGCAATAGAATTCTGGGGATTTTATCCAAGAAGTGCAACTATTAACCCCTGTTATCCAGCTCACTGGAAATATCTTCTATTTCCCCTTTTACCCTTAGTGGGAATGTCTACTATCCCCGAGTCTATGAACTAATCTCCATTTATTTATAATGTTGATCCATCGCACTGGTAACTTCGTTTCCTGTAGCCTCAAAAATGTCAAAACGTAAGATCTTGAGCATCAAAGAAAAAAATTTAATTCTTCAGGAAGTGGATAAATGTGTCAAGAAACTTTCCTTGCAGTTTTTTTTTTTTTTTTTTTTATGGATAAGATATACTGGGTGTGGCAAAAATTCTCAGATAAATTTCTTGTATTCTAGAATAGTTAAAGAATTTCCTTTTTATTAGTGTTTTCATGTTTCTTTATCTAACACTTTAATAATAAAATATTTTTAAGTATATTTCTCAGTTTTTACTTTGATTTTATGTGTTTTTTTGATAATGTCGAGCAAAAGGTCTGCTATTTTACAGTTGTTTCATCAAGGAAAACACGAAAGTTCGTTTGTTGAATGAATGTTACTTCGGCAAATAGTGTCTGATGCAATCCGCCGTTACAAAGAGCTTGGCAATAATAGTCGACGTCAAGGAAGTGGGCGAAAACACGCTGTGAACACTTCAAGGAATCGAAAGGCCAGCGAAAAGCGAATCCAGAGAAATCCGAGGTTTTCCATGAGACAAATCGCTAGTGACATGGGAAAAAGTGACAGATTAATGAGGCAAATAGAAAAAACGGAGCTTGGAGTGAAGCCTTACAAGTTGCGAAAAGTTCAGCTTCTCACTGAAAAAAACAAACTCGTACTACTCCGAAGATGCCGAAAACTTTTGAGACGGGCCGCAAGTCAGCACTGGGAGAGATTCCTTTTCACTGATGAGAAGCTCTTTACGGTTCAACACGTTCATAACTCCCAAAAAGACAAGATCTGGGGTGTGGACGCTCCAAGCACTTAGGCAATTGGTGAGCATCGCCAATATTCAAAGTCGGTCATGGTCTGGGGCAGTATTTGCGCAAGTGCCAAAAGTCCTTTGGTTTGGGGGAAGAGGGTGTTAAAATCAATCAAAAAGTGTACCAGAGGGACATCATTGAACTTTTGTTCTTCCGTGGGAACGAAGGCATTTCGGAAATGCAAATTGGACGTTTCAACAAGACTCTACACCAGTTTGCAAAGTCAAAAAGACGCAAGAGTGATGCAAGGCAAATTTTTCAGACATGATAATCATCTGAAGAATAATCACCTACTCGGCGGCTCTCAATCCCATGGATTACAATGTACGGTCCATTTTGGAGTCCAGGGCCTACACTAAACCGCACAAAACTTTGGACTCTCTAAAGCAATCACTTCTTCGGGAATGGAGTATATTAAAGGTATAAGACTTTAGGTTCGTTATTGAAAATTTCTGTACGCGTTTGCCCCTCTGCATTGCTGTAAACTGCGGTCACATTGAAACCAATTAAATTTATTTTTTAATGCGAGTGTACTCTTATTATTATTTGTTAATTTCTTATTTTTTTATTAAATTATATAAAAAATTGTTTGTCCGGTTTTTTTTGCCGCATCCTGTATAAAATAAATATATAATAATTTACAGAAATGTGTGAATAATTACATTTTTTTATTAAATAACGTTTATGAATTTAAAATTTGTTTTATGTGGTTTATAAAGAAAATTGAAAGATAACCTCTATATAACGAATTTTCCATATAACGAGCTTTTATTGGGATTTAGAGACACCGTTTTATAGAGATCCGACTGTAAATTACAGTGGTGGCCAAAATTGTGCACACTTTTTTAAATTGCTATGTTTTTTAAGTTTGTATGCTTATGGAAAATCTTACGTTGCAGAAAATGCCAAGTATTTTACATCATTTTAAAGAGCATTTAATACGAAATGCAATGCCAAAAGAAAATTCAATATTTGCAACGAAAAAAAATTATGGTGCAATAACTGTCGATATACATTGGATACTGCTGATAGCAGTGAGTTATTAGAGCTTATTGAGGTTGCTTTTAATCTTTATTTCAGCTTCACATCCATGTTTCGTTGATCTGAAAATAGTTTTAAGCTCTTCCTTTGTTATTGTATGATGACAGAAAACAATTACATCCTCAATTAGTTCCACTTTATTCATTCGAACAAGAGCTTTCAAACGGTTCCACAAGTTTTCTATAGGATCGAGGTCAGGACTGTTTCCTGGCCAGGACAAACACTCAATGATCTTAGAACAATATTCGTCTTTCAATTACTTTACAGTGTGGCAAGAAGCAGAATCTTGCTGAAAATTAAATGAAGCATTGTTGGTAAATAGATCCCTGTTGGAAGGCAGAAGTTTGGGTTCTAGAATGGTGTCGATGTATTTTATGACATTCAGCGTCCCATAGATGATATGAAGGTGACCTATACCACTTGCTGATATGCATGACTAAATGATAAATTATGTGGGTACTTCACAGTTGCCTGGATGCAGTCAGGATGTTTCATTTCTGCTATTCTACGGCTTACTTATTTTAAACTTTCCCTACCGAATAATGATATTTTAGTTCCATCCCTCTATATAATTTGTGACCAATAATGTGTATATGACCTATTAATGTGTTCCATTACATGTGTATATTATTTTTTTTATTATGTCAGAATGTATTTTGTTTCTTTACTTTCTGTAAATTAATAATTTTTTAAATATTTTTTCTGTTTTCAACTTTTTAATATGCTTGCACACCCCTCGTAGATTTATAACGACCCCTAGGGGAACGTGCCCCACAGTTTGAGAAACGCCACCTTACTCATTACAACACTAATGAACGATTAATTACATGATTTGTGGGTTCTTATTTTGTTCAATATGAGCTCTTGTTGCACTTGATAGAAATATAAAGGTACAATCTATTATCAAATTGCTAGGTCACCCATACATGGATGCAAATTTTTTTAATTAATTGTTTATTTAGCAGAATTACTAAAATTTTATATATTCTGTAATTTTGCCCAAAGCTTATTTTTAATAAATAACTAAGAGTCCTATCATCTTCCATACATTGTTTCAAAAAGACTCCTGATTTCATTAAAGAAACAGAACAAGTAAGAAGCTTTAAAGATTAAACTTACAAGGCCTGATACATTTTGAATTATTTATTAGCGTATCTATCGATACTAACCTCTTCCGTCTTTTTAATATAGGATCAACGAATATATTTCATAAAATGTAAATGTTGACTTAGATTAGAACGGAAAGACATATGTTTGATGAATATTTAATGAATTTAATTTTAAAATAATAACATTGTAGTTATTATCAAGATTTCCTTTAAAATTACTTTTCGTCCACGCATCTGGAGCTTTACTTCAAAAATGAACATATTTTTCATCAGAGTTCGTTCTTATAAATATATACGCAAGAAATACAGTTCTTTATTTAAATTATAAGCATTATTCATTTCTTATTTTGTTCGTTGACCCTACATAGAATCAGAATAAACCAAAACCTTCAAAGCTAAAATTATGAATATGGATAAAACTTTTCAGTCTTATAACTAATTCACATATTTTGAGTCTCTTATAGTTAAAAATTATATGGGAATCATATAAAACATAATTAACAATTAAAACCAAAACATATAATTCTGATATGAACACCAAGGGAAAATTCAAATACAAAATCTCAACCATGTTAATCAGGTTATTAATAAGTATCGGTAATCAGGTTAGAAAATAATATTTTGATTTAAATTCGCTATTTCTACCAAAGCAACTAAATTTAACATAAAGGTAAAGAAAGTAAGATGCATTGTCAATATGAATTATTTTTAAATATAAGTTGGTCAACCAATTACTAGCACACCCATCTTGAGGCTGGCCCTTAACATGCTATGTTCAAAATAAGAGTAACATTTTTTTCAATTTTATTGAATTACATAATCAATATTTATCATGCATCAGTATAAGAATTCCAATCATACCATCAATATTTTAGCAGTAAAAGGATCTACGAAATCATCTTGTTATTCATGATTTTTATAACTTCTTACTATAGCTGTGTCTGTATGTTTAAAGTTATCGACATCATTTCAAATAATTGATTGTAAATTCCTTCCGAATTCCGTAATACACTTATTACGCATTACAGCCATTGGTAACGTTACAGATTTTACAGGATTTCAATGAAACTTTGTGTTAAAAAATGTGAGATGTGAGGACACTTAATATTTTTTAAATGAATACCAAAATTTTATGTGTTGCGAAAAGAGATTTTTGATTACTGGTTTCCCTATCACTATATCTCAATTTTAGAAATGCACTATTAATTATGTTAATTAAGAAGTCAATATTTACATATGAATGCATGATTTAGCAAGAGCTTTATCAGCATACCAATCACAAAATTCGTCTGTAAAATCTCCATAAGAAATTCCAAAGTCTACGATCTATGTATTTAATCTCATTTTCTACCTTGAAATTAAAATTAAGTATCTCTTTCAACACATGGAATGTTAATTGATCAACAGCATCAATAGGCATTCCAGATTTAATAGCAATCTTCAGATAAAAAGCATCCAAGCCTTTTGTGGTCAGCGTTCAAATGATTGCTTTGCTATAAGTGACCATCAGTTTGAGGGCTGTACATAAATTTCCTTAATAACCCATCTTTAACAATATTGAGGTCACCCGTTATCACAGATAGATGGTGATTATCAATTCATTCTCTCTGTGCACTAAACCTCCGAACTCTGTAACCATGCAAATGTGATTGTAATTCAAATATATTTCTCCATGTTTTTTGTTATTTTTAAAGTCAGTTTTAATGATATTTTTTAATGAAAAAGGAAATATTGGTACTTCTGAAAAATGCGGGAAAAATTAACTTAATTAAATGATTTATTCACGAATTTCAAGGTGCAAAATTCTGAAGTGCTTATTTTACCTGTACTTAAATTAATGCCCATTTTAGTAAAAGTTAAGGTATAATACATATATATATATACGGAAAATTATACTCCTTCAATTATTAACCCAAACTAAATAATACACAATGCAGTAATATTAGTAATTTTACAGGAAGTGTTATAATAAAAAAAAAGTTTTTTGTTTTTCATTTTTCAATTTCTATCACAGCAAATAAAAACTCCAAGATATCACTTAATTATATATTTGAAAAATTAGATGCAAACATTATAAAAAGAAACTGAGTTTCCCTATTCTATCTATGGTTATCTGTTAATTTTCCTTTTGAAACGCTTTTGTCTGTTGACAAGTAACAGCAAACACAAAAATTTGGTTTTACATACAGTAAGCTAACTATAGAGCTTAAAATAAACATGTTGTATAAAAAAACTATAAAATAAAGTATGTATGTTATCAATTACAAGAGGCTTTTTTAAAGATTAAATGACAGATGACAAATTTTTTTAAATCGATATTTTACTAAAAAATATGATGATTACTCATATTTTGAATTGCCATAAGTCTAACATTAAGCATAACTTATAATTCTAAATAAGCAAATCATAAAGAAAGGCATAACCAGGCAGTATAAGTCAGAAAAATATATATTCTATTTGCTTATTTGTAATTATTTTTCCTGATTCTTTTCTAAAATTGTTCTTCAAATCTAATCCAAAATAAAATTATATGAAAAAATATATAAAACTGTGTTTTATTTTATATTTTTGGAATTAACAATATTGAAAAATATTCCCTTTAAAATATTTCATGTTTTTTAGTTAAAACCGCAAACATTTAAAAGAAATTTGTTATAAGAAAGAAAAAAATTATTCGTAAGAATTGTTAAAAATGTTATACATAAAAAATGGAATCTGTTTTAGGATAATCAATTAAACGGGTTCTTAGATTTTTTTTTTTTTTTTTTTTG
The DNA here is from genome assembly GCA_019973935.1 of Trichonephila clavipes. Lineage (NCBI taxonomy): Eukaryota > Metazoa > Arthropoda > Arachnida > Araneae > Nephilidae > Trichonephila > Trichonephila clavipes. Next base: position 723,853 of record BMAU01020425.1, read on the forward strand.
CTTCCATTTGGAAAATCAAACCAAATTTTTTCAAGGGCTTTTTCATCAATTAATTGATTTTGCAATATTTATAAGATAAAAGTTTCTTAATAAGGCAGAAAAAAGTTACACTATAATTAGGTATTTTACAAAAAACTTTTTTGATTACAAAATTTTAAAGAAAAAATCGTTATGTTAAAAAAATATCTATGATTGAAGAAAATATCTAACACGTGAAAAGCATTTCTTTTTTATTAATTCGTGATTGTTCCTTTCATAAAAAAAAGAGACAATAGAAGCTCATTTTTTTAAAATAAATTAAAAACTCTACCGAATTAATTGAGATACTGGTAATTATTTAAACTCATTCTTGGTTTAGAAATCGGAGACAAAAATTCATTGACTCATCCCAACAACTTTATCAGCTATGTCAAAAGTGAATTGTGACCAATTTATGTTACTTTGAAGGAGAATAAAGGTATTATTTTTTATTCCTATATTAGGTTTGTTTACTTTATGTTCTAACTCACACTACTTTTTAGGCACCGTTTGTATTTAAACTGCCTTCAAAATTTGCTAGTAATAGTTAATACTGATTCAATAAATAGTGGCCTTATTTCTAACATTATCACTGAACAATTGCCATATTGGAGTTCTTTTTAAAGTTATAATGATCATGTACAAGTAGCTATGTATATGCATATATACAGTCGGATCTCATTATAACGTAGTCGCTAAATCCCGAAAAAAAAGTTATTTATACGAAAAATTCGTTATATAAAGGTTCACCTTTGAATTTTCTTTATAAACCACATAAAACAAATTTTAAATTCATAAACACTATGTATTTAAATAAAGTAACTATTCTCACCTTTTTGTCAATTAATACATATTTATTTCATATATCTTACTAATAAAAGAAAAGAAAAACTGCAAGGAAAGTTTCTTGACACCTTTATCCATTTCCTGATAAATTAAAGATTTTTCTTTCGCGCTCAAGCACTTACGTTTTGATATTTTCGAGCTACAAGAAACGAAGTTAACCTTACGACTGATCAACACTGCAAATGAACGGATACTAGTTCAAAAACACGGGGACACGAGACAACTCCACTGAGCGGGAAATAAGATATAGGATATGTTACCAGTGAACTGAACAATGGGTATTAAAAGTCATACTTCTTGGATGAAACACCCAGAATTCTATTGCTTTCGGAGAATTAGGCACCTAATAAATCCCGTTCAAGATTTATGACTACCGTAAAAAATGTTTAAAGAGAGTAAAACTTGAAATGTCCAGAAATACTTTAAAAATAAGGAGAAAAAAATTGAATCACAAGAGAAAAAGTTCGCTATATGGAAAATACACTTCGCTATTGGAGGATTATTTTAAGAAGAAAATTGTGAAATGTTCTTGGATCCAAAAAAAAGCTTGCTATATATAGAAAAATTCGCAAGACTGAGGTTCGCAATATGGAGGTTCAACTGTATATACAGATGTGTGTGTGGGCGTGTGAATCCTTATACATTATAGCTTACAACTAAGCAGCAGCTCTGAAAACTGGATTTACCCGCCAATATTGAATTTGACACCCCAAAGTACCTATAAATTTAATCATGTATTCATGAAATATGCTATAAATATACGAATAAGCAAGATGGTTATTTTTCCCCTTCTTTATGTATCATATTAAGTGGCAAGCAGTGTGTGGCATTTGTACACTCATTATTTAAAATATGTTTCCAAAGAAATCTTAAATAAAATTCGCTTATTAATATTAACTTCATTCAAAATATTAACATGCCAGTATATTTCTTCGATGAAAAATAAATACAAATAAATCATAGTATATGTAACCTCAAACATTCATTTACCTTATAAATAAAGTATTCAGTCGGACCCCGATTTTACGAAATTTTTCTTGAAACTAAAAACATTTTACGACTGAAAGATGAGTCTCAACTTAACGAATTTTACACATACCTAACTCTGTTTCGGGATTTTACAATTCCGTTAAGGGAACGGTGGACCATTAAAACTAATTTCCTAAATTGTTAGCTTAATTAGCTGAAAATGGAATCAGCATAGTAAACGATTATTATATTTCATAATTTAAACATATTTTTTTTTAAAAAAAAACTATTATAAACGGATTTTTTTAAAAAAAATTTAATGTTTTAAACTATTTTTAAAAATGCTCCTTGAGTATTTGTTTTTAAGATATGTACATAGTTTTTGTTTTATTTATAGATGAACTACAACAAAATATATATGTGCATGGATTTTAAATTCAGAATAAAATTTGTTGAATAAAAGATAAATTTTCTATACTATACGAAATATTTCATCAATTATCACCAATTCAAAGTATTCAAAACAACAACAAATAAGACCCGTTAAATATTTTAGAAAATTAATGCACAAATTTGTGAATAATATCATATTTCATAAGTTGTAAAAATTTAAAAGAGATATGACGTTATTTGAAACGCAAGGAGCATTTTACGTAACAATGAAAAGGGAAACTTTACGAACTAAGAAAATTGCATTTTAAACATTTATTTGAGTACAATGAAAAAGTAATTCAGTAATTATTAATCAAAATGACAAAATTCTTTGACAGAATTATTCCGTGAAATATAAGGAATATTATAAGTATACAAAATCACAATCGCAATTTTGACCTAATTTTGACATTGTGAAGGTCCACTACTCCCTTAAATAGAGGTCCTACTATATTATGATACGCATCCAACTCATCAATCATTTTTAATCTCAAATTCAAAAATTACATGTTTTATTACTCGTAATTTTTTTACAGATCTATTTCATATCCCGTGTGTTTTGAAGAAGTTTTAAAGTGGGACATATCCTCTAATTTTCTGTCCCATTTACAGGTTATCAGATATGAATGACCCGATTGCAAAATTTAATAATTCCCAAATGAATAAGCAGAAATTATAATTAAAAGATATCATTGTAAAGATAAAATATGAAATTTTTTTCGTATGTAACGTTTCTTGACGTGAAGTAAAATTCGTTTACAAAAATAAAAAAAAATTTAAATTCCTTTAGTTACTCCTATAATACCATTGCGAACTTGTTCTCGACCTTGACTTTTCCCTTTACTCAGGCATCCAGGTTCCTGGAACTGCTTAGACCATCTTCTTATACTTTTAGATGTCGGTGCAATTCTATGGTACTTTCTATGAAATTCACGGAAAACCTGATTACTGACAGACTTTTAATCAATCGAGAGTACACAAAACGCCTTCCACCGCTGCTACGCCATTTCCACTTCTGTTCACAATTACATCATTGCTACCACTTATCTGACAAAAACAATATTAAAAACTCAAAATTTCTTATTTTATCTTTACAATGACATATTAATGATCATTTTCTATTTATTTCTCTAAGAATTATTAAATTTTGTAATCGCGTCATTCATTTCTGATAACTCTGTATAATTTATCTATTAACTGCGAAAAAACTATTCTGCTTGAAACATGATAAACAAACTGCTTATCGTAAACGAGTGTAAAATCAAATACATTGCAAACAGTAAAAAATGAGTCTTTTTCTCTCTTTTCTTAAAGAATAATTTCTAAATATTTTGTATCAGCTATTATGAAACCAAAATAGTTATCAGGGGCTTTTATATGTATTTATTGAGTACTAAAATCCTTATACAATGCTTTCATTTTTCTTTTACCTTGTTAAACACAAAAAATCACAGATGTATCTTCAATTTTCTACCATTTTATGATTTCGTGAAAACCCCATTTCGTTTCGTAAAACACATTTTCAATTTTTTGGGGGGACAAAAAGAATTTTTCACTATATTAGAATAGCTACAAGGCAAAAATAGTTTGTAAAAATGAAAAGCATAAATATATTTTAAATTCTATAAAACTCAAAGAAACGAAATTGCTGACACTTTGAACTTTTTAAAAGAAATTTATAACTAAAAATTAATAAATGTAAGTGATATTTTTAAGAACAGGTTTACATGTTCATCTTTTAATTTTCAAATTTCGATTATGAAAAACTTATAAATAAATATTTTTACACAAATCTATCAGGAATTTATATATATATATTGTTACGAATTTAGTCTTATTCTAATTGTTTCTACTCATTTGTGTTCATTTTTACAGTTTAATTTGTCGTATCTAATGTGATTTTAACCCTGTTTACCTGTAATATCATTTCCACTGCATTGCACGGCCCCCATGCTTTAACATTGGTTTAAATGGTAAACTCGCCAAATATTGCAGCTAGCGCCAAGTTGGCGACGGATTTGGCGACTTAATTTTTGGCGCCAAATGTGGGCGATAATGGCGACCATGGCAACCCTGCTCCTAATAACCCTGTCTGGTTTGTAACACAAATAGATCTTTCTTTTTTCTCGATTATTCTGGCAAGTGCCAGAGGTTTCTGACCGAAAGGTATAGGGCCCGGGCCGGCTAGTCATCAGTCAGATCTCAAAGTAAGTGATACCTCTCCGTGTTTTATTGCATAGTGAGTGTGTTATTGTTTTTATTGAGTTATTAAGTGTTTACTAAGTGTATTACATCTGTGTTATCAGTATTCTCATCGATTGTAACTTTCTCGAACTGTTCTACAATTTGTGGAGGACTGTTTTGGCAAAGAATAAAATTGTTTTGGATCCCGCTCTTCGGCTTCAATCATTTCGAACCCCCGAAAACGCAACAATATATATATATATATATATATATATATATATATATATATATATAGTATAATAAAACAATGCAGTTTTTACAAATGAAATAATAAAAAAAAATTGTAATTCGTACAAAGTTAAGAATGAATGAAATTGTACTCTAAGAAATATATCAAAACCCACCAAAATATAAGTAACATAAATTATGCAAAATAATATCCTACTAAGATTGGATAAAAACAAAACATACAAGAATCTGAGGTGTAGAGCTATTAAAATTTAAAATTTCAGAAGAGTCATAGGACTAAAATGGATAACCATTATCATTTCTAAAGATGTCAATGAATTAGGACAGTGAAATATAGTTAAGTATTACTTTATGGATCAACCTTCCCCGTCCAGCAGAAATTTTCAACCTAATAGAAAAACAGTGATGTACTATTGAAATTCAGGCCTATGTATATAGTATAATAAAATAAAATAATAAGAGACAAAATTTTACTTCCTACAAGCCTAAGCAAGAAAGAAATTGGATTTTAAGAAACATATCAAGAAACAAATGGTACAAAAGAATACCGTATAAAATTGCATAAAAACCGACAATACAAGAAAGACAGGTGTAAAGCTATTAAAATTGAAGATAACGAAAGAGTCTTTGGAATACATAAACATATTCAGCACGTTTTAATTTATCTAAGTATGAACATCGTGATTGAAACAAAAAAAGATACTTTTTAATATTAACATTTTGTTACACAAAGACAAGCAAAGGAAAAACAGAAAATAAATCATACACGGAGAGACGACAAATGTTAACTGCAATTATGCACCGTTACTTATAACCACAAACTAATTTTTGTTAAAGGTTTGTTGTTTATTTTTATTATTTATGCTATTATCATTAATTTGATAAAACAGTTTATAAATATCAATCCTACGTAAAATTTACAATATGTAATACAGAATGAGTAAAACTGATAATTTGTCTACACAAAGAACACTAAAATAATAAATTATGGAAATGAAATTTTACTGTTTATATACAGTCGGACCTCTATATAACGAAGTTGCTAAATCCCGGAAAAAAGTTCGTTATTTGGAAATTTCGGTATATAGAGGTTCATCTTTTAATATACTTTATAAACCGCGTAAAACAAATTTTAAATTCTTAAGCTCTATATATTAAAAGAAGTAATTATTCACATCTTTTTTAATTTATATATGTTTGTTTTACATACCTTACCCATCACAAAAAAAAAGAAAAACTACAAGGGAAACAAGAAAAAGAATGTCGAATACACTATATTTTAAACATTCAAAAAATAATTTAATACAAAAATTAACGAATTTTAAGGACATTTTCTAATTTAAAACGTACAAGTAATATTAAACATACATTTTTTATAACTAGAAAATAGGGACTCGAAACAACTCCACTGAGGATGAATGGGGATATAGAAGATGTTTCTAGTAAACTGGTCAATGGTGGTTTAAAGGATGCACTTCTTGGATAAAGCGTCCAGAACTCTATTGCCCTCGGTGAGTTAGGATCTAAGAAAATCAGTTTAAGATTTATGACCACAATAAAAAGTGTTAAAGGGAGAATAACTTGAAATGTTCAGAAATACTTCAAAAATAGGAAGGGGGAAAATTGAATCACCAAAGAAAAAGTTCGTTATATAGAAAATGCATTTCGCCATAGAGAGGTTATTTTACGAAAAAAGTCTTGAAATGTTCAAGGTTCCAGGAAAAAGTTCGCTATATAGAAAAATTCGCAATATAGAGGTTCGACTATATATGTGTAAGTATGAGAGAAATTATTTTAATATGTATGAAAGATTCTTCTAAGCTTGCAAGATTGTACTTATAAGAAGCAAACATTTAGGGGCTATATGTTACACAATTATTAAAAAAAAGTAGTGCAAAAACTTTAAAACCGAAAATTAAAATAAAATTCTTCCATTTTTGCATTCTCCAAAGTAGTATGCTTGGTTTTATGCAATAAAAAATGCGCCATTTTTTAAATATTTTGGGCAAAAAAATTGTGTAAGAATAGTAAAGATGCATAAAATAAAATATTTATAATTATTTTTAAGCCTTACCATGATAAAACGATACAATTGTTTTCGTTGATACAGAGTATTGGACTCTCACGTGCCTCTTAAATAACCTCTGATGTTATTTTATGATGTTGCTTAACCCTAAAGCGGGCATTGGCTAATAGGTCTAGCCACAGCTTTTCTGCCTCGAGAAAACGTTTGCAAATTATAAAGTTTCACAGTAAATAGCTCATCAAATTTGAGAAATAACTAATTTAAATTCTCAAAAATATTACTTTATTCCTTATACTAAAATTAAATAAAATATAAAATGTGGGTATATACCAATTTAAATGTATATTTTAAGTATTCTATAGATATTCTTAGTAAGTATTCTATGTTGTAAAATTATTATATTATTATTTAATTACACTTATACTTTCTATTTAATTGTTATTGAAATAGTTATTACATAAATGTTAATTTTTCATAAAAAGTTTACTGTTATATGATTCATTACTTCTGTCCTGAAAAGTAAGTTAAGTGTCTTAAGTGGCTCTAACGTCTAGCCACCACTCAGGAAAAGAAGCCCTTGATCAGATATCTTTGTGACTGAATAATATTTACAGGGGATGAGAACATTGCATTTATCAAGTACTTAATCACAAAAAAGTGTATTTTAGCTTTGTGCTCGTTAAAGGATTAAAGCAGTTTTAATATATTTTAAAAAAGGAGTAGGATTTCTAGCTCCACTCTTATAATTAAGATGCAATTATTTACTGTTTTAGAATTATTCTTATTACAATTCAATTCACTGATATCAAATTTCTTGTCAGACATTGTTTTTAAACTTAAAAGTATTCAGAGTTTATTTTCATACGTTTTTGTTTATGGTATTTAACCAGCAAGTAGGATATAGCAATTTTCATTGACTTCTCTTTGATTCACTTGATATGTTTCTGTCAATTGCTAACCCGAGAGAGGGCTCGTACTCAAAACTAACATTAGTGGTCGCGCGAGGTTAATGGGTCATCCCAATCCTTTCTTGATAATTATTTTTAATGTTCTCCATAAAAGTTGCAATTCCAGTGGATAATATAATTAAAATAAAGTATATTTACCTACTTTTAAGAACTTTTAAGTTTTTTCTTGAGAATTTGAGAAAAACTCCAATGAAACTCAACTGAAATGTTTAAAATGTGCATTACTTTAAGGTATTCGACTACGTTCGGAACCGTGATTTTACAAAAGTGTATAAATGGATAATATTTATGATATTTAGTGTCACTTAGATTAAAAACTGTATATATAATTGTTTTAAGAAAAGTATTACAATCAAAAACTATTTAATTACAATATTTTGACTAAAACTAAACACAGAATGGCCCATTTTCAAAATATTTTCCTTTTGCGTAAAATGCAGCTATTATAATAATATTTTGCCTGTATGCAGCTCAGACCTCTCTACAGAGGCTCAACTAGAATTTTCGAAATATATAGGTTAGAAGTAGGCTTATCCATGTTTTACGACAACAGAGGGGAGAAATTTTAAGGAAAAAACGCCGATAATTATTTCAATTGGTTGTAACTCTGAAAATAATGTAATTCTTTTTAAAATAATTGTTGAGACTCTGTACAGAAGTCTGAGCTGTATACAAGCAAAATATTATTATAATAGAAGCATGTTTCACAAAAGAAGAACATTTTGAACAAAGGTTGTTCTAAGTACATTTTTTGCCGAAATAATGTATTCAAATATTCTTTTTGTCAAAATGTCCTTAAAACAATTTTATGCATGTATTCTAATCTGAGTGACACTGAATATCATGAAAGTTATCCATTTATGCGCTTTTTTAATATTACAATTCCGAACGTAGTCGGATACCTTAATATCGGCACAAATCACACACATTTTTCACTAACGTTACAAGAAGGATATTTGCAGGAAAAAAGGTCATATTTTTTTTCAAGTCATTGTTCTTTGATCATCGACAAATAGTACGTCGAACGATTCTTGTTTGTGTCTTTTTGACTGGTCGTAGTGTGTCTTGTGTAACACTTGTGGCTTCATTTCTTTCTTCGTAGTTTTTTAGGTTGCATTCGAAAACTTTGCTTTCACCTCAAAAGTTTCATGTTCATCACTTTTCTCAAATTTACTTTCGCTATTATGATTAATATCCACTATTTCATCAAGTTCTTCTCTTGTTTGAGATTAGTTTCAACTTCATCCAATAGAGATCGCACAGTTGCCATTTCTTTCCTTATACTCTGTTCATTTACATTTATAAACTATAATGAGTCATGAAACACATCTATCAAAACTACTAAGTCGTTCACAGGGGGAAAATGTAGCCTGTTCATGGAAAATATTTTGGAATAAAAGTGGTCGCTTAAGGAACTCAATCACCCCAAGTACCTGAAGGTATCCGATTACGCTCGGAACAGTGATTTTAAAAAAAGCGCATAAATGGATACTTTTCATGATATTTTGTGTCACTTAGATTAGAGAATACATGTATAAAATTGTTTTAAGGACATTTTGACAAAAAAATATTTGAATGTATTACTTCGGCAAAAAATGAACTTAGAATAACCTTTTTTCAAATTGTTCTCCTTTTGTGAAACATGCTTCTATTATAATAATATTTTGCATATATATAGCTCAGATCTCTGTACATACGCTCAACAATAAGTTTTAAAAAACTCACATTATTTTCAGAGTTACCACCAATTGAAATAATTATCGGCGTTTTTTTCTTAAAATTTCTCCCCTCTGTTGTCGTAAAACATGGGTAAAGCTATATTTTTCTAAAATTCTAGTTGAGCCTCTGTATAGAGGTCTGAGCTACATACAGGCAAAATATTATTCTAATAGAAGCATTTTTTGCAAAAGGAGAATATTTTGAAAATGGGTCATTCTATGTTCCTTTTTTATCAAAATATTGTACTTATAATTTTTTATCGTAATACTTTTCTCAAAACAATTTTATACACATTTTCTAATATAAGTGCCACTAAATATCATAAATATTATCCATTTATATGCTTTTGCAAAATCACAGCTCCGAACTTAGTCGGATACCTTAAGATTATAAGAAAACGTTTGTCACTCCCCGAAAAAGGAGATATGTGACAAATAAATTTTAGTTCCCATTAAAATTGTCATATAGGAGATTATTGAGGTCATTGGCCAAAAAACAAACAATTTATAGATTTCATGAGTCTGGGGTGACTCTGTGGCCTACGTGACACACCAAGGTTTAAGATTTGGCTAGATTCGGTAATAGATTGTGTGGCTTAGGATCATTCAGATTTTTTTGATAAATTCTTACTTTTTTGTAATATTACAAAAGTCTAGAGAAAACTAAAAAAAATAGGAACTACGATCAAATATACATATGCATGTCTTTCTTGTGGAGGTAAAAATACAGATTATCAGTGTTATCTTGCACTAGTAAATATACCTATTTGAAATTCTAAATGTCAAATAAACAAAACTGGAAAATTATTGACTATTTTGTATTTATTATTTCTACATAATACATTTCTTTGATAGATAAAAAATAACAAATTCCTGCCACTTTAAACCTTTGAATTCGTAATAGTGAACAAAATAGAATTTCGAAAATGCAACATATTTCGATGGATATAAAGTATTACATTTTCTCGACAGTCGTAGAATTTCCAAAATGAAACAAAATCTTCGAAAAGGGTTATGAATTTCAAAAAAAAAATTGAAGAATTCGGATTCTACTTCACTATTTTCCCCTTGAAAGAGCAAATGTGCCGTGACTATCTTATCCAATGTGAAATTCGGCTTAAGAAATACAATTTTGTATAGATTACTAAAAAATGTATTCGATTTTGAAGATGAAAAGATGTTGAGAATACTATTACATCATAAATAAATGTGTCTTTTATGTCGTTAGACGTATTTTAGGAAATGGATGCAGGTATAAAAATATTCTTCATTGATTATTTATGCAAATAAATATTTTCTTATATTTTTTATACTTCTAATATATCTAAAGAAATACTATCGGTGAAAGATAAAACATTTGTTTTTTGAACTAGGCCAATTTATTTATAAAAAAACACTCCATATTAAAATTCAGTTCTCAGAAACATATTTAAGAAGGAAGAAATTCAATCATTATATATATAGTTTTTACGAAGCAATCAATCCTTTCAGAAGCAATTTATAAAGCAGAAAAACTACACGTTTTAAGTTTCAGTACAAGTAGTCAAAGCAAATGTCTCAAATTTCATACACTTGCTTGACTTTTATTTTATGTTAAGGATATATTTGTTGTATAATAAATACAGCGCATCATTAAATCACAAGGTGAAAGAAACTTAATTTTTGACATTACAATTATTCCTCCATACTTAAATTTACCTCTGACGTATCAAAACTCAAACACACACATACACACACACTATATACATATATATATATATATATATATATATATATATATATATATATATATATATATATATATAAAGTGTAAACTACAACTAAATCTTACACAATAAAGGAAAAGAGTAGAGCTGTATTATTATTCATAAAAAAATTTGGGGGAGGGGTAAAAGAAAACAAACTACAAATTTTAACAATTCTTTTAAAGAAAATTATAAATTTAATTTAATTTTTAATATTTTATAACATAACAAATATATATATATCTTATTATTTTTAAGCTTGATGGTATAAAGTCTATAAAAAGTCATTAACAATTGTTAAATATCTGACTCTTACATGAAGAAATAAACATATTTTGTTTCAAATCGTAATACCATTTCGGGTAATAAATTTCAGAAGACAAAATAACGACACTTTTATGTTTTTTATACTTTCATTTAAATAATCTCTGCAAATTTTCATTTTCATAGTTTTAAAAATCCTTTCATTCTCTTATCTGTTAGTTTTTCAATACATGATCGGATTTTTAATGGAGATTTAAAACTACCTCAATCTAAGCAAGCTCTAAACACAAATTGAATTTGGACTCTAAGCTTTTCTAGGAACTATTTATAGGTGTCTTTTTTGATACAATAAATATTTCACTCTAGATTTTCAAAGATTTATGTCACTGTCCCTCGTATCTTGTAAGCGAGTCCGTAACAGCTTAAGAGAATATCCATGTCTTCGAAATATCGGGGTTTTTTGCTTTTGGGTGCATTTTTACGAGTTTCGAGATAAGCCTGAAGGAGTCTTGAAGTATGCAGGAAAAGAGATTTATGGATTATTATGCTCTTTTAAGTGACGAAACAGCTGAAAAGTCTTGTACGGTAGGATATGGATGTTTTTGTACATTTATTTAAAGATTTGGCGTTCCGCTAATGGCTGCAATATCTTATTTAAAAGCTAAATAAAGTAAATAACAGAGGTATAAACTGGCTTAAGTTCATGTATTTGAATGTTTATTTATTTATTTTAACATTTGCCCAATTTAACCCTTCATAAGGCCACTTCTTCAATTCCTACTATTAGCTCACACTCTCCCTATATATATATATATATATATATATATATATATATATATATATATATATATTGTTCAAATTTTCAATCATTAATAAAATACTTTCTATTCATCCATTCAAGTTAAAACACATTTTTAACTTGTAGTGGATGACATTTGGTGTTAATACAGTATATTCAAATGTTAATTCAATAATTAAATTAAAAAATGAATAAATAGTAACAAACAAAAATAATAGTCCAACAGAAAAAACAACATAGAAAAAAATCGTTCGCTGTGTCCCTGTATCGCGGTGGATAGCGCGTTGGACGTTTAACCGAAAGGTCTTTGGTTCGAATCCCAACTGAGATCAATTAATTTCTCAGAAAGTGATTTCTTTTTTTACTGTACGATTTTATTAGAATAATTGAATTTAATTAATGAATAAATAGTAACAAAGAAACAAAAACAGTCTAACACCCTACATAGAAAGGAAAATAGAAAATTGCAAGGAAAATCACTTTATATTTTACCACTTAATAGTGTGATTATGTCATATATATATATATATATATATATATATATATATATATATATATATATATATATATATATATATATATATATATATTAGTTGTGACTATTTAATAAAATTAACTAAAATAAAAAAATTGTTGACCTAAGTAGGAATAGAATTAAATATTTTATATTACTTTTTTCTAGTAATGTTATGCTGAAATATTTTTGCCATTGAAATTGATTTATAAAGATAAACTTGTTGTTTACCCAAAATTAAATCAATTTTTAAGGCCCTTTTTTCATTTGAAAGTACTCGTATTTTTCCCATTACACACTGGTAGCTATTCAAATGTAAGATATTTAATGTTTTTGATTTCTTTTCATATAACATCGCATGATACTTTCAAAATATAATTTGTGAATGCTAATATCTACAAAATAAATTATAAGTAAGATGTTTCTAGCATTCAAAAGTTTAAGAATTTATACATATTACTTTACATAAGATTTAAGGAAACAGATTCACACATAGTAGGACATTGCAAATCACAAATGTAACTAGTTTTCTCCTCGTGTGCTTTAGTGGGGCACAAATGGCAAACATATATATACTTTTTGTAGAGTTAGCACATGGTATCCAACTTCAGTCAGTCGTACATCAACTAGTTGTCTTGCTGCTCAGGAAACTTAAAAGTCGTCCTTTGCTTTTACGTCTTGAAAATTCAGAAATCGATTATAGTGCTAAGCTTAATACTATCAGCATAAATCACAGATGGAAAAATAGCTTCTCATCAACATTTAATAGTTAATGAAGTTGGTGCGAATTATATTAGCCACATTGCCTGATAAAGGTTCAATAGATTCAAACGAATAATTAATTGCATTGCTTCTGTTCACTTAATACTAATTTACATTAATTATTTATATTTTCCACAGAACGTCTCTAACACATCCTACCCTCATGTGTGTTTTATTTTTTAAAAAAAATATTTTCTTAAATAATCAGTTTTGCCAATTAAGTCTCTGATATAAAATATATAATTTAAATCATCATCTGAAAAAAATACATAAAGTATAAAAACGAAAACATATTTACTCAATAATTTGTAATTTTTACATAATAAACAAACGTATTTCAAAGTAGTTTTATCTTATACATGATTTACTTTTCAATATCGTTTTTCTCATCAAATTATGTGACTCCATTATAATCACATTGTGATATATTTAAACTTAAGCAATTACGCTTTTACTTATTATTTCAAAATTATTGCACATAAGCATGAGAAATCGCTCCATAGCAATATGTATATTTTTTAATAATTTATGAATTCTATTCTATATAAAGAGTGTTTTTTTTCAGGTATAGAAGTTTAAGTTGGCATTACTTTCCAAGATGGCGACCGATTTAACAGCTGTCAAGTGATTTATTCTCAGTTTGGTTTGGCAATTCATCATGAATAGACTCACGCCTCATAGGGATTCGTTGAATGGGCTCAAAACGAGATTGCCGTTGTTCCCGATTTTCATAAGCGAATTTTGTTTAGCAATGAAGCGCACGTCTGGTTGAATGGCTACGTAATCAAACAAAACTGCCGCATTGGGAGTGAAGCTAATCCACAAGTGTATGTCGAAACACCGTTACATCCAGAAAAACTGACTGTTTGGGGCGCTTTATGGGCTGGTGGAATCCTTCTTCAAAAACGATGAAGGCCACAACGTTACAGTCCATGGTGATCGGTATAGAACCATGATTACTAACTTTTTCATTCCTGAATTGAACAATTATGATGTCCAAGAGCTGTGGTTCCAACAAGAAGGCGCAACATGTCACACAGCTCGTGCCACAATCGATTTATTGAAAGACACGTTTGGTGACCGCCTAATTTCACGTTTTGGACCTGTGAATTGACCTCCAAGATCTTGTGATTTAACACCGCTAGACTATTTTCTGTGGGGCTATGTAAAGTCATTGGTCTATGCGGATAAGCCACAAACGCTTGACCATTTGGAAGACAACATTCGCCGTGTTATTGCCGATTTACGGCCACAAATGTTGGAAAAAGTCATCGAAAATCGGACGTCCAGATTGGACTATATCCGAGCTAGCCGTGGCAGTGCTATGCCAGAAATCATATTTAAAATGTAATGCCACAAGATTATCTTTCGAATAAAAAAATTTCATGTCAATCGAATAATACATCGTTTTTTTATTGCAATTTAAAGTTCTATACCTCTAAAAAGAACACCCTTTATAAATCAGTGCTTCTCAAACTTTCAATGTTGGCTGCCCAATTTTCAATCATAATTTTCATTGCGCTCCCTTCTGTGCAATAACAATGAATTGAATTCAATAATAATGTAACTCGACGCTAAGGTTACACACAATATGACATTAATAATGAATCCTACAAATTATCAAGATAAGTATTAAACGTTGTATATAATTTTGAATAAGGTAAGCCCATAGGGGTAAATATTATCTTATATTAACTTAGCCCAATAACTTAATATGAATGAATCAATGGTGAAACACATTGTGCAGTATAATGGTCTTGAGTCTTCCACGACTTCACATGATAATTAAATTTTAGTTTACCTGCCCAACGAGAAACAACAACGACTTTATCTTCTAAGAGCTATCACGTTCACGTTTTTAAAAGCAAGATGACGCAATCTTTCTTAAAGCGTGTATTTAAACCAATCACAAAATTCTTTACCTAAAACAGTGTTTCTCAAAGTGTGGGGCGCGCCCCCTGGGGGGGCATGATAACCCTACAAGGGGGGCGCGAGCATATCGAAAATTAAAAATTTTTTTTAAAAATATAACTGGAAAGAGAAGTAAAACAAAATACTTTCTTCCATAATAAAAAAATGCATAACAACATTGATATAATTTATGTTTATTATCTGACCTTTTTCCGTCATCAAATAGCTATCTTTGATCCCAAAACCAAATTAAAGAGAGAAAAAACCACTTTGTTTAATGAGAGATACTTTTATTACGTTTTAACATAAAATATTTTTCGTTAAGAGAAAAAAACGAAACCCAGACCCTTGAGAAAAATTCTAAGAAGATAAACAATTCATCACTGTAATTATTATTGAAATACCGTACATTAGTTACAGAAAAGAAAAGGAAGACATGATTCAATTTTCAGTCAGGCTGCGGTTGCGCGGGGCATCTGTGATCTCTATTGAAGGAAGTTGTAACTTATCAACCAAAAGAAGAACCTGCTGAAAGATGCATATTATTCATGATTGAGAAACGCGATGAACATGAAACGAAAGGAAAATTTTCAAATGCTTTCTAAAGAACTCCATGAACTTAAAATATGAAGCCATAAGTGTACCACAAGGTTCAGTTCACCTTGTCAAAAAGACACAAGAAAGAAAAAGTTTAACTTGTTATTTGTTGATCATCAAAGGTGTCACGAGTCTTCTCGCTTTAAATATTAAAAAGTAACACAATTATTCTTCATCGGAATTTTATATTCTTTTTCATAAATTAACATTAGTTCTAAATGCTAATTCTGTGAGGTTTAAAATTACAGTTCTCTTTTAAACAGTTATTTACAGTTATAGCATTTATCTAAAAAAAAAATCATTTTACATTTTTGTATACAATGTCGTGCACGCAGTTTTACTTTCCTTACAGTTCAGCTATTATATAAAGAATAATGTTTTATTTTTTAAAAAAATGAACTCGTGCGAAGAGCCGGTGTTTCAGCCAGTATGCGTTTAATGTATCAGTACTGAAGAAGGTATTTTATAAATAATTTCTTAATACTAAATTAAGAGCAAGTTTAATAATTATTAGGGACTTTCATGGGCTTGTCTTGTAGAGCAAATTTTTCAAAGGAAGGTTTATAACATCAGAAATTGACACTCTGAGTTATTTTTCTATATTTAGCTGAGATCTATATTTTGTCTTCAAAGCAGCCACCGCAGAAAATCCAGTTTAACAAATGTGGAATGTTGAAAATGGTAATAGTATATGAAGTGCTTTGGTTTTTTTCAGTACAGAGAATTCATCATCCACCTCTACCCAAAATTCAAAGAGCGATTTATTACAAAATTGCCTTTTAGTTTTTCACTGGACATCCAGTTCGGAAGTTGAGAGCCCTTCTGGAGTATCTTGAAATAAATCCCTAATCCACTCTTGTAACTTGCAACCAAGTTGTCCTCATCCAAAAAATACTTTTTAATATTCTTTGCCAGCATGTCTAAATGATTTTACATGGTTATAAAAACAACTTTCACATGTTGTTCTTCAGATTTGTAAGTTTTCACACATAAGGAGCTGGGGCTTTTTTCCCCATCATTTACTTCAGTAGTGGTAAATCCAAAATTTAAGTATTTTTGAGAATATTTCCTTGATTTAATTTTCGGAACCATGCTCGTCTGTGTACTTGTTGATCCTTTATTATCATCGAATGTTTGCTTACGACTTAAAAATGTATGTATGATTTTGTTTTAATCTACGGCCGTAAATACTTAATTACCGTGCAAATTAAAAAATGTACATTCAAGATAGATTCAATAGCTATAGAAGTATTAAGACGACCAAAACTGACTGGAATTGTACGAGGAAAAGCATTTTTACATGTTTTGCCCAGACATCCGATAGTTTGCCCAGACTCACGCAAACGTATCCGATAATGCCAGATGTGATGGATATGATAGAGAGCAACATAGACTAGACTATTTTTCTAATGACATTTGTACTTTGAGAAATGGATGCTGAAGGAAATAAATCTTTAATTAAATATATCATTTTGCGATCTGTTCCAATTTAAAAATTAGAGAAAGAAAAATAACATAATAATAAGTAAGTAATATATATTTAAAGTAAAAAAAATTCTTAAAATATATACTGCTTAAAAGTTACATATACAAAATTTAATATACTTATTGTATTAATTTGCACGGTTTATAATTAAAATCGTATTGTAACTTTAGCGTCTCTATCTCAAAGTGCATTTTTATTGCAGTGAATACATTATTGTTGTACAGGTGGGGGGGCGAGAAAAATTATGATTGAAAATTGGGTCGCCAGTATTGAAAAAGTTTGAGAAACACTGACTTATGTTACTAATTTGTATGGTTTATAATTAAGATCGCCTATTGTAGCTTTAGCGGCAAAGTGCATTATTATTGCATTCTGTACATTATTAATGTATAAGGGGGGCGCGATAAAAATTATGATTGAAAATTGGGTCGCCAGTATTGAAAGTTTGAGAAACACTGACCTAAAATCATGTTATTCTAAAAGCTTCCAGTAGCCAAAACATATAAAGGCTGAGATCCGTAGAGTGAATAAAGATTGTTTTTGTGTATTGCCATAATGATCGCGTGTCTTTGTGTTTTGTGTTGTGGTTATAAATGTTGGTTTTAAAATATCAAGATGCCTCAATCCTTCGACGATTGCAACAAATTAATTGCTTCCACCAGCAAAATGTCCTAACTGAAGTGAAAAAATTATATATATATTCAATGGTGCGAGTGTGGTGAGTGATTTTACATATTTATTTGCAGATGTTGTGGTGATCCAATTCCAGCTGTTGAAGGAAGGATGTTTGGTGGGTTTGAGGACATCATTATTTCTTTATTTATGTGGATATAATGAGCAACAAACATATATTTAGAAATAAGATATTACAACGTTACGGCACGTGACAGGGAGCATTTTCGAGAATTAGCAAACCTTTGCTTGTTTTCCCTTCATGCTCACGAAGTTTCTTGACGTTAGGAATGAAGTCTTTAGAGTACCATTCAGAAAAAAAGGGCAGAGTTCATCCATGCACTCTTTTGCGCCTTGTAAAGAGTA
The DNA here is from genome assembly GCA_019973935.1 of Trichonephila clavipes. Taxonomy (NCBI): domain Eukaryota; kingdom Metazoa; phylum Arthropoda; class Arachnida; order Araneae; family Nephilidae; genus Trichonephila; species Trichonephila clavipes. The sequence continues at coordinate 742,379 of BMAU01020425.1, forward strand.
GGAAGGCAGGAAACATTTTTGAAGCAGCGAGGCTTCTTAGATTTGCCAATCACAAGCAATGGCAAAGAGTGTGTACCATTAGCGTTCGAACAAACCATAGTTGTAACATGTTCCTTGCTGACTTTAAAGCCTGGTGCTGTTGAATCACGTTTTGAAGACAATGACTTTCTTGGCAGAGCCTTCCAATTTACTCCAATCTCGTCTACGTTGTTATCGTCGTCTCTGGAGTAACCTTCTCCCCCACTCTGCAAAAATGTTTTCTTAAACTTGAGGGCAGAATTCTTATCTCCAAACAATGATTCGTTTTCAACCTGCAGTTCCTGTATCCCATGGCGTGGTTTAAAGTTCTAGCTTTGAAATCAGCCGAACCGCCTAATTTCTCGTCAAGTTCCAGAGCTTTTTCGCACAACAAATGGAGCGATATCGGGTCCTCTTTGCTCCTTCTCTGTGAAAACCACGATCAAGAAGAATATCGTTTGCTTCCCTCGTGGTTTTCCTTTTCATCAAGCCATCTTCTGAGTTAAGTTTTGACGCAAAATTTAAAATGGTTTCTCGGCTTTTTTTATCTCAGAAATATTGTTAACTTTTCTATATTATAAAACTGTGCTAGAGACGCTCCATTTAATATTTCGGCTTTGCGGTTCAATATTCTAAGCTTTGTCTCTATGTTCAAGACATTGCGCTTCCGTTTTGAATTTGAAGCCAAACAGTCCACAACTCAACAAAAGAGCACGTATGCAACCCCTCATTTGGAAACAAATTGACCTAATATTCTGCACAGATGTTTACCAAATTATTCAACTGAAATTCCCCAAATATTCCTGACCTAGAATTTTCTAGTCACTTATAGACTCATGCGAAATAATTGTTGAGCATTGCACTGTTCGAAAACGTATTCATATGCAGTTTAAGCAAAACATTCCTTTTTTGTTTTGTCTAGGCTGGCGCCAGCGTGCCCACTATTAATTCATTGCTTTCATCAGTGTAATCACTATTTTTTATTTCAGAATAAAACTAGATTTTGAAATGAGATATTGATACTATAGATTCTTTTTTCCCAGTACGTGTAGTTGAAAAAAAAGAAAACTGGTTCGGATATTTAACGCTCCTGATAATTGATGTTCGGATAAACGGCGTTCTACTGTATATTTGTATATAATCCCACACACAACCATAATCATTTATGCTCATACATGGGATTAATTTAGAGCAATATTCATCTTCTTGCATGCAAACATGATAGAAACAAACATATTTACATGATAATACTTAAATTTCATATATGCCCGTTTTATGATATATTTTAATCACAAATAAGGAATATATAAAATTTAAGTATTATCATGTAAATATTAAGGAGAGATGTAATATATACTGCAAAACTTTGCATATTAATTATTGATACTAAAACTCAACGTTTTAATAATTGGCACAAAACTCATCAACAAATATTTTATTCTCAGAATATAGAGATTAAGTTATGTTTATTTGCATTTTATATTCATTTTTATTTAAAATATTAACACTCTTATTTTTTCCATTTCTTATAATTAGGATATTTTTTTAATAAAAATATTCAATCAGGATGCTATTTTGAGTATATTGCTATGTTGTCTACCAAACAAAGCAATTTAAATAAATTTCTCAATTCTGTGTTTCAACAGGATAAAAGTTCTCACCAGGTTAGTTCCTTTAAAGTCAATGCATCAAGAATATTTATTTATTTATTTTACGGTTGTTTTTCAAACTTTTTGAAGCATATTATAGTGTGATTAAAGAAACAAACATTCATAACATAGAGCATAAAAAGATCTTAACATATTTGTGGATGAACAATTCTGAAAAGAACATTCCTTTCATGCGTTTTACAAATCCGAAATACAAATATTCATGTTCTTTACTGTGTATCCATATTCATTATTGTGCATCTTCACAATATTGTTTCATAACATTTTAAATGTTTCAAGTTAACGTAATTTTAAAGCCAGTTAGATATAAAATCCTGTTTAAACCGACGCTTTCAATAGCATTCGCATTTTTAAAGGCTGACATAGAAAATCAATTTCCTAAAGCTTCGCTTATAGTTATTTCTCCCCATTATCCATCTACTAAGCTCTACTTGTGCCAGTACAAATAGCTCCATTCAGACAAATTGAATACCTCGTACATGCTATTCTATAATGTCAAAATTACGCATCAATTGTGAATTACATTCAGTCGTCTGTAAACAGCAATTTAAATCCCTGGTTTATAGTCGTTATCACGGTAGTCTCCACACTCTGATTGATACGATGCAAAATCAATAATGATATCCATGGGAGCGAATAATTTTCACTCAGTTTCGCTTATTTTAACAAGAACATCATGTTTGAATATAAATGGACTTTTTACGCTATGAAATACTATTTTTATATATATATATAGTATAAATAATTATTTCACTTTTTGCGTGCATGGAATAGAAATATGTACCTGGATAATGAATTATTGAATGAAAGAATTTTGTTTATATAAAATAATTTGAATTTGGGTTTGTAACAGGTTCTATTCGTGTTCTTTTACTAATCCTAAAGGGGAAATCTTTTCATACATAGTTTGACTAGTGAACTTCTCTCTATAAAAGAACCACGATACATTGAAATCAGAACTAATATTTAAAATTAGAGAGAGAGAGAGAGAATAAAAAGAGAATATAATAACTGGATGTGTAATTGATGGATAAAATTAGAGTTTACATATGAATTGTTAGTGTATCCTGAAAAAGGGATTAAGATCCCCGAGGTAAAGTTCAAGGAATTAAGCTAAATATCTACATTTAATGATTGATAAGTACTATATTATATTATATTCCAAATAGTTGATAGTCCTGTCTGCACCCATTCTTGCAATATTCCCACCGTATGCACAGTGCTCTCTCGGAACAAGATATTGGGTGAGTAGAAACTTTCTAAAAACTGTTTGTTTCTCTCTCTCCCTCTCTCTCTTTGTGCATGCGCGCGCGTGTGTGTTTCTGTGTTTGTGCGTGCGTGTGTGTGTGTGTTCTATAGATTGCATTATTACTGTATTTTAATTTTGGATCTCTATATGGCATAACGATATTTGCCTCTGTATTCCCAGTTACATTAGAAATTAAAAGAAACATTTTTTTATAAATAGTTAGAGTAGTTCAAAACATTAGCTTAGTTAAAAGTGGATAGGTATAGTAAGATCATGAAATAAAAGTTGTTTTTAATGATAGTTCGTCCTTCTGTAAGCATTCACTCCAAGGAGAGCGGAGATTCGCCACGCATTCTACTGAAAATCATTATGAATGATTTTTAATTAAAATAAAACAAATTCTTTTTAAAAAAAATATTCTTACATAACAATATTTCATTAATCAAATTCAATTAGGTGTTGTAGATTATTAATAACTTTTCCAATAGTTTCGAAAATTCTAATATCATGCGCAACAACAATCATAAGTCATAAAATAGGAATTTTATAAAACAATCAATCAAAAAACCATTATTCGCTAGATACTTATTCTCTTCATAGTCTTTCTGAATCTATTTTAACTCACATTCTGTCTTTCTTATTTCAAGAGAAAAAATCATTTAAATTATTGAAAGATATCTAAACAAAACAAGCAAAAAAATGAAGCCTTCTTGAAAGTTTTCGCACGACATCTTTACACGGTACATTATTTAGGATAACATCTCAAGTTTTTGAAGGCTTCCTTCTTTTATAAGAAAAAGAATGAATCAAAAAGGCATCTAAAATGATGGATGGATAGTAGTAGACCAAAAGACTTTATATTCATAGGTAGGTGATGTATGTATTTCTATATCATCTGAAGTTTTAAGAAGCTTAAGTCAAATGTTGTCATTTGCTTTCATGTGTCATTTTTGCACTTCATGAATATATATTATTTTAAATCACTTTATAAGTTATGTGTAACGAAGATTTATGTGTCTGAAAATATTAAATATAAAACAATTTATGATTTAATCGGTACAAATCTAGAATTTATTTTGAAGCTAAAAAGATTAGATATTTAGTAAAGCTATTTTTTATTTTACATCATAATTTTGTACCAAATTAATATCTAAAAGTTTCTTTCAAAAAGGATATTTTATCTTATGAATAATATTTATGAGCATATTTATTTTCACTTAAGCTTGTAAAGCAATAGATTTACTGAAAAAAAGTATTCAATCTTCCTAATATTACTCAATTAGGCTTATAAAATTTATAATTCATTTATCTCTTAAAATTTATCACAAAATATAAAATTTATTATTACTTAATAATAATGCTTGAAACATATTGACTTAACGCTGTAAAGTTGAAAAATTATTGATATAGTTGTTCCATGATTACATATGCAACAAATAATTTAAACACGAATATTTTTTCTGCTGAATAATAGAACATCTGTCGATGTCGATTGGACACCGCAACCTGTTTAGTTTGTTTTCTATTCCGCAGTTTTGCAGAGAATTTGAAAATGTTTCGTGATTTTTAATCATTTTCCATAGTGATTACACAGAGGTTTAGTTTGTGGTTCTAGATTAATTAGGATTTTAAAATTAAATATACATAGAACATACGCTGGTATCGTTTCGACACCAAGGCAATTTATCATTGTAAATAGCTGTTGTTCAGCAAAAGGTAGTTCACTAAGTAGATACCATTAGTAAAACAAAATCCCGTAAGTAATATCTCATATTTATTTGTCCTTGAATGCAGTGTTAATGGGTTCACACAGTGGAAATGAATCATATCGTTGTGTCTAAGTGTTTCGTTACAAAGCATTTGCTTATCTGTTCATAAAAAAAATTTATTCGATTTCCGAACTTTCTGCAGAGCATACACCCTGAAATGATGTCCTGATGAAATAGCTAATTTTTTGAGAGAGCTTTCTGAGAATGAATCAAAGGGTGGTGATCTGTCTTGTTCTTATTTAGATTCTGATGATGACATATGCTTGTTTGAAAGTGACTGCGAGGAATCCGAAGAAGGTGCAGATGAAATTGATAATATTCCAGTAAATCCTGATACATATGGCGCTAGAGATGGCACAGAATGAATACGCATAAATGGTACAAAATGGATGGCGCCAAATGGTAACGTTCGTGGCAGATTTGCGACAAAGCAGTAGTCCAACAAGCTTCGCGAAACACGATGCCAATGACTTTGTTACGAGCTCATGGCTTCATTTCATATCATTGGCAACAGCTTATTAGAGTATATAAGGAAATGTACTGAATAAAAAAAATTCTTAAAAATAAACCCTACTGAATAATCGTCGTCAATTTTTAATTATTACAATTATTTTATGCAGAACCTTTGACAATAAAGTTCGGTGATTAGTCCTGTAAAATTAACGTAGATGAAATATTAACGAAAGTTATCTTCTGTCCTTTGAAATAGTGACCTCCCATAACTATGCACCCCTGACATCTACTATACAAGTCCTGGAAACTTTGCAAGAAGTCCTCTTTTGCGGCGGAAATGAAAAGTTTCGTCACGTTTCGTTGGATTTTAGGAATATCGTCAACATTGATAACACGTTTTACTCATCCCTAAATTCTAGGTAAAGATTTGTCGCACGGATTTAAGGTTAATCTACAGTTCATCAGCTATCATGCGTACAGTTAATTGGCGATCGTTAGTGATAAATCACCTCACTTTTTCTCAATGTTTTCGTCACTGACGGAGATCGCCTATCTTCTGCTACGGGGTTTGTCAGAAACACTTTCCCGGCCTTCTCGAAAACTCGCGAACCACTCGTACACACACTTCATGGATAGTGCTTCCTCTTCATAAACATGTACCAGCATCGCATAAGTTTCTTTTGGTGTCTTTCCAAGCTTAAAACAAAACTTTAAATTGATCTTTTGTTCCATCGTTTTCCAGTTCTTAGTTAAGAACCAACGTACTAAACAAGAACTTTGTAATACAATTCTTACACGGAACACAAATGAGTCGCAAATGAACAAAGGTGGGGGAAGAGTGTCAACACCTGTTACTGTGCAAGAGCAACGTTTTGTTTCACCAGTGTTGCCAGATCAGCCGTTTTCACCATTCACCGAACTTTATTTTCAGAGGTTGTATTTTATATCACGGTGTCGAAGCGACACCGGCGGACGATTAAGAGTAATCGAAATCCTGGACGTTCTAGTGTTGTTAGGTGCGTCATTTAAAGTACATAAAATCACTCGATATAAATGCAATTTATTTTATAAAAAAAACACAATTGAAGTACAAACTTTTAGGTAATGATTTCTAAACCATTTCTACAATTTTATTTAACACTGAAGCCATTTAAGCTTACGCCTCATAGTAATTTACATTCAACTAATAAATAAAATATGATTTACTTTCTATAATTATATGATCTGGTATTATAAACTTTTTCAAGTTATTCTTAATTAAAAAATTTTAACTATTTTACATAAAAATTACATTTTGATTATAAGAAATAATTGTAAAATTATGCCTTCTACGCACAAAATAAGTATTTAGGAAATATATAACTTAATTGAAGAAAGCTTTTTGTTCTTTTTTTAAATGTTTTCAAATTAATTACAAAAAAAAACATTTTTTCTACTGTATCGAACAATTTATAAACATCGTTCAATTATTTCTGATATGTTTTAAGGAAGAAAACTATAATATTGTTTAAAATAATTTTATTTTTTGTCTCATTCATTGTTAACTTAAATAAATTTCTTTGAATGAGTTTTTTTCTTTTAAAAGTTTATCTCTTCAGTTTATACACATTATTTTTTGCACAACATTTTATGCAATTTCACTTTCAAAGAAATCACTTTCTTCAAGTAAAATAATTTTTAAACACCATTATAATTTAGTTTTGTGTTTTCAACCATTTATTTATATTCGAAAATTTTGTAAATTTCAATAACTTTTCTTAAATATATAAATATTGATTATTGTTTTTTTTAATTTATAATTAAATTAAATTCAAAACGCATTGAAAGAAATTAGAAAATTCCATTACTTAAAACAATTAACTAAAGCAAATTAAAATAAAAGAGTATAATAAAACTAAGAGTTTTTTACTCCTTTTTCAGTTTAAAAATGAAACACATAAAGAATAAGATCTTTTCCAAATACTTGTACGTAAAAGACTTTTATAATATTGAATTCCATTAACAACAAATTGAACAAAATATCATTTGGAATAATAAAATAATAGACCGAAAATCAAATATTAGAGGTAACAAATAGAGAAGCAATTGGTAAATTCTGGAAACTCAGTTAAGTATGGTCATCTTAATTAAACTTTTTCACCTTTTTCATTAAGTGTCTTATATAGAAATGTCTCATTTTATCAGAAGAATGAGCAAGAAAATTTAGAATGCTTTCGAAGGTTTATTAACCCCTTATCTGTCACCGGCGTATATACCCGTCTCGCTCAACTGGTGTTTTGAGTGCTCCGGATATAAATTTACGTTTTTTTCGAAATATGATTCTTCTTTTTGCGCTATTATCATTAAAACTATTTCGAATATTTTGAAGTGTAGTTAAATGAGGTTGAAAGTGTTCGCGAAGGATTTATTTACTTCAGCAAAAAATTTGCCCCATAATTATATCTTTTCTCCCCTCCCCCAATACACTGCATACGCGTGCCTATGTGTAAAAATGTGACACTGGGGACTAATGTGACTAATCCCGTAATTTGTAACCGAGAGATAAGGGTTTAACAAACATATTAACTGTGTCGGATCAGAAAACTGAGTATTAAAATGTTGAACAGAATAAGTCCTTAAAATTTTCCGTTGTTATAAAACAATGTCATTTTTTGAAAACTATTATCCATCATGATTAAAGATAAAATTGGACAGAATTTATCAAATAGTTATCCAAAATTATATTATCAATAGTGAAAATATGACTTAACATCCATACACAGAAATTTGAACAATGCAAAATTTTTAATTTTAATTACTCATCCCTTTAAAAGAATATAAGCTTTTAATTTATTTTAAAAATCTTATCAATTAAATTTTGTAAGATACCATCGTTACTCATACTAAAACTCATACGAGGAATAGAAAATGCACAAAGCCTGAACAGTTGAAATATTTACCACTAGAGCAGGCACAGATGTGTTCAAGTATATTGTTTACTTCATGAATCACGAATGCACGTGGAAACATTAATTTAAGGAAAAGAGCTAAGCCTATTTTCTCAGGAGAAAACAGATTATACGGTTTGACGTAAACAAAGTATCGTTGATAAAGTTTATCGCTGTTTAGTTTCAATGCGTCTTAATTGCTAAGAGAGTTAGATAAAGTGAAAGGCAGATACTGGCTAATAAGTAGAGGAATCTTGGAAACGATGAAAATAATTATTTCGCTTTTATCACAAAGAAGTATGTTGTCCCCCGGAAGTAGAATATATCGTTAAGAACTATATATATCGAAAAAAAATGGGGGATTCATTTATAAAATGTCTCCCAAACAAATATATATTTATAGATTCATATATAAATTTAGTACATTATTGATCACTAAAAGGGGGTTTGTTATTTGTTGTATTGGAGTATTACAATATCTTAAAATCCATATGTTTAATTAACATATAATATTACAGGGGGTGTACAAATGATGGAACCGATTGTAAAAAGTCATATTAATGAAACTGTTGGACATATTTTTATTTACACTCATGTCCATAAATTAAGATAATTCAGAATCACACAGAAATTGAACTCTAAAATAAAAATTTCACCTGTAGAATTATCACAAACATCTTGAAGAATAATATGCAAATTACAGGAAATCACCAGATGGCGCGGATAGTACGTCACAACGACGAGAGTGCAAGAGAGAGGTATATAAGGAGTGGTGGCAAAGAAGTAAAATTGTTCATAAGCGCTTTAAAAGCCTTTTAGTGCAATAACCGCATAGTTAAAGCACAAAGGAAGCATTTGGATGATATTTAAGTGGTAGAATTATTGAATGACTGGAATGTGGACGTACCCAGCTGGAAGTATCCGAGGAAATTGGAATCGCCCAGAGTGTCATCTCCAGGCTTTAGCTACGATTCCAAGTTGATGGTAATGTGAGTAGATGTTACAGCACAGGGGTTACCCCCCGAGTTACAACGCCGAATGAGGACTGGTATTTGGAACTTACTGCCAAAAGAAACAGACGGAGCACAGCATCAGACCTGTCTCGTCAGTTCTCTTCAGCTACCGGTACGACAGTTCCCAGGCAGACTGTGTACAGACGCTTAGGGCACATTAATCTATATGCTCGTAGGCCTGTGAGATGTGTTCCACTTACCGCAACTCACTGTCACCTGCGATTAACCTTCAGTAGAGAGCATGCATTGTGGACACCACAACATTGGTCTTGTGTGATGTTTTCCGACGTGTCCAGGTTTATTTTGCAGTCTGATTCTCACCGGAATTTTATATGGAGAGCGCCAGGTACCCGTTACCACCAAGAGAACACCATTGAACGACACCGTTACGGTGGTGCAGGATGGCTCGTTTGGGGAGGAATTATTCTTGGTTCCAGAACTCACCTGCATGTTCAGAGTATGACGATGACAGGCCACATCTATCGGGATGTCATTCTGGAACAACATGTACGTTTGTTTCGGGGCGCCATGGGTGCTGAATTTCTGTTTATGGATGACAACGCCCGTCCTCACCGTGCAAACATTTTAGACGAATGCCTTCAATCGGAGGATATCACCCGTATGGATTGGCCAGCATACTCACCGGACTTGAATCCAATAGAGCATGTGTGGGATATGCTTGGCCGACGAATTGCAGCCCGTCAACCCCTTCCACCTGTCTACCGGAACTTTGGAGGGCATTGCTTGATGAGTGGTGTAATATTCCCCAAGATCAGATTGATAATTTGATACTCAGTATGCCTAGGCGTTGTAAGGCTTGTATTGCATCGTCCAGAAGACATACTTCTTATTAACCATCATACTAACCATGTTATACTGTTTTTTGTAAATAGATTCTTTTTTGAAATTTGCTCCAGGAAGTAAAAATCGCAATTTTTATTTATTATGTCAAACATATAGCATCTTTTTTGCTCTTTACCTTTTGTTCAATAAATAGACTTTACAAATAAGTCAAATTTGTTTTGCTTCTGTCTCTTTCTTCGCCTGAACTTTATTATTCTTAATTTATGGACAGGAGTGTATATTCATGAGTGTATATTGTAATAAGTGATATATGAACATAAATAAAATATGCCGAGTTTTTGCTGTGTTGCAAATGTTTGATGTATGCCTCTCATGTCACACGGCATGCTCTCAATTTCTAATCCAATTCGTTTCATACATTTTGAAGCTTTACTTTATCAATGGCTCGTAATGCTTCACTAATGCTTACGTGTCGTTCTCTGCTATTTAAAAATGATACGGCTTGAAATTCATTTTTTTGCGTAAAATTTCCCATGCTGTTTTCGGGATCATTCCACGTTCACATGCGGCAACTCTCGTAGACTTCCGTGGACTTCGAACAAAACTCTGTTTCACCCTTTCCATTGCTTTTTCCGAGACGATCGATCGACCGCTGCTTTTCTTTTTGCACAAGCAACCAGTTTTCTTAAATTGATGTTACCATCACAGAGTACTCTTGTTAGATGAAGCTTCTTTTCCGTAGTGATTTCCAAATGCACGTTACACCGAAATAACCGAAAAACCCGTTCACACTCTAATACAAAAAAAAAACTCTTCTCTGTCATTGTCACCATGTTAGGATTTCAATCACAGTGATCTTGAATGTGCTGTTGATCATTGGTGGAAAAAAACTTGGTGTATTTATCTGTGCATTCATGTATCATAATCTACAAGTAATATATGTAGTAGTTTCGAAAATGTGATTTTTCAAAATCGGGTCCATCATTTGTATTCACCTTGTGTATTCTTTTTTTTACAATATATATTTCCGTAATCGACTTTTTCTTGATCGTGGGAAAAAGAATCAGGTTTAAGAATAGAATAAACGTCATCTAAATAAGATGAATAAGGATGTGTAATGTTATAATTACACGTATTTTTTTTTCTAATTTATCCTCGTGACCTTTTTTTTAACTCGTGACACTAAGTACAAGGATATAATTCTAATTTACCTAGAGTAAACTAAACAAAACACAGTATAGCTCAGCATCCCAAGAGGGTCAGGGCTTACTGTACCCGTCTCAATTTTCATGACCTTGAGCACTGAGTTGCATGAGCAGATGTTCAAGTCAGGAGATCAGTCTGACGCGAAACTCCCCAGTGTTTAGTTCCCCCAAGCAAGATTGGTACTCATTTATCGATCCACTGAAGGAATGAAAAGCTAAGACGACCCTTCCAAGTTCAAGGTTCGAACCTTGGTTCTAACATGCGGCGTGGAAGCGCGATACACTACCACTCAGTCATTGGGTATATTTTTTTGTTATTAATTTCGAAAAACAAGATATGACACTTAACATTTTATTTATTACTTAAATATTTTTTTTTACTTTTATTAAATATTTCTCCCATACAAAATATTCCATTTTCTGTGCCATATTCACCCTTTGATTTTATATCCTCTTTTAATAATAATTATGTGGAATGTATTTCAAATTAATAATAAAAAAACTGCAAAAATTATATTCAATTAAAACTTTTAAAAAGATTTTGTATGATTTAAGAGAGTAGTTACCTATCAAGCAATGTCTCGTTTTATGATATGAACATTCAAGAAGTTGTTTTAAATGAATTTAAAATAAAAAGGATCAACTATACTCTCTACCCAAATTCGAATTACTTATTTGTCCGAGTAAATGCTGTAGAATCTTGAATTTAATAAAAAAAATTTTATTCAGAGTTATTTAAAAAAAGATTTTAATAATTTCTCTATGAAAAGCAGAAAAACCCATTACGTCTGTCTTGTTTTCAAAAATAAAATATCAAGAAAAAATAAACTTGCTATCACTGCATATTTTATAGAAAGGGTCTTAATTTCTGGAGAATATTTATAATCCAAACTTTGTCTCAACGATAAATGGATTAACATATTATTTCCATCAAATAATAGACTTAGAAGTAAATAATTTTGTCAGATTAAAATGTAAAATGAGATATATTTTTTTATATCCCATATTTTAATACATAATAAATAGTGAATTTTTATAGTTCAAGCAAAAAAAATCGTATTTTCCTCATATTTAACCGTTATTTGTAGATTTTTTCAGTTATACGAAATATTTCGTTAAAACATTTTAATTAAATTATTTCTTTTTAAAAATGGTTTTATACTAAATTTACAATTCTAAGCCAATTAAAATATGAAATGTTTTAGAAATGACTATTCGAATGAAAAATGTTGGCAAATGGGCAATGCTGGCTATCAATTAAAATAATTACATTACTTTTTTTTACAGTAATGATTTCCCTAAAAGACAGTCTCATAAGTAAAATTCTACCCATGTTTCACCCATAAATAAATATATGAATATAAATTATTCATCGTACAATGCATGTATAACAAAATGTATTTATTCAATATTCAACATTTCATACCTTTATTCAATATTCAATATTTCATTTTTCTATTTCAAATAAGAATATTAACTCTTTTTTTAATATTCTTTGCATTTCATCGTTCATTAGCATGATAATTATTAATGATTACAGAGATTGCTGTACTTGAATAAAAGCAAAATTTGGAATGCTTCTCTTTTTCTGCATATAGTATTTATTTACAATTTATAAATCGTTTTTAAATCAAAACTTAACTCTAGTAGGAATTTATAGATTACACCATATATGTCATTAAATTATCGGTCATATTTATATATATAAATATCATAATTCTATATTTCTGGGAATTGGTAGAACTAATTGTAAGACGTGGCGAGTGGCTGATTACTGTAGCGAACCAAAGGATATGGCGTGGACGGTGGTGAGAATTTCTGTATGTTAATGCATATTTTATGTAAAGCTCGACGAGGCAGTCTGGTAGATTAGTAATCCAATTTATTGTATATCTTGAAACACCTAGGCATATTAATTACGATGAACATGGACGACACGACACAGACAAAGAAACTACAACACAAAGCAGCCGGCTACATGACTACAGAGAAACGAATGAAGAGAGAGAGATTTCCAGAGACATCGGTACCTGACGTTGAAGACCACGTGACATTTTTGTAATAAGAGCTTTGATTGGTTACAATGAGCGGGAAAGGGATTTATGATGTAATAACATTAGTTGATTACGATTAAGATCAGGGTGTTAGTTTCGAACCAAATAATTAAAAGATTATTTCAATATTATTAAAAGAGTTAATTAAAAAGATGTTAGAGGGAATTATTACATTTATATATAAAGGTTATTGCATAATTTTTAAATATACTAGTTCACATAAGCATTAACAAATTTTAAGAATATGTTTGTTTGTTTTTTAAATAAATGTTTTACCAGTATTATTTGTCTGTTTTATTTTAATTTTAGTATAGAAACAAGTACCAGAATATTGATTTTGGTGTTTCATGTTTTCAACTACAACATCTCATTTTTGTATTACTTAAATTAATAAAAATCTTATTCGTACATTTGCAACGTACAATCATTTCATATTTCATTAAACGCATTTCTGAGTTATTGTTAAAAAATGTTTTAAAACATTTTAAGACAAATATTCGATTATTCCTTAAAATTTTTTCGATATATCTTAATGCACTTAAACATATTCTTGGATTTATTTGAATATCGCAAGTATATAGTAAATGTGTGTGTTATTTAAAACAAGTTGGAGTAGAACTTGAAAAAAAATTATCATGTACAAATTATTAATGCTTATACTTAAGCACAAGAATTTTCATGAATAATTCACTTTTACTTCACTGAGGGGAAAAAAAACTGAGAAATTTCTGATACTGACATCGAAAAGTATTGAAAAATTATTAACAGACAAATCAATGTACTTCTTAAATACATAAATCCACTTTAAAATCTCTTCACATTTTTACATAATATCACATTATAATTCACTTTCAATACCACCATTTCTACACACACTGTTCTATAATTTCAATATTTAATAACTCTTAATGCAACACATATTCTTAAGAGGACGCTATACCGTAAAGCTCTGCTTAACACTGAGAAATTCTTATAGTTATTTCTCATTGTTTAATAACAAAATAACACTTCGTTAGTAATAAAATTAAATTTAAAATAAAAATCTCAGAATTCAGTATTTTGAAAAAATTATTCTGTTTAGACTAAAATCCCTTCGTTCTTTTTAACGTTTTCATATAATCTTTGTGTGCCTTCAATCTTCCTCTTAATTTGTGAACTTTTTTTAGAAAATGTTGCGACTCTGAAATACCTTTTTCTGATTTCACGTCACGTATCCTTCATATATCATCGTATTAGATTCTTTTATATAAAAATTTTGTAGGCGAATAAACGCAACTTCAACATAAAATGCTCTAAGTTTAAAATTCCTCTGTAAACTTTATTACAACTGTAAATCCTTTCATGATGTTCAATATATATGTTTGTTAAGCTCTGTGAGATATCCCCATGCAATTTTTTCACATTCCTCTTTTTATTTAATATTATATCGTTAAATAAACCCAATAACGTTTGCTCTAACAATATAGTGTAAAATTCAAAATTTTATTGTGTGTGTAAAGTTATATAAACGCTGATAATTTTAAAGGCAAAATAATATATATATTTGTTTTTATTTTTTACAATGGAGTACCCGATTGACATTTAATAGTTATATTTAATTATAAAAACAGCGTTGAGTAAATTGGCAACGGGAAAATACAATTAAATTTCAAGTATTCGATTCATAAGACTACTTTTTATTTTTATTTAGATTTATTTTGTATTTTTAATAATATGTGCTTTAAACTAGTTAGAATATTTGGCATTGTTTGGAAGTTAAATTTATGTCAGGTAAGCTTCATTCAGTGAATAATTTTCTTTATTTTCTTGAGTTTTTAATTAATTTCCGTCTTTGCATCGAAAATATTTTTTTCTGTATCAAAAATAAATAAGGAAACTAAATAATAAAAACGAGTCTTAATTATGTAATACAGGTAAAAAAATTCCCAAAGCATACTCTCGTTCTCAGGTCAATTCTTATTAAAATGTTTTTTTATGGATTATATGAAGAATAATAACAATAAAAAATAATAAGAGCTGCCAAAATCGTTTGGCTTCAAATATAAGAGAGGAAGGAATAATATTTCATGTAATATTTCAACTGACTGATTAGAAAATTCTAACTTTTGAGCGAATTCTACATAAATCTAGCAGGAACTTTAAGAAAAATGTTCCATTAATAACATACTTCGAAAATATATACTTAGTAGTGGTTAAAACAGACAAATTTGGTGATACACATAAATGTTTTGCTTTTTATATAGTTAATTTTAAATTCTTTGATTTTTAACAGAGAAATAAATGTAGAAGAAAGAAAAAAAGAACTCAAATATTTAACCAAAATTCAATTTATTATGATTATCTCATAAAATATATTAAAATTAATATTAAAATTTTATAAATCCTTCTTTAAGAAGTTCCAACATATTTCTGCTATGAAAGTTCATCTCAAATTTTATTCATCAATTTAAGGATATTGCAAAGTATAAGTCTCGTAATTTTTTACCATTGTTGATTATATATTTAGTTTCCGTTTACTTTCAAGAGATCTCCTTTGTGGATATAATTTAACAAATAGTTGTGTTTAAGTCTTGAAACTAATTTCAAAGCTTTTCAAAAGCATTCAAACTCACCTTTAGCCACAAATCAAATTTCAGCTATTCCCTTTGTTTTAACGGTTTCTGGGCTGTTCATTCTCAGAGCAATTCTATTCATTTGAAATTAAACTCTTGTCTTGATTGAGAATTTGTCTGAACTAGGTGACTCTATTATTCACTGAAGCAAAGATTTCTTAGTATGAGACATTTATTATTAAAGTAGTATGTCTATTCTTCATGTCAACAGCATTAGTGACAAATATATTGTTAAAAGATACTTGATAATATTTTTCTGAAAATCTCATACTCTGGGATGACGAAAGCAGGGTTTTTTTATTTAACTTCATTTATGTTTCCTAAGTGTTAAGAAAAATACATTTACAAGTTTTAATGTTATATTACGCAATAGCCAAAATTATGAGTTCTTGGAAAAAATTCCGTCTATTTTACATTTTTACTACTCAAATCTTACTAGGAAGAGTTAAAATAATATACCATTTTCTCTCTCTCTCTGCTTCTATTTTTTAATACTAGTATCTAGAATGAATGAAGCTCAGTCCATAAAGTTATGATCCCCCCCTTACCTATAACTATGAACTTGCCCGAAGATAAAACCACGTCGTACACTTGGTTGATGCTGAGGTATAAAAAGCACGCATGCACAATCTTCCCCCACTTGGAGTATTTACGAACATAATCAGAAAATCAGTTTATTTATTAGATTTTGATAAAAGTAAAAAAAACAGAGAAAAGCCTGGAAACATCGATTTCAAAAGCGGCACGTTTGGTTGCTGCTCACGTACAGTCATTGCGAGTACTATTTGAAAGTAGTGTATGGATGGTTAGATGACAAACTGCCGACCAGCTGTTGGTCGGGCACGGAGCATTAATTCCAGAGGACAGTGGAAATTGCTCAGTATTATTCAACAACAGCAGATATCACCAGCAATTACGCATAACCATGGCAACCCAAACACCAGTTACAACGTATACTGCTGCAAATGGGCATACGCTGTCGAAGTTCGAATAACATCCTTGCTCTGAGGATGTATTATTGACAACGTACCTTTCAATGGAACATTAAGGCAGTGCTTCTCAAACTTTCAATATTGGCGACCCAATATTCAGTCATAATTTTCATCCCTCCCTCCATACAATAACAATGTTTTGAATTCAATAACACTATACCTTGACGTTAAAGCTACAATACGACTTTAAACCCGTAACTGCCACTGGTGTATATAACTGTCTCTCTCAGCCACTGTGTTGATTGGCCCGGACGTATATATCCGTCTTTCCGAAGTACGATATTTTCTGTGCACTGCTATCCATAAATCTGAGGATTTGCTTGTTTATTAATTTTCTTCCCTCACCCCCTCCAATACATCACACCTGCGTGTGCAACGGTGAGAAGGGGGAGGGAATCGCGTTATTTTTAATCGGCATGTAAGGCATTAAATATAAACCGAACAAACATTCAACATGAGTGCCGATTTTTATTTTTAATTTTATATATAACAAGCCCATGGGGGTTTTCTGGTATTTATTAAACAAGCTCAAAACTTAGTATTGTTAAATTAATTATAAAATACATGGCGTGATACTGATATATTTATAAGTGTATTATAAAGAGTGTTTTTTTTCAGGTATAGAAGTTTAAGTTGGCATTACTTTCCAAGATGGCGACCGATTTAACAGCTGTCAAGTGATTTATTCTCAGTTTGGTTTGGCAATTCATCAAAAAGATCATCAAGCGAAGCGTAGATTCGTCGAATGGGCCCAAACGAGATGACCGTTGTTCCCGATTTTCATAAGCGAATTTTGTTTAGCGATGAAGCGCACTTCTGGTTGAATGGCTAAGTCAACAAACAAAACTGCCGCATTTGGAGTGAAGCTAATCTACAAGTGTATGTCGAAACACCGTTACATCCAGAAAAACTGACTGTTTGGTGCGCTTTATGGACTGGTGGAATCATTGGTCCGTACTTCTTCAAAAGGCCACAACGTTACAGTCAATGGTGATCGGTATAGAGCCATAATTACTAACTTTTTCATTTCTGAATTGAACAATCATGATGTCCAGGAGCTGTGGTTCTAACAAGACGGCGCAACATGTCACACAGCTCGTGCCACAATCGATTTATTGAAAGACACGTTTGATAACCGCCTAATTTCACGTTTTGGACCTGTGAATTGGCCTGCAAGATCTTGTGATTTAACACCGCTAGACTATTTTCTGTGGGGCTATGTAAAGTCATTGGTCTATGCGGATACGCCACAAATGCTTGACCATTTGGAAGACGACATTCGCCGTGTTATTGCTGATATACGGCCACAAATGTTGGAAAAAGCCATCGAAAATTGGACGTCCAGATTGGACTACAACCAAGCCAGCCTTGGCAGTCATATGCCAGAAATCATATTTAAAATGTAATGCCACAAGATTATCTTTCGAATATAAAAAATTCATGTCAATCGAATGATACATCGTTGTTTTATTGCAATTTTAAAGTTCTATACCTCTAAAAAACCACCCTTTATCAGTGTAAATGAGTATTTAATTTTTTTTACTGTGTCAGAATACATTTTGTTTGTTTTCTTTCAGTTAATTAATAACTTTTTAAAATAATCTTTTGTTTTTGACTTTTCAATATGCTTGCGCCCCCCTCACAAGGTTATCACGGCCCTCTAGGGGAGTGCGCCCCACAGTTCGAGAAACACTGCATTAAGGTATCCGACTACGTTTGAAACCATGATTTTGCAAAAGGGTACAGACGAATGTTTTTTTTAATATTTAGTGTCACTTAGATTAAAATACACGTATAAAATTCCTTTAAGAATATTATTACAATAAAAAAAATTTTAAATGCATTATTTTGGCAAAAAATTAACTTAGAATTACCTATTTTCAAAACATCCTTCTTTTATGAAAAATGCTGCCATGATAATAATATTCTGCTTATACGTAGCTAAGACTTCTCTAGAGAGCATGAACTAGGATTTTGGAAACATTCACATCATTTATAGATTTATTACCAATTGAAATAATTATTGGTGTTTTTCTTGTTAAATTTTCTCCACTTTGATGTACTAGTATAAGTATAAATCCACTTCTAAATCATACAGTTCTAAGATCCTAGTTCAGGCTCTGTAGTGATATAGGCAGAACATTATTGTTATAGAAGCATTTTTCATAAAAGGAGAACGTTTTGAAAATAGGTAATTAATTCTATGTTCAATTTTTGTCAAAATGTTGCTTTTAAAATATTTTTATGGTAAAAATAGCCTTAAAACAATTTTATACTTGTACTGTAATAGTGTATTAAATATTTAAAAAAATATTCGTTTGTACACTTGTGCAAAATCACAATCACGGTCCCGAACGTGTAGTCGGATACCTTAAACATCTAAATGATACCATACTGACGAATCACGAACGTGTACTACTACAAAAACACCTGTTTTCAAAGAAACCAGTAGCACCCGAGTGCGTATTAGACAGAATACAAGGTGATGAAATTAGGGCGTGAGAGATGTTTTCCCAGGACACATTAGAAGTCATAAACCTTCTTTTTGTCGTCTATGCAATATATGAACGTATTTGAATACCCCTTCATGCCGACAGTGTTCTCAGTGGATGGAGGCTTTTACCAATAAGATAATTCACATTGTCCTAAAAATCGAAACGTCAAGGAATGGATTCCAGAAACATTCTGGTGAATCTCTCACGTCACGTCTCCGCCTTAAGATATCACATGATATGAATCCAAACGAACAGTTGTGATTTCTCCTCGAAAATAGATTCCGTCCTGCTACGTTTTTTTTTTTTAAATGTACGCAGATTGCAGGCCCAGTTGGTGAATGTTACCAAATACCTCAGATCAGCACCTTATTAAGTCAAGGACTCTTCGGTTGTGTGCGTTTTTAAGAGCGAAATGTAGTTCTATTTTACACTACATAGGCGGCCATAATGTAATAGTATAATTAATAATTATATGCCCGCTTCAAGTATCATACTTACACAAGTTCCTAATTATGAATTGAGAAGTTATTGAAAATTATGCCAACTAAAATTCTTGCATGAAAAAAATGTACTATATGTTTCACTTCAACAGTAGATACTTTTCAAATATCAGGTCGAAAGTCCACTTAAATTGTATGATTTAGATTACCAAAAGAAGACGGTACTAAATACGGGAAAAATCGGAAGCGTGGAACATTTTCCACGTGAACTTAAAATATTTGCTTTTAATTGCGTGAAATCTAAAGCTCAGATATATAAGAGATAAGGTCTTTTGGTGCTATGTACTACATCAGGTTGTTAAACTTTTTCATGCCACTGCCTTTTTTGTTAGTCATTAATCACTCTTCAACTTCCACCTAACAATTAAATCCAGTTGAAGGGTATTGTATCATTTATCTCAAGTGCTTTGGTGGACTATTTAAGCAATCAAAAGGATAAATGTTGGCGTATTTTTTCCTCTTAAAAACATGCCATTCATATTTATAAAAGCATTCAAAAGAGTTAAAAAAATTATTTTATCCAAATAAGAACTATTTCTTGACAAATTGATAATGTTGTTTAGTATTGATATTGATACTATTATTAAGCAATGTTATTAATAAGCATTGTCGGTATATTTTAACTATGTTATACAATTATTTATAAAAGTTAAATAATATTTTATCTTTAAACTATAATTACCTAATAAAATATACTTATTTCTTAACAAAAAATAAATTAATTAAAATAGAAAAACTTAAGCAAATTAGGGGAAAAATAGTTTTTGTAAAACTTTATTATCATTAGTCTTAAAAAATAAAGCGGAGGCGTTCTGTCTATTCTTAACTATTCTTGAAAATATTTCTTGCTGAATTTTCTACTATTAAATCATGTAATTTTTTATGCGTGATGGAACGATGCGTTTTACATTTTATTTAAATAACTCTTAACATCTGCTGAAATCAATAAAATCAAAACTTTTTCAAGCACATTCGCTCAATTGTTGCAATACTTTAAAAAGATTTAAATCACGTACAGCAACACTTTTTGGAAATTTTCAATCTCCGATTGAGAAGAAACCATGTACTGAATCCAAAACGCACATACATTTCTCTCTTCTCAGATAATACTAAACCTTTTCCCCGGACCGCTTGGCTCTGCATTGAATTTGTACAAACAAAAACGAAATAAAAATCGAACTTTCTTCTTTTAGAAAACTAGAGCAAAATATAATCCATAAGATTTCTTATTAGAAATGTATTTTTCTCCGAAAAGAAACTTACACACAGTTCATATCAAATGTAGAAAACTATAATCTCTTCTTTTTCTTTTTGGGAACCTTTTTTTCTACTGAAGGCTTTTGGTAAAGAATAGCTTTCTTATTTTATGGACACTTAAAACAAGTCCGCAAGGAGATTTTTCTAATGACCGTTTCTATCTCTTTTTCGTTTTCCAAAAGATATTTCCAGCTAAGCCCCTACAGCATGTCGCGAATTCATATCGATTTAGGAAACTTCACCAATTTCATCTTTTAGTGGTGAGGTCTTGGATTACTTTGCGATAACTTTACAATTTTCCTTTACATGCAAAAGCTAAACAATGCAGCCCCTACAAATAATACTCATAAGATTTATGGAACAAAAATTTTGCTTCAGTATAGGATTTTGAAGCAGATACCGATCAATGTATTTCTCTTTCGGGATTTTGAGATTTTTTCGTAATAGTGGGCTTAAATTCCTTAAAAGAATTGAGCAGAAAGCCTGAATTTTATGTAGGGAAATTTAAGATCGAAAATCCATAGAAAACATCAAATATGCAGATATTTGCGAAGAATCAAAACAAGATTCCCATGGGTCTTCCAAGATTTCCATTTCTTGCAATATTCATCTTTTGACTTTAAAATTCTTCAAAGGTAACAACTAGATGAACTGCGTTCATGTAGAATTTTTCATTTTTTATTTGATCAGATGTTATAAGATTGTTACGATGTAAATATTTTTAATATCATACATTCAATAACATAGTCATTTGTTGCCTAAAGCTCTATGAGAACAATATTACATTAGTAATTTAAAACATTACATGGTGATTTAAACTTAAAAAGCTTTTATCCAACATTAAATTGCCTCGAAATACTTTAAAATTTCTTGCAAATAAAAATGGTGAATAATGAGAAAATTACTTCATTACATAAGTTGATTACATATGTGACGAATCTGTACGGAACTTTTCCTTTAATATTCTTAGGCGTCTTTTTGGGAATTATAAATTCAGGTATATTTTCAATCAACTCCGAAAAGCGAACAGGATATGCAAAGTAGATAGGGTATTTAAGTAGAGCGTTGTAAGCTAGCAAAGATGAAGGCTATTGAGCCAGCAGCAGTAGCCTCAAGTTTGGAGGATTCAATTGGATTTCGATATTGAAGAGTTACTGTTAGTAATCTACGAAGGAATCTTTTGAAGATACAAAAGTATTGCCAGGTAATATAATATAGTTTATTATCGCTTAAAACAATCGCTAGTTTAATAAAATTAGTTTAAGTTGATGAGAGCTAATAATTTGAGTTACGTGTATTTCTCGGACCTCCTATTTCAGTAGACCTTATTTGATTTTACGCATAATTATTAATCAATTACATAATTCGTAATTTAATTTAATATTAAGGGTAAATCCCTTTTGTTTGACGTAACATAGCAATATTATCTGTTATTAGAGTTTCTGATATTTGAATCAAGATAATAAATACAAGTTATTATTATGCAAATGCCTCTTAGTGATTCTTTGCCTCAAATTAATCTTGGTGTCCAGGGTGGAACCCATGGGTGTTTCCACACAATATAAAGTTCAAACTAAAAATAGGAAGAGTTTAAAATTTTTTTAAAAAATATATCGTCAGTATGCAGATTGTAATGTAATTATTGATAAAGTAATTTAATTTGCTATAAATTTGCTCCGTAAAGAATATATATATTGGTAGATGATATTATACGCAATATTTAAATAAAAACTCTGCTTATTGAGATTATACAGTAGAAAGTCTATAGGTCTAATAGCTCAAAACCGGGAATATTTCTATATACCGCCCCTTGAGAATCGATTTTTGAAAAACAAGTTTTGTAACGGATCTCTATTCTCCCATATTTCAAATCTGTACAAATAAAAGTTCAAAAAAGAAAATATATATCTATAATGCCCTTAAACCTTCGCAACACCCCTTGGAGGTCAACTCTTCCAAAACCCATTCATAGAGGACATCTACTCCATGAAAGAAACATGCCTATACAAATTTTCAAGTTGGTATATCTAATAGTTCCAAAACGGGAATGTTAATCTATTACGCCCCATAAGGTATCCAACTACGTTCGGAACCGTGATTTTAAAAAAGCGCAAAAATGGATAATTTTCATGATATTTAGTGTCACTTAGATTAGAATACATGTATAAAATTGTTTTAAGGACATTTCGACAAAAAAAATTATTTAAGTACAATATTTCGGCAAAAAATGAACTTAAAATAACTCTTTTTTCAAAATATTCTCCTTTTATAAAAAAATGCTTCTAAAATAATAATATTTCGCTTATATAAAGTAAAGACTTCTCCAGAGAGCCTGAACTAGGATTTTTGAAAAATTCCCTTTATTTTCAGAGTTACAACCAATTGAAATAATTATTGGCGTTTTTTTCTAAAAATTTCTCCCCTCGGTTGTCGTAAAACATGGATAAACCCATTTCTAAGTTATATATTTCAAAAATTCTAGTTGAGCCTCTGTACAGAGGTCTGAGCTATATACAAGCACAATATTATTATAATAGAAGCATTTTTCATAAAAAGAGAATAGTTTGAATATGGGTCATTTTATGTTCATTTTTGTCAAAATATTGTACTTAAACAATTTTTATTGTAATAATATTCTTAAAACACTTTTATATACATTTTCTAATATAAGTGACACTAAATATCGTAAATATTATCCATTTATAAGATTTTGCAAAATCATGGTTTCGAACGTTGTAGGATATCTTAAGCCCCAGCAACATCCCTTGGAAGTCGATTTACATAAAACCTGTTTTGTAGTGGTTTTTTACTCCATGAAAAAAACATACTTTCCAAATTTCAAGTCTGTAGATTTAATAGTTCTGAAGATATCGTGAGTGAGTGAACGAGTGAGAGTCGATTTTCTGCTTGAAATGGAAAGATGTACTTTTGCAAAATAAATTTGTTATTTTAACTGTTTAATTCATGCTCGAAAGAATTAAGTAATTATACAAAAAGCTATAGCATGATATAGAATTTTTATGTGTTTTTGTTACTTATCCCACTTGATCGACAGTAACATCAGACAAAGGTCCACGAAAATCATTGTGGTAGGGAAGGGGAGGGGATACATTACGTCTGTCGTTTCTTGCAGCATTCGAATACAGTGAAGGAGACAATACTATTTTACTCCGTCCCATTCCAATTTTGAGAGGAAACCCCCATGGGGTGTCATGGGCACTCACACTCCTCTTCCTCATATATTACTTCATTTTACCAACAAACTGGAATCTAGTAAAGTATTGAAAATAGAATCAAATTATCCTGTATTTTAAATGTTTTAGATGATCACTCTAACATTCAAATCCTGTAAACAATGTCTTCCAAAATTAGCTTTCTTTTTTGAGATATTGTGAGAAAAAGCTAATTTGATGATTCATTGATGTTCTATTACTTTTCAGATATAATACTGTAGTATGAAAAAAGTTACTTTCAGAAAATAATAAAATGAAGCATATTAAACATGAAAAACTAAAAATATATGCATTCCTAAATTTTCGATTTAATTTAATTTATAGTAAGAAATTTTATTGTTTCAAATGCATTGTTTGTGTATAGTTTGATTGAATTACGAATCTATGGACTCATTTTGATTTATGAAAAACTTTAGATCAAATAACACCCAACATCCAACGGGGGCAGGGACTCTAAAAGGCCCAAAGCCTGATTGACATTAAGTACATATTTGGGCTTGGGGACCAAAGCCTAGCTTGCAGGGGGGATGCCTAATATTCTCCGTTATGCCGCTGCCAATACCTTTTACCTAAATCATTAAAATGATATATCTGTTTGTTCTAATTGTTGTAATGGTAACCAGGTTTCGAATATAATTCACAGATTGGAATATTATACAGCATTTTTTCTCTTTGAAATATACAAAAGCAAGAAAGATTACAAACTTATTGATAATTACTATTTTTAATAATTTTTGACAGTATTAATTTCTTCATTTTATCCTAAGAAAATAAACATTTATTCTTTTTTTAAAAAAGCATCATTAGTCATTACAGCAGGCTTTTTACCGTTTCACAGCTCTTTAATGCACGTCAGTTCGTTAATTGCCATTTTCACAGACAATGATCAAGTAATCATGAATTACACAAAAAATTGTTTTAACCTTTTTCATGACGTAACTATCAATAAAATGTCAATTTAAACTCAATAATAACGTTTATTCTATATTTAGAATTCTCTAACTGTAATCTTTTAATTGTTAACGGCATGTTGACTTTGTAAAGCAATTATGGCAATATTCAATGGAATTTGCACCTGTTGATGATTTATGGCGAGGAATGAATCAAATGTCAGATTGGTCCATCAAGTGATATTTTCTTTATTTTAATTTATATTCAAATTAGAGAAATGTTCTATTAATACCGTGATATAATAATAATTGATCCAAAAAGAATTTAGTTCATTAAGATTGACATGCCTTATTTGTTTACTATATATATATATATATATATTGCACATAATTAATACATTCTCGAAAATTGCTGCATTGAATTTATAATAATTATGAAACAGATTTTAGTATCATGCAATTAGTATTTTCACAATATATTAGTAAAAAAGTATCATTTAGAATTACGCGTCAAATCTAAGCATTTTAAAATATCTTTAATGACTTATAACTTAGATTTGCATTCTTTCTTTGATCTTTTTTTTTTCTTTAGACGTAATGAAAAAAAGTGCATATGCTATGACAATATTATAATATCTATGCGTAATATGGATACAGTAGAAAAATAAAATAGTAAAATATAAACTCAGTCATGCTGTTACATTGTAAATACTATAAAAACAACAATGTTTGATTGTTCATTATAAAATATATTACATAATAAAAAGATTTATAAACTTAAAAAAAACATTTGAGCAACTATGAAAATATTCGAACTGTTGTTTACGGGAACCGTCAAAACTTTGTTTTTATTGATACTTTTTCACATACTTTCAAACAAAGTTTTCAATGGTTTTATTTGCTTCAGCAATTGTTTCTATAATTCTCATTTATGTATGTAAGTTTATCTTTCTAGCATCATAATATTAACAGAAACTATGCAAGGAAAATTTTGATTCTTCTTTTTTAAATAAGCCTGTCACCTAGGGAGAAATTCGATTTCACTGCTCTATTTGTATACCTTTCGATCTTCAAAGCCGCTTCAGGGCGAGAAATCGTTTGGTATCTTACTCAATAGATCCTTCTATTAAAAACGCAAGCTTATAGTGAATGTTTCAAACGGTCTCCACTTTTCGTTTATCAGACGAAAGAATTTAGAACAATAAATGTCACCTTTCACATTTTGTTAGCTTTTGTTCGTCTCTGTCCTCTGAGTGTGTTTTCATTCTTTATTTTTGACGATAAATAATTTCAAATGTATAGAATTGCGTGTGTGAAAAGTTTTATCAGACTGAATCTCAAAGAAAGAGCATCTCTATGCAATGTAAATTGACATGTACGAATGTGCAGATAGAATGATCTGTTTTAGCATTTGCATATTGTGCTGTCAAACATTTGCATTTACAATGAGGATCTAATAAAAGACAGTTACTGTGACTTACTTTGAAACAGAATTGTCATAGAATTGTAGAGAAACAGAAGATATATAGGTATTAAAAGCAAGTGGAGTCTTTATGTATGTTATTGTAAAAATGGTCATGATATGAACTATTTGATTTTTTTCATTGTTTATTGATTATTTACTCCGATTTTACAAGCTATAAAATACCCACAAACTACAAAATATGTTTGGAATAAGAAACTTCAGATATCGGTATAATATACATTCCTCAATATAATTTGTACTAATCTTGTCAATTAATAGATATATCGGAAAAACATTTATGTATAGTTTATCATAATTAACTACTCATAAAAGGATTAGTACCTATATTCCGGAATTTTATAAGATTCTAAGTATCGATTTATTTTTTAATAGTTAATAGATATATATCTGCATGTCTGTGTCTCTGTGGGCGTACGTGCGCGTGCAATAACTATATCTTATACATAATTTGAAACATAATTTATATATTTCCCTCTTCTTTAACACAATTCATTCAGAACCAGTGGTTTTTTAGCAAATTTTTTTACGTATACCATAAATTTGCGGTATAAATATAACCTACAAACCTTACGCATCAATTCATTCTAAACTTATATTAATATTAAGCACATATAAATGAAAGATTATTTTAATTAAATTATAAAATAGTGTTGATCACTTAAAGAATTTATGCAGATTGATAAAAATTTATTTCGCGGTAATGCAATTTTTTTCAATGCATCTGCGCATTACTAAATTAATATAATGCAATCCCTAGTGATAAATACAGATAATATGCAATGATATGTATTGAAGATGAATATGCAAAGAAATGTAAAGCAGATGATACACAATTATATACTCGTACAATGCAGATGTTATTCAGTTATATACTCGAATAATTCAAATGATATATTTGTAAAATTACTTGGGGAAAAAGCAGCTGATGACTCCAATTAATTAAATAATAATAAATGGATTAATGGATAAGGATGAACACAAATGACTACACAAAAACAAATCGACGTATATACACAAATATTATAACAGATTATTTACATTGATGGAATGTGCACTCGTTATAAACAAGTTTTACAACGCTTCAGAAACGACTCGCTACAATAGTCCACTTGCAGGAACTCAAGCAGATAAAGTTGAAGTTGTGATGTACCTCCCCTTGGAAATACATCCCTCGAAGTATCAGCGTGAGCTAGAGGTGTAGGGTTAGCGAAAGAACTCGGATCATACATTATCTTAATATGACTTTATTAAGATATTCAACTTTTAACAAATAAATTTTTTTAACAAATATAATTTTAATAATTAATATGAGAGAATCTACGATGACGCAATACGCAACACACAATATGATTCAGACCAATCTCAATAATCGAACCACCTAATCCTCAATTCTAATAAAGTGTAATCAGTCCTACCTTATATTATTCTGTAATGCTACTTGTCTTTATCTGCAATGGTATGCAGCTTGACGGTTAACTTCTAGTCGAACATCAATATGTGTGTGTTTATCCACGACACGTAGAACTTAAATCTTGAACCACGAACTACAATAATCATCAACTGCCACAACGCACATCAACTGTCTAGCATTCCTTTACATTTCCATCCCGCTTACTCTAAGATCCTATACTTAAAGTCGGTTTATTTGCATTTCTTCTTCTCATCTCATTTCTTGGATTTGGTTGGAAAAGAGTTGCCATTAATTCTGGCCCAAAGAACCCAAAGGACTTGTTAAAGAAAAGACGCGTAAGACGTCACAAAGTCTCTCTGTCTTATCCAGGGAATGCACGAGTAGATTCTGAGCTCTACTGACTTTTGAACTTCACCGACCTACACATACCCTCAAGAAGATTTTCAGAAGGTTATTCACCAATGACTTCTCAAAAGTCCCGTGCCAATGTAATTTTTCACCAAATATGCAGACAAATCTGTCAGTAAGGGAGATAAAGACGCCAATCCGGTAATTCCGTTCATATCTTTTAGGGTTGTCATAATCTCATTTATGTTATTGCTGGGTAGAGTACTTTCCCTATAAAACCTTTTTTCCACAAGTAGAGTAGTATTGGAGGGAAAACAACGTACTTTGTATGTTTCGATATTGAACAGTTAAGGCTGTCCTCGTTTAATGTTAAAGAATAGGACCAGAATTTGGAACATTTTTTCAGATATAAAAGAAATGAAACATTAATATGATGTTCTGTCTTCACTATCCTTTAGAGAGCAGGATTTTTTATCATCCTTCCCGTTTTTAACCTAGTTTATTCATTTTTCTGGTATAAAATGTGTTTCGCATTTTTTATCCTATATCCTAATGTTAAATGGGCTAAGCCATCACGTATTAAAAGAAAAAAGAAAGTATTCATGGAAGATTTTGGCATTTTTAAAAACGCTATATTGTTAAAAAAGGTATGAGTTATAATATTGCAAATTTTCATAGAAATTGAGCCTTTTTTTCTGTCTGAAAATGTGTTTCGCGTTTAGTTCAAGCTCTCTTACTTTTACCGAAGACAGCCTTAAGAATATTAATTTAATAAAAACACAATTTCGGAGGGGGGTGCAAAAAATTACAATTTATATTGTTTATTTTAAAAGAGAAATGGGGGAACAAATAATTAAAATTGTTTGCTAAAAAGAGGAACTTTCTTCACAAAAAGGGTGAAATTAATAAACCAAACGCTGTGCTATATATAGAACATTGAAAAGGAGTTATAAAACTCATATTAGGGATATAAAAGTTTTATAGTTGTCAAATGTATTTTTTATTTTATTTCCATTCTTCCTAATAATTATGTTAAATTGACTCACTTTTTCCACACCCAATCTAAGCAATTATTTTATTTCATTATTTTTATGTATAGATTTGCTTATGGCACAGTCCATCTAGTTATTCCTTAACAATATTTTGCATTCAAATTTATGTTCTACTTATCCTTTATTACTGTCATCTCTCTCTGCATCTCAATAAAAAACATTTGAGATGCTACGTTAAAAAATTTACTTTTCATACTTTGGTTTGGAAAACATCTAACAAGCAATTCCTGTGAACACTGAGCACCACAAAAATATCTTCTGGCAAACAACAGAACTCATAATAACAATCTTTTCGCCGAACTTATGTAATGCGCCTCTACGTGTTCAGAAGAGGAAAAAGAACAACTAAACGTATTTATTATATTTCTCCCTTGTTGTCAACAACATATGACACATGATATGAGTATTCTCAGAAGCAACATTGCTGAAAAAATTGCTTAAACTATCTCTAATGCTTACAAAAGACAGTGTAAGTCTAATTCCTTCTACATATAAAAGAATTTTCTACAATATGTTCCATGTTTTTGCAACGAAAAAAAGAACGCTTTATAATCTGGAATGTTAGTCTTACAAGTTTTATAACAATAAAACGTCTGAAAAAATTCTGCACTCTCATACGTATAGCTATGTACTGAAAAAATTTTGTAATTTTTTTTTGATGAGATATTTTACATAAGTATAATTTCTTGTTTCTTTATATTCATTTTATTATAGGAATCTTGTAATATAAAAGCCGTACTTATTTTAAAATCATGTCTTAGAAAGTTTTAAGCAACGTAGTTCTTCATCAATATTTTCTCTAACTCACTTAAAAGAGTTACTGAAATTAGATGAAAGAACATTTTAACTTTTGTTCAACTCTCCCAAAGAAATTTATAGAAGCAAAAAGTAATCTCGTTTCGTTTCTTTTAACACAATTAAAGATTTTGTAATAATTTGTAAATTATCTTGAATTTACTCATGTACATGTTAAAATGTACTCTTTTACAGTCACTAATTCACACGATCAATTTTGACTGGAATATATACAAACAGTGTTCTCAAAAGTGTTCGCCCCCTTTCAATTTTCTACAAAATTTAGCGTTTCCGACTAATAAAAATTAATACATCATAATTATAAAATTTTTACAATATCTTCAACTTATTCTTATTGGAATAACATAACTAATTTTCAAAACATAGCATAGCTTTATTTTAAAAAATTAATAATAAAAAACTAAAAAAAAATTAAACCACAAAAGTCTTTGTACACTTTAAAAAAAATATCAACATAGCTGTAATTATTTTTTTGTATTTTTTTCTTTATTTAGTTCTTAGTAACATATCTTATAGCATCCACAATAACTTTTAATCGTCGTGGTATAGATTTCATCAGTTTTTTTGCAATTTCTGCATGTATTCTTCCATTCTTCTGTGATTGTTGTTTTTATTTCACATTTTGCTTTTATATGTTATTTCCTTTTACTCTAACTTCAAATTCTCTCCAAATATGTTCTAGTGGGCTTAAACCAAGGGATTTAGGTGGTGTTTTTGAGTTTTGGGACAGTTATATAAACATCAGAGGCTTACGCTTTGAGCAGTGCATTCGGGGGCATTATCTTGTTAAAAAATGAAGTCGTTTCCAATACCCAAATTTTGGGCGGATAATTTGAAATTAATTTTTGAAACATTTAATAAAATCATGCTTCCCAATATCATCAAAAGATACCAAATTATCTAATTCTAAGACCCATTTACACCCCTCCACAAGAAAACCTCCGTTCCAATACTTCACTTTTTCAACTAAATTCTTAGGTTCAAGTCAGCGTTTCTCAAAGTGTGGGGGCGGGATAACTCTGCGAGGGTGGCGCGAGCATATTGAAAAGTCGAAAACAAAAGGTTATTTAAAAAATTATTAATTTACTGAAAGTAAATAAATAAAATACTTTCTGATATAATAAAATATAAAATACACATTCCCACTGATATAATACACTTATAAATGTATCAGTACAGTACAATACATATTTTATTATTCATTTAACAATAATAAGCTACGAACAAGTTTAATAATTATGAGTGACCCCATGGGCTTATATTAACACTTATCTTGATAACTTGTACGGTTTATAATTATGTCCTTAACTGCCGATTTAAAGTTACGCGATTCGCTTCCAAATGTTACCGTTTTCCACTTAGATGAGCGTATTTTGATGCTTTTTTGAGGGGAAGAAGAAAAGGAATAAATAAGCAAACATCCGCTGAAATAAGTAAATCCTTTGCAAACACTGTTAAGGTCCTTTTACTGCATTTCAAAGCCTTCGGAATAATTTTATGGATAGCACTGAACAGAAAATATCGTACTTCGGAAAGACGTATATATACCCAGAAAATTAATGCGATGGCTGAGCGAGACGTTTATATACGTCAGTGGCATATAAGAGTTTAAAGTCGTATTGTAGCTTTAGTGTCAAAGTTTAGTATTATTCAATTCAATACATTGTTATCGTATAAAGGCAGACGCGATGAAAATAATGATTGAATTGTGGGTCGCGTATATTGAGAAAGTTTGAGATCACTGGTTTAAGTCCTTTTTTCCTTTTTCAAATTTTTATACGCCCTTCGGAACCAAAAATGTTTAATTTGCTGTCATATCAACCCATTTACTGTCAATGCTCAATTTTCTGAAATTTAATCCCAAGAATATAGCTGCAGATATTATTTAACAAATTACAATGCCGATATATTAATTTTTATTTTACAGAAAAATGCAAGTGTACGAACACTTTTGAGAGACACCATATATATTTATTGATTTAATAATCGAAACGAAATAAATTAAAGCGAATATTCAAATCTATTGAATGAAACATTTCGAAGAAATTTTTTCTGTTATTTGAAAACCCCTAGTTAAAGCACTTTATTGTTTTAATTTAGTATTAAAAATAAATACAAAAGAAAAATTTAGTGATTTTTATTTCCCAAGAAATACGCAAACTCAGTTTTCAACATCCTTTATTAGATTCTCAATAATATTAGAAATGTCATCTTTTTCTTGTTTAGTATTGATTTAACGATATAGTTGAGATATTGTGATATTTTTCCCATTGAAAAGATATATTACCTTTCGATTTTTCCTTTTAATATATGAAAAATAATTCACCATCATAGCATTTTTAATATAAAAAATGCATATATATATATATATATATATTACTAGCTGGTATACCCATTCTTCGCACAGGTGAACTGAAAAATAACACTACAACACAGATTAAAGGATACAGAAGGATTTAATGAGTTAATTTTACGTGAATTGCAAATTAAACAAAAAAGGCTTTTTACGTAGCTCAGTAAACAAAAAAAGAGAGAAATAAAACACCTTTGTTAAACTTTAAGTATGCATATCTAATAGCTGATAAAAAGGATTTTTTTTATTTATAACTCCCCGTAACACTCTTGAGGGTCAACTTTTGAAAATACCTTCCTAAGCTGATCTCTGCGCAGCAAAAGTAACACATTGTTAAAAGTTGTGTGTAATGAACGCTTAAAATAGTGTAAATAATTTTTATCTGAAAGTATAATACATTAATATTACTTTCTGTAGTATTTATTGTATGTTAAAATTGTAATATTCGCAAGCAACGCCGTTTCTTAAATTATAATGACAATTCAATGAAAAACATAGCGAAATGTTAATGATAGAGTCAAGTTTGCAAATGCCTAGCTACTTTCATAACTCGAGCTCTATTAGAGCATTGTAAGACCCGTCGTGAAGGCGAGCGATGCACGTTAATATTTTATCCAACCGCATTATGATTTACTGCAGTTTTTGTCATACAATATTTTTTTTGGATCACTACATTTAAAATTAAGGAATATACATAAACCAAATACTCCACTTTGGAAAATTTAATCCGTTAGAGCTAATAAATTAATTAAAGATATTCCACTGTGTAAAATTAATTATGTATACCGTTCACTTAAAATAAGTAGTCAAATCATTTTCTAAGGTCTTCATTAACATACAAAAACATAAGAAACTTAAATTTTGAAAAACTATTTTCCCCCTAAAATACTCATCATGGAACCCGTGCTGCCATATATCTTGGAAGAGTGGATTTCAAAGAATATTCCTGCTAAGTATTGGTAGAATATTCCTTCTAAGTTGGTGTGGTGTGGTAGTTAGGAGAAGGGGTGCCAGCTCAGGTGTCGTCCACGTCACTTGACCATGGTTCAAAATTACGTGGTCTGTTGCCAAAAGCCCTCGTGTAGCTGAACAGTGCGACGTTAATATTCACTCACTCTAAAAAATACAGTACAGTAGTTATAATTATTTTTATACTTAAAAATGCAATATCCGCCTATTAATTAAAATTATAGCGTTATAATTAACTACTAATCACAAACAAATTTTGAAAATTTGTCCAAATGATGCAGTGTGAAAGAGAAAGTTTATTTACTTTAAGTATCAGAACTGATAATAGCATTTATTTGGAAAAAAGATCAATTTCTTACTACCAAATGTGCATAATAAGATGTTAAAAAAAACATTAAAATAAAGAGAGATTTATAACAGTATCTGCTACAAAACTATTCGCCTTCCCCGCTAAAATACTCATCATAGAACCCGTGCTGCCATATATCTTAGAAGAGTGGATTTCAAATAATATTTCTGCTAAGTATTGGTAGAATATTCCTTCTAAATTGGTGTAGTGCGGTAGTTAGGAGAAGAGAGTGCCAGCTCAGGTGTCGTCCACGTCACTTGACCATGGTTCAAAATTACGTGATCCGTTGCCAAAAGCCCTCGTGTAGCTGAACAGTGCGACATTAATATTCACTAATTCTCACATTCCAAAAAATACAGTACAGTAGTTATTGCGTTTTTA
The DNA here is from genome assembly GCA_019973935.1 of Trichonephila clavipes. Lineage (NCBI taxonomy): Eukaryota > Metazoa > Arthropoda > Arachnida > Araneae > Nephilidae > Trichonephila > Trichonephila clavipes. Next base: position 776,685 of record BMAU01020425.1, read on the forward strand.
AGTGTAAAAATAATTATATCTGTCTATTCAATTAAAATTATAGCGTTATAATTACCTTCTAACCACAAACAAATTTTAAAAATTTGTCCAAATGATGCAGTGTGAAAGAGAAAGTTTATTTACTTTAAGTATCAGAACTGATAAAAGCATTTATTTGGAAAAAAGATCAATTTCTTACTACCAAATGTGTGCATAAAAAAACATTAAAATAAAGAGAGATTTATAACAACCTCTTCCTTCAAAACTTAGTTTTATTCTGAAATAAAAAAAACAGGCATTATGCAGATCAGAGGAATTAATTAGAAGCGAGCACCTTGCGCAGCCAAAACAAAAAAGGTTTTTTACAAACAAAAGATATATGTATACTGTCATGGGCTTTTTTGCAGCGCACACCAGAATTGCTTGCAGATGGCAGAATTTTTTCCTACTTACTTGACAAATATCGTTATATGTTGGGCACTTCACACAATATATTTATAAATTATAACCTGTGTATTATTCTGATGTATAAGCTATATTACTGTAAAGTTTCATTAAAATCCATTCAGTTGTTTTTACGTGAAAGACCCACAAACATCCTCACAAACTTTCGCATTTATAATATATATTAGATATATATATATATATCATGGTATAAATATTTCCGCAAATACTTATTTGTGGTTTTTTAATAACTTTTAAATAATAATACAGAAGATATTGACATATTTCATAAGATACAAAACATTTGTAGGCATATTTCTGACAAATTTGCCAATATTAGTTTTGGAAAATACTTATCTGTTTCCTTGTGTGTAATAAAGTGAAACTTCGATCAAATATACTCCAAGAGAGATACCATTAATTATATAAATGCATAACATTATATTCAATAAAACTACATACATCTAAAATAAATCTTATAACATGCAATGAAATAAAACTATTTTATACCTGAGCTTGTAAGGATATGTCTTAATTTCTAAAATTTGATAGTGCCGAAATTAACAAAGGAAATTACAGTTGATACAAAGCAAAAGTGTTTGTATTTTAAATAAGTTTCCTTCAAAATCTGAAAAACAATCTCTTGATAAAAACATTATAATTAAAAGACATAAATTATATTGAATGATTTAAGAAATATGGGTATATCTAGAGCAATGACTCTCAACCACTGTATCATGGCATTTTTGGGTACCACAAAGTTCTTGAAGTGTGCTGCCAATTTTTTTTTAGATTATTAATTATACTTCGAGAAAAAAATAAAATCTGAAACCAAATCATTTGGTCGTTTCATAGAAACAAACTAAAAGTGTTAGTTGTATATTCGTGGATAGATAGATATAAAATACTGGATTAGGTTCGGAATTCATTTGTAATAACCGTTTCATCAGTATGTGAATTAAATTTATATGAGGAGGAAAACTAGTTTTTAACTGTGTGTGTGTAATAATCCAGACTCAATATCAAAACATTCGGAAGAGTCAATTAATTTCTTTAAGATTTAAATTAGAGGCGATTATCTTATAATAGCGAAAAAGAGCTTTAAAAATACAGTTAAAATGTTCTACAGCTTATTTGACTGAATTTGGGTTTTCAGTATTAACAAATACAAAAATGAAAAAATAGACTTAAGTTGACGATGAAATTAGAGTGGCATTATCATTTTTATGATCCGATATAATCGAAATGAGCACAAATCATTTAGCTCAAATTTCGCATTAAATGTATTCTTAAAATTAACTTATAATTAAGTACTCGATAAACGTTTTTTTTTTTGTCTTTGGAGTGCATATTATTTTATTCAACATTGAAAATTACTATTTTCAACTACTTTATATAGTTTATTTACAATAAGTAAAATTCTTTTAAACTTAATTTATTGTTACTGTGCGGCCAAATTTTGAAATTGTTAATAGTGTAACGCAAGAAAACAAGTAATATAAAACAAATTAAGTCAATTACTACTCAGGTCAACAAAAAATAATTTTATTTTAGTTAATTCAATATATTTAATGAATGAATATTTGAAAAACCTATGTAAACATTAAGTGTCCTCCACTACAAGTTTAAAAAACCCATTAGAAGCCAAGGAAAAATTCGGCAGAAAAACTTACAGGCATCATATGTTGATGCTAACTCTAACTTCGTCAAAAATAACGCAGAACAAATTTAAAATTAAAAAATAAAATTTAATTAATATGAATTAGTATTTGAAAAAACTGTATTAACATCAAGTGTTACCCATTACAAGTTTTAAAAAAAAGCATTTGAACTTCAGTGGTTGAAAAAAAGTTTTTTATTAACGATTGAAAATTTGCAATATATATATATACATACATATATATATAGGGAGAGAATGAACACAAAGAGTAGGAATTGTGAAAAAGGTTGAAAATCCCTGATCTAGAGCAATGAAAACAGTTTTACAGAAAAAAAGGTATATAACACTGAAACTTTACAGTAATAACATATGTGTTCAACCTAAATATCTAATTACTTGATTGCACCCCTCTGCGAAACAATGTTTCTGTAATCCCATTCCTGAGAAAAGGGGGAATAAAACTTATAACATTCATTGAAGGATATAGCCACAATGTGAAAACAGCTGTACGCGTCAAAGGAACGTTTATTAATGATGAGAACACTTCAAGTCTGGATGAAAGAGTGTGATTTATGATGCTCGAATAGATCGGCAATGAACTTAGAATATAGAAGATTACTAGAGTCTGGGAGTTTGAACACAATGATCAAAGAAGAATAACGATATTTCTATGAGAAATGACCCTCCTGTTAAATATCAGTGCCAGACTTATAACCATGATTGTAGTTAACACTAAAGTAAAAAAAAATTCCTCTTTTAGAAATTCTGATTTTCTTTCTGCAAAAATATCTAGTAAACTGAAAGTTCAAGCATGAGATCAACAGTAAATTACTTAAATAAGTTCCTTATTTTATCAAATATGCTACTAAAGGTTTTTTAAAGGGAAGGATTCTATAGAACCTGATTTTTTTACAATATGAAAAAAAATGTTAGTGTTCAGAAACTTTATTTCCATCTCGTTAACATAAAAATTACAGTTTACTAATATATGTAGAATCTTAAAGAAAAAACTATTGTTTTTTTTCAAAATTAGTTTGAAATTTTTGAAATTTAATCCAATAGTTTATTATACACACATGGAGAAAGAAACTAGCGCAACAAGAAGGAGTCGTCAAAATGAAACGAAATTTTACATACGTAAAGACTACTTTGATAAAAGTAAATGATTAAAAAATCAAAGAAAAATTATCATTTATTTCACAGAAAAAGGCAAAAGACCGGAGGATTTAATACCCTGTTGAAACCCCTCTAGCGTGAATGCACGATGCGATCAGATCGGGTATTGCGGCATGATATCTTGTCACATTTCGTTCCATATTTGCTGTAACCTTGCCTTTAGTTCGTTCAAACTCGTGCAATGCCCAACTTGCCATCCCAAATGATTCCAGATATGCTCTATTGGAGAAAAATCTGGGGATCGGGCAGACCAGGGAAGGGTAGTAATAATGCGGAGACAGTCTTGTGACACCCTTGCCGTATGAGGCCGAAAATTGTCTCGTTGAAAAATGGCTCCTTGAAGCCGTTGCATGAGTGGCAACACATGTGATCGCAGGATGTCATGGGCATACCGCTGGGCTGTCATGGTGCCACAGATCAATACTAGGGGTGACCTTGTAATGTAGGCAATGGCACCCCATACCATCACACCAGCTGTGGGTGTGGTGTGTCGCTGTAAAGCAAAGGCAGGATTGAATCATTCACCACAGGGCCTCCACACACGAACACGATTGTCATCACTGCCGAGATTGAATCTGGATTCGTCGCTAAAGACGAACTGGTTCCATTCCTCTGCTGTCCAGTTTCATCGTGCGCGGCACCACCCCAATCGGAGGCGTTAATGGGTGGGCATCAAGGGCTGCACACGTAATGAGCGCAACGATCCCAAATGTCCTTCAGCCAGGTGCCTTCGTATGATTTGAGAAGACAACAGGGGCCTTTAGTGAAGGTGCTACCTGTGCCTGGATGGTGGCCGATGAAGCAGTTGGCTGTACGCGTGTATTTCTTATAATGTGGTGGTCTTCTCGACGACTGGTCTGTCGAGGGTGTCCTAAGCCTAGTCTTCGTCTAACATCTCTCGGATCCACTGATCCCAACACCTCCTCACATAACAATCAGAGTGGCCTAATTGACGAGCTACTCGCCTAGCTGACCACCCAGCTTCCATCATGCCGATGATTTTACTCCTCTAAAACTGAGACAGCTGCTCATATTGTCTTCGAAAACGGCGTGATGGTATGTATACCTCAGCTCTTCCTTTGTAAGTGATTCAGCAGACTCAAATAAGCTTTGTGTGGTTACCTGTTTTATACTCCTCGTAGAACGACCTTAAACGCCCTCTACCGGCTGTACGTAATGTGCAATCACGTTGCATTTCTATTAATTTGCATATCTCCCCGACATGTACCTTCATGCCAAGTTTTGTTACGATCCCGCAATTATTTCTTGGTGCGCTAATTTGTTTGTCTATGAGTGTAGTTAATCCTTTTAAGAGAGGAGATTTTCAAAGTAAAACCCCCTATTCATATATTTATTTAATGCGTAAAATACAGAACAGTTTAATAAAACTTAATCTAGAGATTATCTTTGGAGGAAGAGCACTGGGCATTCTTGAACCCTAATCTCCTATCAGTAATAACTAAAGAGCCTGTCTTATTTGACCATTGTTAAGTTAAAGTAATTAAATTAATAACTATTAATGTAAAATATAAAATTTAATAGTTTTGTATTAAAAACGAAGCAAACATTATTGTTTAAAAATGCTTGAAAGTGTCAATGAGGTGATCTTAAATAATGTTGGGAGTGGGAGTAGTCAAGCCAATCCAGATACAGCAAAGTAGTCTGTGTCGTACGAAAACTCGATTCTGCGTAGTGCCGAAATGAGCTTTTGTGATGGGCTATCCAAAATGGTCAGTTGTTTTTTCGTAAGAGACTTTGTGTAAAGTTCAACCAATCATTTTGTTGAATTGTGAAATTGTTTATTAATTGAAACGGCTCGAATCACATAAATGATATAAATATTTTAAGAGCGAAAAATATCCCACCCAGCAAATTTTTTTCTTAATAAAAATTACTATTTAAAATGTCTATGATATTTAGTTCATTCCTTCCGAAAATGAAAAAGTATAGTTTTTTAAAGAAAGTCATCTCTATTTCATCGTTTTGAACAAGCATTAAAAGCTCTTTTAAAAGTCAGAGTTCGTTCCTGCTCTTAAAGTTCCATGACGGCTAAATCCTTCGATTCCAGCTAATGCTATAATTAGAACTTAAATTATCTCACGTGTTTTTATTTCATTTGTGCTAGTAAATTCTTCACGACTAAGACTTACATATAAGTATCGATCAAGCACTTGTTTTCATTCTGTTTTTGATTTCTTTTATATCTTTTGTTCGGCAACAAATGGTGCCTAATTATGTCTTCGGCAACCACTCATAGCGCTTATCAGCTCTTGAGTTAAAAATTCTGACAAGATGCCTTTCTTTTTTCATTCTTAAAGTGAAACCATCATTCTTGTTTTTTGCTTGTTAATTTTTTTCCTCCTCTTTTACGATTTTGAATGGTGGGAAAAACTTTCACATTTTTTGCTTTTATTATCAGATATTTGAACACAACTTTTAAAAATTGTTTCCAGACATTGGGTTGTTTTGCAAATGCGCGTTAAGAAATGGTGATTTTCTTTTACTTTATTGCTACGATAATATTGCATTCCAATGGTATTACCTTCTTAGGTTTTTTATGTTTTTCTTACCCGTACCATTTGAAAAACAATATTTGGTATGCTAATATATTGGTTTAAAAGCAACGTAATGTTCTTCATTTGATCAAAATGTGTTTTTGCCTCATTTCCGTTTTAAAAGATCAATATCAGTAGCCAGAATGCCTTGAAGAACTTGATTTAGTATTGAAATAGCAAAACTCTTTTATGCATTATTAGGCATCGGTTAGGGAAAGGTATTATAAACTCTTTTATAATGAGAGCCATAAAAATTGTATTGTGAGTTTTAAAAAAAGAGTATCATAAGTTTATGAGAATATTAAATACAGTATTTGAAACTTCAGTTAATTCTAAGCATATTCTTTCTTAGTTTGCACATCAAAATAATTTCAGCAAAAAAAAATGAATCATAATTTGTCTCAGGTGCAGTTTAATTTTTTTTTAAATAAGCACGGTTTTCTTCAAACCTTTATAGTAATAAAATTTAATTTTTTTTTAGTAATTTCAAAAAGTATTTAAATACGAAATTTAGTGGGTTACAAATCAAAAGAGAATATTATTTTTTAAAACGTATTAACCCGAAATAACTTATTAAAATATTGTTACGAATTCTATATGAAATAGTGTACATAATTTGTATTTGGATTGCATGTATATTACTCTATTTTATATTTATTTTATGTTAAAATTATAATATTCACAAAGAACGCTATTCCTTGCGTTATAATGGTCATTCAATGGAAACGACGAGATCTTGGTGATAGAGCCGAGTTGGCATCATTTTCGGCGACCAAGTTGGCCACCAATTTGGTAACTGGCGACCATATTGGTGACATTGGCGACCATAATGGCGAGTTCGGGACCCTCTGGAATCTTCTAGAAATTTGTGGAGAATTTCACTAATTTCACACTTTAAGACGCAAGCGGATCTTTTTGGAAGTTTCAGCCGGGTCTAAAAATAGAGGGATGCTCGCGTAAATGAGTCAGTCTTGTTTCAATCAGCAATTAGTTAGTATTGTTTTGACTAGTGACTAGTAAACTTTCCTTGGCCGTGATTACCGATTAGTTTGGTTGTGCTTGTGAATAATATTTTACTTACTTGTATTTTAGACATTGTTTATTGTGTCTGAGTGCTGTTGAAGGTGTGTAGACCTTCTGAGATTTATTCTGTGAATATTGCTGCTAAATCCTGTACTTCGAGGATTGTAGTTTCGACAATAAATACTCATCGCTCTTAAATAATTGTTTTTTTCTTTGATACTGTTTTGCATGAAATCTTGGAGTCCGATCAATGTAACAGTATAAATGAGTCCATATCATTGTTTAACATTCCTTCAATCAAAATGATTGCACGCTTTCTTTGTGATACATAAAATGAATTTAACGTTAAAAAGTATATATTGTCGATCTTACAAAGTGGTTTGATTAAAAGATTATAAAATTCGTAAAAATAACAAAAAGTTAAATAAATTTAAGTATAATAGTTTTTTAAGCAACTAAATCACGATAGTTTCGCTTCTATCATTGAATCTGACAACAAATGCAATGAATTTTGTTAAAATTCATTGTAGTAGTTGTCAGATTCAATGCATTGGGTTAGAATTCATTGCAGTAGTTGTGAGTGGGGCTTTGTAAAATATTGCAATAAGATACTTTTCCCATCAGCCATGTTTTATTTGAAACGAATACACTGCCCGTCAAAACTTATAACGCATTTTTATTTTAAATTGTATTAAATCAGTTATACAGGAACTTCTCAGAGAACACGTGTGTGTGATTCAATAGATTAAATGTTAACTCTTTCTCTCAAATATTTTTTTCAATCTGTATTTCTATGATTTACATTTTTTTTAATGAAATGTATTTTTTTAAAAATATTCATAGATTTGAAGTATCAATTAGCTATATATTCAAAACTTTTAGAAAATCTTGAATAAAACCTTCAGATGAATTTTCAAAAGTTTTTCTCCTATTGTCATTATTTTTTGTTAGAAGTCACTAAATAGAAACAGGTAAGTCCGTGAATTGCTACAGCCCGAAGTCGTTCCCTTCCTTTAAGGCATCCCTGGAGCTATCTTTCAGCAGAATAATGCACGGCCACATGTTGCAAGAACTGTTCGAGACTTCTGTTCAGCCCAACACATGTCACTTCTTCCTTTGCCTGTTTATTCACCGAATACGTCGCCTATTGAGCAAGTGTGAGATTTGGTTGGTCGGCGTCACAGTCGTAATCTGCGTTCTCAAGTTTCAAAAGATGAACTTTTGCTGCGCATACAAGCAACATGGAATTCTTTTCCATAAGCAGACATTCAAAATCTGTTTTACTCCATGCCACGTCGTATAGCAGCACTTATTGAAACGCGTAGGGATTACACCAATTACTGAGTTCAGACATTTAATACTGTGATCACTGATCATGATCATTCTGATCGATATGACGATATGATTTCGACTAGAGCAAAGGTGTTTTTCTGTGCTCTTGATATACAAACCATTTCCGTTCAGGATGTAGCAAATGGAACCTGAGTCACCAGATATTACAAATGGATGCGATGAACGAAGCAGGAGTTCCCCGGAAATTGAAGGACTTGATATAATTATCAGCCATTGCTCTGAACTTGTCAACCTACCAGATACCGATGATAACCAAGAGATGAAGGCTATTTTTGGGCCTCTATTGATGATGCCTAGAAGAAAAAGGATGCATTGAGCGGAAAATTAAGAAAGATTCCGCGGAAGACCTTGTCTTCTCCAAAAAAACAGCCAGACCCGTCTCTCCTTTAATTAGTGAACCAGTCACAGTAAACAAAAGTTTTTCGGATCTTGAATCTGAAAATGATAAAGATCATGTTGCACCAGAGGGAATTAATGAAACGGTGATCTCAAAACCCAAGCCCTCTCGTCCATTTCATCTTAAAATGAAGGACAATATCAGAGATCAACTTAAATCTACTTACCAAAATTTTTCAGGCATTCCAAACAAAACATCAGGAGATTTCATTAAATTAATAGCCAACGGCATCGAAGAGTATCACGTACTTACAAAATTTCTAGAAGGAAACAAGGAATTTGAACTCTTTCTCTCAAACCAAAGCCAGTAAAACCAATCAAAATAGTCATTAAAGGACTTCCTATTTTTACTAAAACTCATGAAATTCAATCTGACCTTGAAGAAGAAGGGGATTTACGATAGAAAATGTTTCCCAATTAATCTCCAAGAATACCAAGGCCACTCTGCCATTTTTCCTAGTCACCCTCCCCAGTAACGCAATTAATCAAAAAATTTTCGATCTCAAAACAATTGCATATATGCAAGTTACCTCATTCGAGGAAGTACCCAATGCTTTAGCTCCAACAATTTCTTTCTCGTGGCAGAAAACTGCCACTTTTAACCAAGATGTCTGAAGTGTAGAAAAGAACGCCCCACCCGTCAACGCCCTATAGAGGAAAGACAGGTAAACTCGTTTTGCATTAATTGCCAGGAATATGGCCATTCTGCTTGTTGCATCAAATGTCCCAAATTTCTAAAGCCAAAAAAGGGCTCACCCTTGTCCGAAAATAAAACTTTTGATAGCAATGTTCATAGAGAGGGTGTTTCTTTCGCTAACATTGTTAGAGGAACCACTCCACCCCAGTTGTAAACTTAACTGAAAAAACAAATGAAAATTCAAATAACAAAGATTTCCACGGAATCCAGCTCAAAGAAAATAATAATTCACACCTTGCTTAAGTAATTGAACTGGTCAGCATAATCTCATATATTTTTAAAAGATCTCCCGAAATTTTGCAATTACTACCTAAATTAAAAAGTAGACGACAAAGCTAAGGCTTTACTTCTTTTCGAAGCTATGATGGATAAATTTTAACCTACTTATTTGTACCTCTTACTAAAATTTAACTTTTCTTTTTCAATTTATATTCCTATTAATTTCTCTATTTTTACCATTGATCACTATTTCTCAGAATTCCCAAGTCCAACTTTTGAAGCTCACTCCCAACATCCAATCAAAGCCTTTCTCCAGCAGCCTTGCACATGTCACCCCATTGGTTCCTGCCACTGATTTCCATGCCCACCATTACCAGCCAAGGAACAACACCAAGCCATTTCTAAGTTCCAGATATAGGATGAAGGGATGTACGTATCCCAGTTTCCTTATCAATTGTAACCATCTGTAACCATCTCATTTAATATTGTTTTTTTTTATTTGAAAATTTCATCATTTGTTTGTACTAATACAAGTCGTTTGTGCATTAGATTTCCTTTAATTCTGATGATTCCTTCATGGTGTTGCATTTTGTACAAAAAGCAGTTTAAAAATCCTTTATTAGTATGGTGCACAACTTCCTTTTGCACGTAATACAGCTTTGATTCCCTTAGGAACCGATTCTTATAAGTACTGAATAGTGTTCAGAGGAATGTTGTACCATTCTTCATGGAGATATTGTGAAAAAGTTCTAAGAAAGATGCCGGTGGAGGACATCGATTCTGTAATGAATGGTCTACAATAGATAATAACAGTTAAATTATATTGAGGTCTGTTAGTGTGCAGGTCAAGGTAGATATTTAGCTTCATCCTTATATTCCCCATACCAAGACTTGACTGGTCCCGCTTCATAGCTAGAGGCATTATCATTCTGGAAAATTCCATCTCCTGGAGGAAACTATGTCTACATCATAGGATGGACCTGGTCAGCTAAAATTTCTCAATATTTCTCCCCAGAAATTCTTTCTTTCAGGGCTACGTTTAGTCCAGCAGAAACTCATGACATGGTCATGCTTGACAGTTGGAAAAAAAACAATCACGATCATACACTTATGCATGTATCCTCTAAACGTGTAGACCTATCCTGTTGTTGAAAAAAATGTGGAAGATGATTGATCAGACCATATTACTTTTTTCCACTTATCAATCAACTAGGTTTTGTGAGTGTGACACCACTGTAGATGACGTTAGGCATTAACATCTGTGATAATTGTCTTGGAAATTGCTGCTCTGCAGTAAATATTCTGTTTATTACTATGTCTTTTAATTGTTATCATTGACATTGTAGAATCCAGATGCTGAAAGGGCTCTGAGGTTACTTTTGCTGAATTTGTTGGCTTTTTAATCATTGCAATCAGCTTAAATACCAATCCGTCTACTAGGAGCCATGGGTAGCCTAGAGGTCAATGCATCGGAATCAGACCGGAGACCCTGGGTTCGATGCCCCATGCCCCCAAATACTCTCCGAGTGCACACGGAGTACGTGCGTGTTAAATAAGTAGGTCTGAAATTCTTGGAGGTGGTCACAGCAAAAACCACGGGTGTAGGGTTCAGAAAATTCTCTCCCCTCCAGTTCATGCCTAAATTGTAGTGGTGTCGCCATCTATCGATTAGAAGTCCAACCTGTTTCAGTCTCTGGCAACTTTCCTCCCTTCCCTTCGGGAAAGGACACGACAACAACGATAAACAGTCAGTCCCTTTTACCAAGCTTCTCTTTTTGACCACTCTTTTGCTTTAACGAGCTTGTCTTGCTACGCTGCATGCATGCTGTCACGACTTTAGACACCGTACCTATAGAAATGTCTAAGAGTTGAGATGTTTCAGTCACACTTGCTTCAGCTTGACGGGCTCCTTCAATTTGGTCTCTTTGAAAATCTGGGGGGTCAGACATTTTACGCTTTTGAAAGTAATCTAATATTTACAGAACTTCAATAAAGTTATCACATACTACCAGAATATATACCTTTCTATTTACAAAAATATTGGTAGTTGTTATTATATTTTAATGCATATGAAGCGCATTCAAAAATGTGACTTTTCACAGGTGTTCCATTATTTTGATATCCACTTGTATTTATTTGTGATTTATGCTAAGAAAATAGTGAATTATAAATTCCAAATGTGAATTGTAAACTGCTGCATAACAGTTTTATGCAGCAGTTGATTATTTTACATTTTAAAATTCAATATAAATAAAGTTGTAATTCTTTCTCTCTCTCATAAATTCTGCTGAAAGGTATGAGGAAAAAATGCACATGCATTTTATTGGAGTAGGAATATTTGTTAAACAAATTAAGATTTTATATATATATACAGAGAGAGAGAGAAACGGTATACATACAAAAAAAATGGGAAATAAAATGGCAAGATATTTATATTGTCCAGATACTGTGTTTATTAAGAGGACGAAAGTACTAATAGAGTGAAATATCACGAAGGTAAAAAAAGTACCGAGAAAAACAATAATTTTTTATCTTATCCTGTTTAATTCTTTAAAGACCTTCTGTTTTAATCTCCATACTTTAAATTGATTTTCATTCTTCTTGACGCTTCATAATTAAATGTTTTAACATTAAAAAGACATTTGCAGGCATGTCTTTATGCTCCTGAGTAAAATTAAATAAATGTTTTGCATAATTTGTTTTATAAAAGATGTCTTATTTGCACGGGAAGTAAATTACAACTAAACAATAGAAAAATGTTAAATTGTTTGAATTCCGATCCATTATTCAAATATTCTTTATTTTATTCCCGTAACCTCATTATTTCTGTTAAATATGAATAAAACTTAACTTCACATTTCTTTATATGAAACTATTGTTAGAATAAAACAATCGTTGACTTTCATGAAATCCATGACTGATTTAAATTTAAGCATAAGAATGGAAATTTTTTTCATACAAATTATCATTTTCAAGCTTGACTCAAACAATCTACAATTATTGAATGATTCTTTTTATTCAACTAAATGATCTCACAAGCCGTAAATTGGGGATGTAAGGCAAAATTAGACTGCCCTTCAATTAAGCAGAACAATTGGACAGAAACAGATAAAATATGCGAGTTACCAGTGGAAATTGGAGAAGACAAATTTTCCTAAATAATGTACTCCAAATTAAATCCGCATAAAGTTATATTAGATTTTGGCGGCAAATTTTCCCTTAGAAAAATAATGCAGTTCACAACATCGTTAAATTTCTTTTCTGCATAGTCCTAGAAAAAAATTGTATTCTCAACTAAAAATACATTTCACTTAATGTTTAAAATATTTGTATTAAATAAATTTCCAGAAAAGATCAGAGCTTGCTGAAAAACCTAAAATAGAAAGAATGAATGCAACGTATGAACTTTATTTTACAAATTGTAAAACAAAAAAAAAAATAGAAGCATGTACCACAAAGATTTATTTTGCTACTTTAATGTGCTTTCCACATTTAATAAATAAAGAATTAATATAAATTTCCATAAAATACCGTATTACTATGTAAGACTTTATTATAGCTACATTTCCCCCAAATTAACTTATTTTTTGAACATAAAATAATAGTTACCAAACATTATTAATTTAAATTGCTATACTAAGACTGTAAACAAGTAATATAAAAAAATTGATTCCTATGTAAGACAACAAAGAAAAATTTTATTTTAGTTATTTTACTAAATAATTACAGTTAATATAAATATGTATATACATATGACAGATTCCCAATATTAAGTGGCAGAATAGAAAGCGGTTTTTCTTGCAATTTTCTATTTTTCTATCTATATAGGATGTTGGACTTTTATTTTTGTTTGTCACTGTTTATTCATTAACCCCTTCCCAGTTTTTCCCGAGCTGAACTCGGGAAGGTGGAATGTACCATCCTGGCTCATCCCGAGTGTAGCTCGGGAACTGTGAAATTTTTCACTGTGCAACCAGTCTTTCCTGAATTATTTCACATGTGCTTTTTATGGTTTCGAATGATTTTGTTTACTTTTCTGGCTACTATATGGTAGCACTATACAGTGTTTTCAGCTGTTGATTTAAGATAAGATGCTATTATGTTTAAAAAGCTATGTAAGTGTCTCTGAAAATAAGCATCAAAAATTGACATCTTTTAACCCATAATCTCGAAAAAAAAACCTTTTTATATATTAAAATTCGTAGGTAAACAAACGTATCTACGTAGGTATGGGATGTTGCCCAATTTTCTCAGGAACCACAAGATGCAGAAACTAGCCAAGGGTACCAAAATTTCGGAAATGATTCCAGGAGTCCGTTTTGACCATTTATATTCTGATAATCCAATTAATTAAAAAGATATTAATTAAAAACCTGAAAAACGCATAGTTATACACGTGGCGCCATCTGCAAAGAATCGGAAAGATCATTTTAAATTTTTTTTAGTGGAATGAAATAAATTAATTCTTTGTTAACTAAAATAGGTGATCCAAATACATTTTGAAACTCTGAAATCTATTTTATTATTTTTGATTCTTAGAAACTATTATTCTTTTTATTACTTCACATTAAGAATTTTTTTCTGATTTTGAAACGACTGTTAAGACATTAAAACACATAGCTGCAGAGAATCGGAAAGACCATTTTAAAATATTTTTAATGGAATGAAAAAGGTTAAAATTAAAATGAAATAACGATTGATTGATTCATACAAATCTGAAATCTATTTTATTATTTTCTCTCGAAACTTTTTTTTACGATTTTTTTAAAATGAGTAGAAATCGATACGTTTTATGAAAAAATTTCTAAATTGTTCCTCTTGAACTTTCTTTCCGTTAATGAAAAAAATATTTTACACTAAAAAAGTCCATGCTTTTCTCTTTCAAGCTTTTAAAAATTTAATGTTAAAAACTGTTTTTTTTTTATGATTTTTCAAAAAATACTCAAAATTTTATTTAAATACTTAATAACTTCTTTATTAATAAAAATAAACTCACGAAACTTTTTTTCCGCGTGTAGAGCAGTGTTATACGTAATCTGTACAAAGGTTAATAAAATATCTTAAATATTACAGTTAAAAAAATGTGTTTTTCAACTTTTTTCCCTTTTGTGATAAATATGTAAACATTACATTTTTTTTAAAGTTTTCTGTTTAAAAATTACCGTTGTTTTTAATCTATAAATGAAGTTTAGAAGCATTAACTTAAAAATGAAGCCCCCATTTTTTTTTTTTTTTTTTACTTTAACGAATAACGAAATGGTGTATTGAAAAAAATCTACCTTTATTTTAAAGGTTATTTTTACTGTTCTTCCCGAAAGACAGCGTAGCATGAACAGCTAAGACGCTGCTTTAAAAAACGGCGGTTCCCAGGTTCGAAACTGAAGAGGAAGAAACTTTCACACAATTTCGCATTACTCTTTAATCAAACGTTCAGAAAAAAATGCTTTTCATAGCTATTTCATTCTTATAGAAAAACTTTGCATATAAATAAATTTATTTAAAAATTAGTATAATAAAATTATATCTATATATATATATATTTCTTTCATTTTAATTATTTTACAACTTTTTTTAAATATTTTCGGAACTTCTTTTTTTTCAGAGGTTTTTAAAACACGATCTAATTTTTTCATGAAACTCACAAAAAAATAATTACAGATTCGTAAAGATCATTTATTTCGCCACAATATGCTATAATTTATTTTACAAAATAATTATATTTTGTAATTTTTACGATTTTTTTAAAATAAGTCGAAATCTGTTCCTTTTTTCGAATACGAATTATAAGTTGTTGCGTTGAACTTTCTTTCGCGTTAATGAAAAAAATATTTTACACTAAAAAAAAGTTCATGCATTTCTTTTTTTTTTTTTTTTTTTTGCCGCGTGTAGAACAATATTATACTAATCCGTACAAAGATTGATAAAATATCTTAAAAATTACGGTTAAGAAAAACAATAATATCTTTCGTTCAATTTAATTATTTTACAATTTTTTAAAAATATTTTCGGAACTTTTTTTAGAGGTTTTTAAAACACGATCTAATAATTTTGTAATTTTGAAAATTTCTATTTTTCTGTTTATTTCTATACATAAACTTTTTTTTTAAAAAAATGTACTTTTGCGTTTCCGGTGGCTGCAAAATTAAAAGGAAAAAATTGCTTAAAATGTCAGTAATAATTAATGAATTCTTTGTTAATTAAAAAGTACATCGTCTATTATTTTGGATCAAAATACATTTTAGAGACATTTTTAAGCTAACTATATGTAACGATTGATTGATTCATGAAAATCTGAAATCTATTTTATTATTTTAGATTCTTAGAAACTATTATTAAAAAATAATGAACGTTTTTTGTTTTACTCTTAGTATCAGAATCATTTTCTTTTTATTGCTTCACATTAATAATTTTTTTAAAATTCTAACGCAATATTTTTTTTATAAGTCATACATCGAAATTCGAAGCTATATCTTATCTGTGAGAAGGAGGGGAAGAAAGAACAACAATTTTACACTGAAAAAACCGTGTTCGGGCTATAGAGAGGGGAAAGAAACCTGTGTTAAATCAAAAATAAGTGGAATGGAACAAATTTCGAAAAAGGGAAATTTTTTGACATAATTTTAGAAATCACTCACATTGTGCACGTACAAACACACATACACATAAATGCTGGTGTCACGAGGAAAAGAGAAAGCCCGAGCAACGCTGGTCTAAGCGTTGGAGGGGAGTTGGGTGGAAGTCATTTTGAAAATGAGTATTAGACGTTCTGATTTTGTGAAAGAAGAGAAAATTTATGAAAGTAGAGATAGAGCCCGTGCAACGCCGGGCTAAGCGGTGGAGGGGTAGAAGTCATTTTGAAAATGAGTATTAGAAGTTCTGATTTGTGAAAGAAAGGGAAAATTTACAAAAGTAGATATAGCCCGTGCAACGCCGCGCCATGCAGCTAGTATTAAAAATAAAACACATTCCAGAAATTAGGCAATCCCAGGTGAGATCTGAACCTTTGGATAAGAAGTTCAACACGCGCGCGCTATCCATTGCGCTACAGGGACACAAGGAACGATTTTCCTTTTTATATATAGTGTTGGAATATTATTTTTATTTGTTGCTATTTATTCATTAATTAATGAATCACTATTTGAAAAACTCTATTAACATCAAGTGTCAACCGTTATAAGTTTTAAAAAGATGTGTTTTTTCATTAGAGTGAATGAATGAAAAGTATTTTATTAACAATTGAAAATTTGAGCAAGATATATAGATATATAGGGAGAGTGTGAACTAAGAGTAGGAATTGAAAAAATGCTATAATGTAAGTAAAATTAAACTTATTAACATCTACCCAAGTCAGGTAATTTCATTAAAAATCTATTATTCAACTCAAACTTTATTTTAAAGTAAAATCTAATTTCCTCTAACGTAAATATTTTTAACTCACTCACCCCAAATTTACCTTAGAATACATGAATACTCGAGCAATTTTACCATATTTATAAGATCCTGTATAACATTCACAAAATCAAATGGTCGGTCCTGTTTATATATAAAAAGCGAATAAAACACTAGAGAAAACACTTTTTGTTGGCTGAAGAATTCTTCGCGTGAAACCGCCATCAAATAAAGCAGCCTCAACTGTCGATTCAGTTTACCGAAAACCTAACTGTCGATTTCATCTAACAAGTTATCTCTTTTTGAATTCAGATCAAAACCGTGTGAAGAGCGTTCCGTAGGGAAATCACGAATTTATTTTCCGGTGAGAATAAGTTAAGAGAGAGAATAGCATGTTAAAAGAGATCGTATGAACACTCAAAGCAATTTGCAAGTAAAAAACGGGGTCTTTATAGAAGCCTTCGTTTTAAGGGAATTGAAAAGAAGTTTTTCTCTATCACACACATACACTTTCTTTTTAGTGACGTAAATGTTTGGGGTTATTTATGTTGTTTTTTTAAACTTATATTTCAAAAAAAGGAGATTTAATTTTGATGTAAATTTATTTTATGTTAATTCTTACAATTAGCATTAAACACTTGCTGTATTAAAATTGATAGGAAAAAGGAAAGATAATATTTTTAATATGACTGGTTTGTTCTTAAGGTTGCTCTACACAATTTATCCCGACCTTAAAAATAAATCTTCGAAACACATGCGGCGGTGTCTACCAAAGGCCTGATTTCCTGTTAGGGTAATGACGTCCCAGCGATAACGTATTTCCTCTTGGGAAAGTATCCAAGATCGGGCACTACACGACGCTTAGGTTCTAAGGCAGTTCAACCTTTTGAATGCTGAAATAATATGTGTTTTCTCATTTAAATTTATTCTAACTTTTTATTAGTAATATTTAAAGTAAACTTTGTAAAAACATTAGTATTATCGTCAAATTAAATGCCTCACTTCTCGGATTATCCTCTAAATTTTTGTTTATATAAACATGTGATAATTTGACGCAAAGACCTACAGAGAAAGAAACACTGAAGATTTTAATGAACGGAACTAGATGTGTGTGTGTGGACAAAAGGTTATACTTATTTTCATATTCCCCAGCAAATAAACATCTTTAAATTTAATTTCAAAACTAGAACGGAATGATAACAGATCATTCTTTCTGATAGCATATTCCTTTCCGTCCTTCTGATAACACCTTCTTATCCTTCTTTCTGACAGCACCTTCGTTTTCAGAACTTTTTGAGTTCACTGTTGATATATCAACACGTTTTCAATGACTTTTAAAGTCATAAATATTAAGGAGTATGTCAGAAACCTCTAGAAGTTATCGACTATCTTCACGATAATCTGGATATGGTATTCTCTAGATAGATATATTGTAGCTTTAAACTGAATAAAAAATACATTTGTTGATGGTTTTTTGCATACATTGTGGTAGAAATATATACCATTTGGTTTTACCATAAATATATTTACTAAAATGCTTTATATTTTTCGTAATAAAATATATGTGTGTGTGTATAAGTTTTCATTTATTCTTTCAAATACTTTCACAATAGTTTGCACATAGTAATGTTTTGAGAATTTTCTTGAATAAGTATTATTATCAACATTACTATTAAATAGAAGCACATAACTTAACCTTGATTTTTTAACTGTTAAGATTTTGAAATACAAATTCTTTACATTTTTTAACTTCATTACAAAAACGAGTTTTCAAACAAGATTAGGAAAGTAGTTTTGAATGAATTTCAAAAGCAAATATTTTAATTAAAGTTAAACACGAATTATAAGCATAATTTCTATTATAATATATATCCGAATGAGCTAATATAATAATGGAAATAAGGAACGGCGTTGCACACAATTGAACTGAGTACAGTAATCCATATTTTGATACAGTACTGAAAGGTCCTGGTAAAATTTTAAATAACATTTATTTAACAATCAACACTCCATATTTTTGTAAATATTCGAAGAGTATTTAAATAACTGGATGAAAGTTTAAACTTAATAAAAGAAAAACCTATACTGTGTTGCTTATGTAATATCATTATGACTAATTTACAATTGAGCGAAACTATGTTTTTTTTAAAAAAATTTTCTTATATTATGATCACCAATCCGTTCAAAAACAAAATTTTGAGAACATATTTTTTCAAAAGATTAAATGGAAAGCTTTCCAAAATATATAAGAAATATTACATTTACTTTACATTTTATTGACATAATTTTTCCTTGAACTGAATGATTAAATTACTAGGCAACTCAAATCTCTTGCTTTGAGATTAAATTAATAATAATCCAGATTGGTTACCCATAATTTAAGGTAAGGTATGGTTTTAATCTGTACCAATGTTACTTTAAAAATATAAGAGGAGTTTTTTGAAAAAAAGAACAAATTTCGTCAATCAAGAAGCAAAGCAAAAACTAAGCTTTCACCTTGTTTTCCTTACTTCAATACTGTTCTGTCAGAGAAATTTGAGGACGTTTCGCTTAACTTGTTGTAGCATCCTTAATTCCTCTCTTGGTTAAGTTAGAAGAAAAATTCATAATTTGACGTAAATATCGCCAGCTATGAGATATTGAATTGCAACTGTTCCTATTATTAGAATACAATGTTTGTAAGAAACATCAATTGTAAATGAAGATTGCATAAGCAATTTTTTCGCGACCAATTTTACGTTAATAACTATTTTTTGGGTTAATATTTTATTCAACAAATGCAATAAAGTAATTTTATGTTTCATAGCTCGTAAAACCTCTGTTATGAACATTGAGAACAAACAGTTAGCTTTATCGCAATAAGACGATTCCAATTTTGTTTAAAGTTTATTTATTCTCAAACAAAAACACTCATGATAAAAACATTTCATAATATTTCAGTCTGAAAAATAAAAATGTATCACATGTATCGCTCTATTGCATAAGTGACATTCTTTATGAAATAGATACAAGAGAAAATATTGCACTGTGTCCATGAATTAAAGATTAAATAATTTAATAAAATAACTTTTGCCATTATAATAAGTAATAAATAACACAGGCAAAAAATTATGTTAAAAAGTTAAAAATTAGTTTTATTCTTAAACTATGACCTAATTTTTGGATATCCTAGCTCACTGGATTTAATATTAAATTAATTTTTGACATTACAAATTTAATACCAAACTGCCATATTTAATCATAACCTATTTTGAAACATCTTCGATCAATTCAAAAATCATAATTTTCCTACTGAGCCGAAAAGTAAAAAAAGTTCGCCCTTTTTTTTCCTTTGCTGGAATATATGAGTCACATCAAACTTATTCATTCAAAAACTGTTGGAATCAATTTAAGTAAAATATAAGGAAATAACAGCGAAACAATAACAAAAAAAAATAAATCACCTCTTAATGAATCTCACATACATTACATTTTTTTAATCCTTTTATACGGTACAGAAATAAAAAAACAATCAAAATTATCGTCTTAAAAAATTCAATTAAATAAGATTTAGAAACACAATAAAGCATTATTCTTTCGGCAAAAATTTTGAAAATATTTCCATTCGTCTTTTGAATAATAGTATTGCATTCCATTATTCGGAATTACCACTAACAGTTTTCCAAGAAAGCTGTTCTCATAATAAAATATTCTCTTTAAGACAGTGCTTCTCAAACTTTCAATACTGGTGCCCCCCTTTTCAATCACACTTTTTATCGCGCCCCCTTATACATTAATAATGTACTGAATGCAATAATAAGGCACTTTGACGCTAAAGCAACGATCTTTATTATAAACCGTACAAATTCATGACATAAGTATTAAATTTTGTATATGTTACTTTTAAGCAAAAAAAATAAGTAATAGGATAATTATTATGTTATTTTTCCTTTCTCTAATTTTTAAATTGAACATATTGCAAAATGCGGTGGTTGCTTAGAAGACAAAATTTAGATATCAGCTAAATATAGAAAAATAACTCAGAGAGCCAATTTCTAATCATATGCATTCTTTTGAAAAACTTTGCTCTGTAAGAACAATGGAAGTCGCTAATACTTATTAAACTTGTTCTTAATTTAGTATTATTTAATTAGTTATAAAATACTCTGTGCAGCACTGATACATTAAAAGTATGAAGTATTCACTCTTTGCACGAGTTTATTTATAATAAAATAAAACATTCTTGATATAATCACTGAATTGTAAGGATAGTAAAGCCAAGTGCGCGACAATGTTTACAAAAATGTAAAACGATTTTTTTAAATGATTGCTCAAATTATAATTAGTTTTAAGCGAACTGTAATTTTAAGCCTCACAGAATTAGCATTTAGAATTTATGTTGAATAATGAACAAAATAAAAAAAAATCCGATGAAGAATAATTGTATCAATTTTAATATTTTAAAGCGAAAAGACTTCAACATGTTTTAACCCTGGAGCAGGCGCGCACTCGATACTAATGGTCGAGCGGGGTTATTTAGTCACCCCAATCCTTTTTTGAAAATTATTTTTATAGTACACAATAAAAATCGTAATTCCAGTGAATAATTTAATTAAGAGAAAATATACTCACACCTTCTTTCAAGGACACAATATATTTCGGAAAAAAGTTATCACATCGGGAACTCAGACAAAACAAGTACCTTAAGATTGTAAAAAACCCTTTGCTACTCCCAAAAAAAGAGGGAGACATGTGAGAAATATATTTTAGTTCACGTTAAGATTGTCAAACAGGAGGATAGTGTCAGGGCCATTGGTAACAATTAAACAGATTTGCCAGAATTACCGATTTCGTGCACTCTGTGTTCGGCGTGACCGCTCTCGGATTAAAAGTGTATTTATTACAATATGGATGTTCTAAAAAATTTTGTAAAACGTTTTTCACTATGCTTTATATGTTTGGGATAGCTCATTAAAATAAATCTTGGCCTAATGCTTCCCTAAATGAAAAACAAATACATAAGAGCAACGACGTAACTAACCGTGCATGTAAGTATGAAGGTCAAACTGCAACAAATACGTTCTGCTGCCTACAGCTGATGGCAATAATATATAAGTGATGAACTTTTTATTTTCCTAAAATTTTTTTTGATTATGGGTTTGGATTTTGTCTTTTTTTTCTCTGAAAGTGTAGCATTTTCGGTTTGAAAAGGAAACGTAATAAAAAAAGTCTCTCATCATGGGATTATAGCGAATCAAATTAAATGTTTTTTATTTGGTTATAGTATCAAAGATAGCTATAAAATGAGGTTTTGAAGTAGAAGCTTTTATTTTTTAATGACGTAATATCACAGATACTATATGTATATTATTTCAGTGTAAATGTGTATTTTTTATTATGCCAGAAAGTATTTTGTTTTACTTCATTCCAGTAAATAATTTTTTTAAATCTTTTGTTTTCGATATGCTCGCGCCCCCCTTGTAGGTTTATCGTGCCCCCCCCAGGGGGCGTGCCCCACAGTTTGACAAACACTGCTTTAAGATAAATTTTAATAAATGGTTCTTTTTTAATCTTTGAAAAGCTGTATTTTTAGCATGTGATCTTAACTTTACACTGGCCCTCAAAATTTAAGATATAACATGTTTTTCGAAGCACAGTATTAAAAAAAAGGTAATAACAATTAAAATCATAGTTTGTGTGGTTGATAGTAATGAACTTTACGAAAAATTTTGCCAAAAAGGACAACCACTACTTTTTATTTTGAAGAAATTGACTTTATATTGGAGTGGGATAAAACAAAGTGCAAAAATCAAATTTTCGCAACCTCATGTATACATTTTGTGCATGATTGTTGATCTTGATGTTGGTGATTTCGTTTACAATATCCAATGTAGTAGAGTAATGTCAAGGAGACGGCATTACCCAATTTTTTGATGTGGCGAGCAGTCGTATGGATTGAAATGGGTTTGTCACAAACTGGAGCTACTAAATCATTTATTGTGTCTCTCGATGTTGTTAAACGACTGAGGAATTTGAAAATTATATTCCTAGAAAACGTGTTCTAGGTCTACAGCGACCATTTTCAAGCTCTTTTGGTCCGAAGGAGGAGCACTACCGCACTTCTGCGCGCTGTAATTCATTTCATCGCATCAGGAGCAAGAATCTTCATCAATAGGCCTGGAAAACACCTTCACAATGCTGGCATCTATGCAAGTTTGCCATTGTGTGAGCCCTCCTAAACTGACGACAGATATGTGCACTTTAGGTTCGGTAAGAGAATACTGTTCTGTTACCAGACAACAATGGAGTTCTATGATCTTCACAAACAAGTAGAGGCTCTCGCTACAGAATAATTCAGTTTACTAATCTGAAGAGAACACCACCCCAGACATAACTCGTCCAACATTGTTTAAGTTATAGTGTTTACATTATTGAACGACACAGTTATAATGTTAAATAACACGGTTATAATGTTGAATTGCACAGTTATACTGTTGAATGACACATTACATTGTTGAAAGACACAGTTACAAAGTTGGTGGAAGTTTGAGCAAGAATACCTCTCGGTGGTCACACTGACCTAAACTTATTTAATGGAGGAATTTTGACGGATGTGAGATATCGGGGTAAGATCTTTGACTGATATTGCCGATTTGATTGATATGCCACTAAGTAATGACTTCATTATGATGGATGACAATGCGTGATATTGTCACGGAGTTCGAAAGAAGTACACAGTTCAATTAAACAAACAATTAGATTTATTCTAACGCTGGGAGCTCGATACAACACTGGACTGAGAACATGCCCAACTGGCGATGAACTCTGCTTTTATACACTTCGGAATATTCGAGAAATAACCAGTATGCACTCTAAAGAATGATCTGGATTCATCTAGAACCTAGAGAAACAATACATTAAAAACGGAAACAAAATTCCAGTCTTTGGATAAATCTGCCGGGGCCGGGATTCGAACCCGAGACCTGAGGAAGTTCAGTCCAACGCTCTGCCAACTCGGCTATCGGGACTTGTAGCAAATTATGCGTGTGGCATTGCTCCCCTCGAAAAAAGAAGACAGCGCCCGCTGTCATTTTTTGTTCAAGGGTCTTTATTCTGGAACGAGTGATGGGTCCTTTGTATGATTCTTTGGGAGGAATATCCTCGGTTTCGATTTGCTCGGCGGGATCATGGTACGGTTTCATACGCAGTACATGGACAACTTCTCTTAGTTTTCTTTTTCGTGAAGCAGGATCAAAATCTTGTACTTCGTAAGTCACGGCTGATAAACGGCGTAGCACCTGATACGGTCCGAAATACCTTCTTAAGAGTTTTTCGGAGAGACCGACTTTTCTCACTGGAGTATA
Source organism: Trichonephila clavipes (assembly GCA_019973935.1). Classification (NCBI taxonomy): domain Eukaryota; kingdom Metazoa; phylum Arthropoda; class Arachnida; order Araneae; family Nephilidae; genus Trichonephila; species Trichonephila clavipes. The sequence continues at coordinate 800,919 of BMAU01020425.1, forward strand.
AACCCATACGAGATCTCCGGGAGCGTAAGATACCATTTGGTGTTTGGAATCGTAACGTCGACGATCTTTGTCTTGAGCTCTCAGAGTGTGCACTCGAGCTAGCTGTCGTGATTCTTCGGCTCTGGCTGCTATCTTGGTGATGTTATTGTCATCAAAATCGTTTGGACAGAATGGTAGCATTGTATCTAGTGTCGTTTCCGCTTCACGACCATGAAGTAAATAGAACGGCGTAAAACCTGTGGTCTCTTGTTTAGCGGTATTATAAGCGAAGGTTACAAATGGTAGAATTTCATCCCAATTTTTCTGCTCTACATCCACATACATTGACAACATGTCGGCCAAGGTCTTATTGAAGCGCTCCGTCAGTCCATTTGTTTGGGGATGATACGCCGTTGTGAAACGATGATCAATGTTACACAAGTCGACGAGAGGAAACAAGTCTGGATCGAAAGACGGCTCCACGATCTGTGATAATTACTCGAGGAGCTCCATGCCTGAGGACAATTTCTTCAAGTAAGAACTTCGCTATTTCGTCGACTTCGGCTGTCGGCAAGGCTTTTGTTATTGCATATCGTGTTGAGTAATCCGTGCAGACTATTATCCATTTGTTTCCATGAGCAGACTTTGGAAATCTCCCAAGGAGATCAATTCCAATGCGATGGAAAGGAGCTATAGCTGGAGGGATGGGAACTAAACGTCCAGGTGGTCGTTGAGGAACGGATTTTTTCTCCTTTGGCACTCCCGACAATGCATGACATACCGAACGACATTTCGGTACATTCCCGGCCAGTAAAATCTCTTGCGAATCCTGTCATAAGTTTTCGCGAAACCAAGGTGTCCTGCGGTGGGGGCGTCATGAAAGTGCCTTAGTATGTCTGCTCGTAGATGTTTAGGAATGACTGGCAACCACAACTTTCCATCTGGATCAAAATTCTTCCTGCAAAGGATACCGTCGATAAATCTGAATTCTTCGTTTTTGGATGAGTTGCTCAAAAGTTTTAATTTCGCAAGGTCTTGATCCTTTTTCTGTTCCATCGCAAGGTTCATACTCGTCGTGACTGCTAAAAATTTGTCTGGTGTTTCCGTTTCCTCTTCCACTGGATTTCTCGAAAGAGCGTCGGCGTCACTATGCTTCTTACCGGTTTTATATTTTACGTCAAAATCATGCTCTTGAAGTCGGAGGGCCCATCTGGCAAGCCTTCCTGAAGGATCCTTTAAATTCATGAGCCAGCACAAGGAATGATGGTCAGTTACAACAGTAAAGTGTTTTCCGAATATGTACGGCCGAAATTTGTTGGTAGCCCATACGATGGCAAGACATTCCCTTTCTGTGGTGGAATAATTCTTTTCGGCTTTTGTCAGAGTTCTAGAAGCGTATGCTATAACTTTCTCGACATTATTCTGAATTTGTACTAGGACAGCTCCGATACCGTACCCGCTTGCATCAGTATGGATTTCTGTAGAAGCTCTTTCGTCGTACATCCCCAATACTGGATCCGAAGTAAAGATGCTTTCTTAAGACTGTTAAATGCTTCCACCTCTTCAGGACCCCAATGAAACTCCACGCCACTTTTCGCAACGACTGCAAAGGTTCGGCGAGATAACAGAAACCTTTAATAAATCTTCTAAAGTATGAACAAAGGCCAAGAAAACTTCGTTTGTCATGTATATTCTTTGGAGTGGGAAAATTTCTTACGGCTTTTTATTTTGTCGGGATCGGGACTAACGCCATTACTAGATACAAGATGGCCCAGAATCTTTACTTCTTGGGCAGCAAAAAAGACACTTCTTTGAATTTAATTTAAGACCAGCTTCCTGAAGACATTTTAGAACAAGTCTTAATCGTATAAGATGGTCTTCAAAAGTTTCTGAGAACACTATTATGTCATCTAGGTAACAAAGACACATAGTCCATTTAAAATGGCGTAGCAAATTGTCCATCATTCTCTCGAAGGTCGCAGGTGCATTACAGAGACCAAACGGCATGACTTTAAACTCGTATAAGCCTTCGGGGTAATAAATGCCGTCTTTTCACGATCCGCTTCGTCTATTTCTATTTGCCAATAACCAGATCGGAGATCCATGGAAGAAAAAGAACATGGCATCTTTCAGACAGTCGAGCGTATCGTCAATACGAGGCAGAGGATAAACGTCTTTTTCGTGACGCTATTCAGCTTGCGATAATCGACGCAAAAACGCCAACTACCGTCTTTTTTCTTACGAGCACAATGGGTGATGACCAAGGACTTTCAGAGGGTTGGACGATACCTTCATCAAGCATTTTCTGAACCTCTTCATGAATGATGCGTCTTTCAGTCGGCGAGACTCTGTAGGCTCGTTGGTTGATTGGAGCATGATCACCAGTAAAAATCCTGTGTTTCACATTCGTCTTCGCGGCTGTCGACTTGTCGGTCTTCGTGAAAAGCCCAGAAAATTTCCGGAGTAGTTCGGATAGCTTGTTTCTCTGTTCGTCACTTAACTCGGGTGACATCATTAACGAACAATTCATCTGTGACTCCGAAGTTTCTTGCTGGTCATCCAAGCAACCCGATGTGTCGGAAATAACACATAGATGCCCTTCATTTAGTGGTTCAGCTTGGCCTATGCACATTCCTCTAGGGATGATTTGGTTTCGGAACTGCAGGTTGGTAACCCAGACATCACTTTTCCGTTACGATATGTGGATACCATGGACGGTGTAGCAATATTTTTCTCGAAGAGCAAATGTTTGCTGCCGTCTAGAACTATTTATGTCTCCTCGGGTTTGATATCCTGATACTGTTATTCTAGTTAAAGAATGCGGCTTAAGTGTATAGTCTCTGGTGGCATACAAATTCCAGGCGTCAGGCGCTGTGGAGTCTCGACAGATGTCTTCTAGAACAAGTTCATTTTGTCCACAGTCTATAACGGCTTGAGACGCCTCTAAAAAGTCCCATCCTAGGATGACGTCATGGCTACAATGTGATAAAACAATAAATTCAAAAGGCAGTTCTCGATTGTTTATACGGACACGTAAAACACATTTCCCTATCGGCCGAACAAAATTTCCATCCGCAACTTTCAGCATAACGCTCTTGGCATCAGCAAACAGAACTTTCTTTAAAAATCGGCGATACTTATCGGATATGACAGAAAACGATGCCCCAGAATCTACTAGAGCACGTATCGGCTTCTTATCTATTATTACGTCTAGTTGGTTACCAGTCATCTTGGCGGTCGACGGAGGATTTCCAGTACACGCGGCCTCACCTCCTTGGAAGGTCGCTCTCCTTAGTTTTCCTCGCTCCTACGGCCTGGCGACTGACTGGATCGGCGATATGGCGACGGGGATCTGTAACGACGTATTGGGGATCGGCCTCTTGTGGGACTTGGCGTAAAACGGCGAGAAGAGTTTGGTCGGCGTATTTCTTCTTCAGTGCCAACGTCGTCGAAGTTCCGTCGGCGGTTTCGAGAGTTGTCAAAGACAGCCTTTTCTCTCTCGGCAGTAGCGCATTACATGTCCAGGACGTCCGCAGTGGAAACAAACAGGTCTGTTGTCAGCCGTTCTCCACACATCTGTTTTTCTTGGTTCAGGTGGGAATTTCTGAACAGGAGCTCTGTATTTCCTGGTTACAGGGGCGTATGTTGGTCGTGGTCTAGTTTCTGTAGGTTTTGTTGACACTGGGGCCAAAACCCTTTCAACTTCGTCTTGAACGATCTCTTCTAAGGATTGGGGATCGGAGTCCAAAGATTCTTGCGTCTGGTTAACTAGTCGAAGTACTTCTTCTCGTACGATTGTGCGAATAAGAGAGACCAAATCAGTCTCATCCGTCAGGGATGCAACCGGTACGACGTTTGGAAGCCTTTCAAATCTCGGTCGACCAACTCTTTTCTGCTTCATATCTTCGATATAGTTGCACCATTTGATAAAACTTGCTGCGTCGTTGATTTCTCTCGTCAACAGGACCTGATAAATATCCTCAGCAACACCTTTCATTAGGTGTGATACTTTTTCGTCTTCTTTCATCAGAGGATTTACCTCTTGGCAAAGTCTAATACACTTTGTATGTAGGACTGTGTACTCTCGCCTGAACGCTGGGCTCGGCATTTTAGTTGTTCTTCTGCCCTTCTGGTATATTTTTGACGGTCACCGAAAAGTCCACTTAGTCCATTTTTAAACGCTTCCCAGGAATCTAAGGCGTCTTCGTTGTTGACATACCACTGTCTCGCAGTACCGTCAAGAAAGAAATAAACGTTAGCCAGGCACATCATGTCATCCCACTTGTTAAAGTTGGTTACTCGATCGTACTCTTTAAGCCATTTGAGAGGGTCTTCCCCAGGCGCTCCTCGGAAGGTCGATGGGCTCCTCCATTGCTGTAACGAAGGTGTTACTACAGCGGGCTTGGCTTCTTGCTCGATCGGCATTTTTGTCCTCTTCCTACTATTTTCTTTTAACAGTCCGAATTCGGGGGATAATCCTCTTAACCGGAGGCTCCTGCGAAGGTTGTCACTATTATCCACGTTTGACGTAATTGTACCCCGCGCTTCCACCAAACTTGTCACGGAGTTCGAAAGAAGTACACAGTTCAATTAAACAAACAATTAGATTTATTCTAACGCTGGGAGCTCGATACAACACTGGACTGAGAACATGCCCAACTGGCGATGAACTCTGCTTTTATACACTTCGGAATATTCGAGAAATAACCAGTATGCACTCTAAAGAATGATCTGGATTCATCTAGAACCTAGAGAAACAATACATTAAAAACGGAAACAAAATTCCAGTCTTTGGATAAATCTGCCGGGGCCGGGATTCGAACCCGAGACCTGAGGAAGTTCAGTCCAACGCTCTGCCAACTCGGCTATCGGGACTTGTAGCAAATTATGCGTGTGGCAATATTATCGAGCTATGCTTGTTAAGTATCACGATTTGGGGTGGACGGAATGAGCAACTCAGTTTCCTGACCTGTATCTGATGCAGCATAATTGGTAAACACGTTTATAATTTAAATCCTCCACCAAGATCGTTACATGAGCTAAGCAAAAATTACTTCTCTTCCCATTTTAGTATTCGAGAAGGGTAGATACACATATATTTATTATTAGAACCCACATTTTTAATGTTTCACGATATTTTTTTCATATAAAATAGTGATATACTGTTTTCTTTAATAAAGAACTTTTCTAGCAAGAGTACTCTTACAACAAAAAAGTATACTCTTTTGTTGTAAATCATGTTTTTTTAAATTTGATACCAATTAATGTGTCGCATTCAATAAAAAAACTGTTCAGTGCGCATTTTAACTCAAATTCAGTTCTATGTTCATTCTTTTTTCAAATGAGACACGAGAAACAGATTGTGCGTTAACTGTTGAAACCCAAATTAGTTTTGTACACCATAATCTTCCCAAAAGCAGTTTCGTTAGACTAAAAACTTCGTATGTCCTTTAAGAGTTTGCACCTAAGGAAAAATGCATTAAAAAAGAAAAAGAAAACGAGAATAAGGACTTTTTCATGCTATTTTTTGAATGATTCCTTTTAGAAGGAAACAGTAAGTAAAATAGACCTTAGCGCATTTTATAGAATGGAATTTTAACCAAGATCTTTTTTCAGTGCTATCCTTCTCAAGAGATAAGGATACATCTTTAAAAAATTTTATAATGAAAATATATATTTTGAACTAAAATATTTCATTGAATGTAACTATTCGGTGTAGTGGCTGTTTCATTTTAAAATGAATTAATGCATCCTTGTTTGTATGTTCGCATTATTTTATTTTAGGAAAACATAATACAATAACCATTTTAATTTATTTGCATCTGACAATTGATTAAAACGTAACAAAACTTAGCTTTAACAAAATTGCCAGTTAGATTCCCATTTAGTTACTTAAAGATTATGAAGAAGAAAGTAATTTTTCTCTAATTATATTAAGCAATTAATCAAATTTACATGGGGTCAGAACGATTTCACTTCAGATCTTGAAGATTATAAATGAAACAAAATGATTTCTCAATTACTGCCAATTAACATCATTTAATTAAGATGATAAAAGATATGAAGTTGCAAATGTATATTTGAATTTATTTCTCCCATCTGTGCCGGGATCCTTTCATTCGTAAGCATTTCAGCCGTCCCAGGAACCAATATCAAAGGATGAAATTTATCATTCAATCTGAAGAGCTCCAGAAGCTTTCACCTTAGTCTTGATTGGTATGTTGCTTTGGAATGTAAATTAAGTATCGTTGTGAGCTCTAGTCTGAATAATTAGGCACGCGTTCAAGAAGTCAGTTCAGAATCAGCTGCGATGGTCGTTAAAAGCGATCTAAATGTTGTGATGCGTAGAAATTATCAAGCACTTTCGAGCCTGCAAGCAAATACATTCTGTATACTAACACTAGCATTTATTATTAACCTTATATATTACTTACCGATTACACCGCAGCCAGAACCAGAATAATGACACAGAAGTTGTGTAGCAAATACCCGAGTTTCTTCATAAACTTAAAACATTTGCTTAATCCATTCGCAATGGTGAGATATGTCGTGGTATTTACTTATGATGTCTACAGGCTGTAATCATTGTTGCTAGCATATTTCGATAGCGGTAGTTATAGAATTTAATAATCTACATAGACCAGACGAAAAGCTATATGACTATATATATTCCGTTATAACAATCTAAGGGCATAAGCTAAGATAAATACAATTTATTTAATACTGTTGAGATCTATCTATTTGAAACTAATAATATTATTAGATAATCATTTTTCTTTTCATTTTTTGCAATATCTGAAAGAAAATTACCAATTCGAATTATCACATCAAAACAGGAGAAAAGCTTTTATATATATATATAAATCACTTTTTTTTACGTATAAGCAATTAAAAATATGCGAAAAAATGAATCGAAACTGTTCATGTAAACAACAACTAAAAATCGATTAGCATTTTTTAATCATATAATTGAGTTTTTATATATATTGTAAGATATAAAATAAATGTTAAGAGTATTTGAAAGCCTTTTTACAAGCGTAAATGAAACAGATATATTCTTTTAAGAATATTATATGAAGTAATGCACATATATATATTATATCTATACACATTAATATGTTACTCACACAAATGTTATCTTCAATATACTTTAACAATTATGTTATCTAAATTAAAAAATATTTCTAACTGAAATATTATGCTACGTAAAAATTCTATATCTACACATATAGAAGAAAAGGGACTCATTCACTCATTCATATACGCACTCATTTACTCACTCACACATCATGAGTTCACCGGAACTATCAGATCTACAAGCTTCAAATTTGGTAGACATGTTTTTGTGTTGAATAAAAATTAACGAAGATCGGGATTTGAAGAAATCGTCTCCCATTTCAAATTAAAAGGTAATATTAAAATATTGATTTTAAACAATACTTAAATAATGACTGACAGGCGAACCGAGGAAGTACTGGGTTATTCAGCTTTTTTATTACTATTATTTTTTATTTCACTTCGCTATTTTGCTTGATGAATATTTTCTTTCTCACGGTGTAATTTTGAATTTGCTTAAAATTATTTAAACTATATGCTAAATTTTAACCTCATTATTTTTTTATCCTTGTGAATGTAATTGTGTCCTTAGTGAGTGTGTAGCGGTGGTATTTATATAAGCCAGTAACAGCCTGTGGACTGAAGTGATCATTTCGGTCCAGTAGTATGTTACGTGCTTACGAAACCCATCTACTCGCCGTAAAAGCCATCAAAAGCCGTCAGATCCCCACTTGATGCAACAATCAAAGCCGTCAAACACTTGACGCAACAGCAACAACTCATACACTCGCCGTAACAACTAGATCGTTCGTTTGCCTATCCACCAACTCACTGGTAAGGAAGTGTGGTGTAGCGGACGTATCTATATAAACCAGTAAAAGCCTCCGGACTGAAGTGATCATTTTGGTCCAGTGGTATGTAACGTGCTTACGGAACCAAAGGTCCCGAGTTCCTTGATTTTTAGATTTTTAATTCATCCGGGTGATAAACAGGTATCCTGATAGTTCTTGTAAAATATTAAATGAAAAAATCACGAAGTAAAACCCCAAATCCCGTTTACTTTAAACAAACAACTTATGAATATATATAAAACAAACTTATGAATGTACAAAAAACGTGAAAACGTTTACTATGAAATAGTTTTAGTCATAGCTGAAGCTAATATGAAGTTTATGCTATAGTCACAGGATTATGAATTTGGAATATTAATAACTTTCATCGGCACGATTCATCTCTATAAAATGGATGATGAGGTCCTTTTAACACCGCATCTTTAATATTCCCTCAAGACCACATCTTTGACTCAAGAAGTAATCACTAATCTTTATCAATCCATATTTGAAATTAGTTTCACTCCAGTAGAAATGAGTATCATTCATCTTTAAAGGTTCGAGTAATTTATAAAATTGATTGCTGCTGATTATGAAGCACACAAACTGTGAAAAGGATCTAGAATTTGATAACATTTATGCACCTTTCGCATTTTAAAAAAGTAATGATCTCTCTTTATTAATAGAAAGTGGATTTTCTTTCACATTTTAAGGTGACATTAGATTAATATCAATTTGCTAAAAAAATATCCCTTTCCAATAAAAGTAATCTACAGGAGTAAAAAAAAATGTCTTTCATGAATTAAACAGTTTTTTTTCTTTAAGTCGTATTTAAGAGACAATATTTATTTTATATACATTATTTGTTCACAAATTAAATCCAATATTTAATTAATTAATTTTTTTATTCTGCATTTGGAAAAATATGTTATACAGTATTAAATATTTTTATATTTTAACATCATGCATGTGTTTTTATTAAGGTGTTCGACTGGATTTTCACTAAGAGAAAATAAGGCATAAAAATTAATAATTGTTTTGATATTTACTGTTACATGAATTCGAATGTGCATATAAAATTATTTTAAAGATAATGTTACAATAAAAAAAACTTTAATGCAATTTCTTTTAGCAGAATTGAAGACAGGATGACTTATTTTCAAAGTATTCTCCTTTTATATATAAAAAATACTTTTATAATATAATACTGTTTCCCCAATATTTAGTTAAAACCTGTACATGGTCATAATTAGGATTTTAGAAGAATTCACATTATCTTCAGAGCTACTATCAATCAAAAGAATAATCGGTGTTTTTCTTTGTTAAACTTTTCTTATACTCTGATGTATTCAAATATGAATAAATGCACTTCTTAATAAAATACCAAATTTACTCGAATCTAAGTTGCGCTACTTTTCCAGTATTAATGCTAATGAAAATTGGGTGCGGCTTAGAATTGAAGACAAAACATTTCTTGAATGTAGAAAATTAAAGTTTCTATCCCTTACTAAAAGAAAATTGAGTTGGCCTTTCTGGCCACTTGCATCGATGACTTATTCCATTGAGCAGGTTATCACCAGAATTCTCAGTCTACTCGACTACTTCAGTCTTCTGACTACTAAATACGAGTAGTCAACATTGTTGTCGTTTTTTATTTTTTGTCATGTTGTTATTTTCTTTTTAATTACCTCAACACACATCAAAGATACTAATCATTGCATCAAGATGAAGAAGAAGGAGGCAGTTTTATGCGTAGGAAAAAAAGAGCAGCGGGTTCTGAAAATTTGAAACAATTATGCATCGTTGGCGTAAGCAAAATGAAATAATTTTTGCTTGTGAAGAAGTGTTGAGTTCTTTTGCATTTTTCTATAATGTATTTTTTGAAAAAAAAAGTTGGATAGCAAATGTATGTATTTGAAAGTTTTTAATACTGGTCAGCAGTGGCGTAGAGTAAACTCCTGTATAGTGAAGGGGGCAGGATTCTAGAGGCCTTAAGGCTTGACTGATGGCATCGGACCCAAAACATGACTTGGCAAAGGGCCTAATTTACTTCATTACGCCACTGATGGTGAAATAAATTTTTTATTAACACTTCTTATTTATCCTTAAAAATTCCTCTAAAGATTTCTTAAGTATCTTATATCAATGAACCTTTTTCACAATTTGTTTAATTTTGCTTAAAAACGTGTAGAAAATTTAGGGGGAGTAAATTAGAATCGATGACAACATTTTTCACAGAAAAGCATTTGGAGAATTTGAGGATCAGCTTAGATTCGATTAAATACGGTATTTCAAATATCGTAGTTCAGGCTTTATACAGAAGTCTTTGCTACGTATAGGCGAAATATTATTAGGACAGAAGTATTTTTCATCAAAGGAGAATGTTTTGATAAATATGTAATTTCCTTTTCTGCACAGAATTGCATTGAAATAATTTGTTTTTTTGGAATATAAATTAATACGTAAAATAATTTTTAATTTAATACTAAAAACAACTTGGCATATATATTGCATTCCTGGTGACAATAAACATCAAAAAAAATATTCATGTATACGTTCTTCCAAAATTATGATTCCGTACCTAGTTGGATGCCTTATAAATGTAAATTTATTTATGAAATTACTTAAGTTTTGTTTTAACACTTTGTAGATCGATATAATATATAACTATGTAAAAATAACCGATCCCATAATACATCGATATATTGATAATAAATATTACACCTTTATCTATTCCAGAACCATGCGAGATATTCCCACAATTCTTTTAATTTATTTTGAGAATTTATGAAGACATTACGAGAAATATAGCATTTATTAGTTACATTTTAATTTTACGAGGATAGCAAATCCAAAGTTACACCATGATTTATGAGGAATTTTACGAGTATTGGATATGTTTATAAGAATTTAAAGATGTAGTTAGGGACACTTTTCTTTACTAAATTTTAGTGCTTGTAAACTTTATCGCTTTTAATTGCAGTCTTCCATTAAAGCGACTAAATAGAGTTTAAATGAAAACAAGCAATTACTTTTGTTTATCACACACTATTAATCGACTATTGCGAAACGACAATTGTAATTTTCGCTTTCGTAAATTAAAACTATCGTCATAAATTAAATTATGCTCCAAAACTTAACATTTCAAGCATTAAATATATGTGAATAATTTTTTTCTCTTTGTAATTATAGTATCAACATTACAACATATTATAATCTTTTCAATTTGAAAAATACAAACACGAAATTCAATGAAAACAATTGTCCAGATTTCCATTTAAAAATATTATCTGAAGTTATCTACATTTCTCGCACATTTATTTAAAAATTTAAAATAAATTCGTAAATTTATATGTTAAATGCAGCTTTCAAAACATATATCGAGTCTAAAGATGTCTAATATTTGTTCTTTGGGAGCACAAAATGAAATAATTCTTTATAGAGTGCCAATGTCCCAGCTACAGTGTCTTATTGCATATTTTCGCACTAATTTAAATAATTAATGTGGGAATTAAAATAAAATTTAAATATTGTTTCCTTTCTTTCTAATTATAATCTTGAGCCTAATCAAACGAAAAACAAGTGTTTAATCCATTTTTTAAATATATGAAGTGTAATCTCAATTAGATGTAATTACATAACAAGAGGTGGAAATTGATTTAGCTTGGGGGCCAAGACTGAGGAACCGGAGGGTACTGGACGCTCGCAACTTTTTAACAGAAGGGGTGGTCATGCAGGGCTCAGAGTCAAACCAGGCTTTAATTCTAGTAAAATTGTTTGTTACTAATGATCTTTTTCCTCTATGAAAGACATTTGTTTGATCGCTGTGGTGTACGACTCATTATGGTGTATACAAATTTTAATGAAAAGAAAGAAATGGACACACACACACAATCTGCGATCTCTATTGAATGAAGTTGAAACTTCCGAAAAAAGAATTTATCAAGCAAGGGAAGAACCTGATGGAATAATTGAAATTAATCATGATATCGGAAGTAAATTTGAGAAAAATATGAACATGAAATGCTTGAGTCGAAAGGAAGATTTTCAAATGATACCTTAAGAAGTCCATCAAAAAAAATATGAAGCCACCAGTGTATTTACAAGACGCGCTGCGCTCTGTCAAAAAGACACAAGCACAAGAAAAAGTTCAACATGCTACTTGTCGATCATCTAAGGACAATAAAAATGCAATAACTTGATCAAAATAGTACAGTTTTGTCTGCAAGTATCACTCCTGTAATATTAGCGAAAAGTATATGGAATAACCGAGATACACAATTTTATAATTTTTTGACACGAACATTTCTCCTCGGAAAGCGTAGTTACGTGACCTTGGAGCCATATATCAATTTTAGGAGCCATTTTAAAAAAAATTAATATTTTATTTTGTATTTCAATCAAAAGGAAACCTTAGCAGACAATTATATATATTCTGAAGTTTCCAAAGTTTTATCTCTAAATACAAACGAGAAAATAAATTACAAAATCATTTCCATAAAGTGTGAACGACTTTCTGCATATATGCATGCATTAAATAAAAATTAATGAAACAAAAAATATAAAAATAAATTTAATACAATATTTTCGTGAAAAACAATACATTTATAAAGTTTTGGAAAATTATCTGATATTTTTTTTGCATTGTCTTTTTTAGCATCAAATTGTTCGATATTGTCCATCAGGTTATTCTTTACACCATTGGAATATATGTCTAAGCAACTATGCATACTTTTCCTGATGTTCCTCATTTCGGATGACAGGCGAACACAGAAGTTGCAATATTCCATACATTTTCATCTTCAGGTGAGTGAGTGAATATTAACGTCACACTGTTCAGCTTCAAGAGGGCTTTTCGCGGTGGGCCTCATAATTTTGATGTATGATCAAGTGATGAGGACGACACCTGAGCTGACTACCCTCCCTCCAAATACCCCACCACGCCAAAGGGAGGACGTTTGAGCTCTAAACAGATTTAACATTCATAGCTCCCCTACACGGCGGATCTTTAGTGGTACTGTGCTTGAAGTGACATGCCTTGACCACTAGTCTACCGTGGCCTTTCATCATCCGAATCTTTCAATGATATGTTTTAAGCTTTGAACAAACTTCAAAATGTATTTTCCTTAATTGGGGCTGAATACATATTAACATCATCTTCTGCGATGAATCCTTCCTATGATACAGTTGGACAGTTCTATCCGGCTGATGTTTTCCATGTTTTGCTGATTCTCATAAGGGAAATCCTTTCGCATTAAACGATTTTCGTTTCTTGTTAAGAGAAAAGAACTTCATGAGAATACATAATAAAGGGTGTTTTTTTGAGAGGTATAGAACTTTAAATTGCAATAAAACAATGATGTATTATTCCATTGACATGAATTTTTTTATTCGAAAGATAATCTTGTGGCATTACATTTTAAATATGATTTTTGGCATAGGACTGCCATGGCTGGCTCGGATGTAGTCCAATCTGGACGTCCAATTTTCGATGACTTTTTCCAACATTTGTGGCCGTATATCAGCAATAACACGGCGAATGTTGTCTTCCAAATGGTCACGTGTTTGTGGCTTATCCGCATAGACCAATGATTTTACATAGTCCCACAAAAAATAGTCTAGCGGTGTTAAATCACAAGATCTTGGAGGCCAATTCACAGGTCCAAAACATAAAATTAGGCGGACACCAAACGTGTCTTTCAATAAATCGATTGTGGCACGAGCTGTGTGACATGTTGCGCCGTCTTGTCGGAACCACAGCTCCTGGACATCATGATTGTTCAATTCAGGAATGAAAAAGTTAGTAATCATGGCTCTATACCGATCACCATTGACTGTAACGTTGTGGCCTTCATCGTTTTTGAAGAAGTACGGACCAATGATTCCACCAGCCCATAAAGTGCACCAAACAGTCTGTTTTTCTGGATGTAACGGTGTTTCGACATACACTTGTGGATTAGCTTCACTCCAAATGCGGCAGTTTTATTTGTGGACGTAGCCATTCAACCAGAAGTGCGCTTCATCGCTAAACAAAATTCGCTTATGAAAATCGACCATTATTTTCGAAATAAAATTGCACAATTTGAAAGCGTTCTTCAGGCGTGAGTCTATTCATGATGAATTGCAAAACCAAACTGAGAATAAATCACTTGACAGCTGTTAAATTGGTCTCCATTTAGGAAAGTAATGCCAACTTAAACTTCTATACCTGGAAAAAAAACACTCTGTAGTTTGTCGAGACCGTTGTATTGTTTCGTGTTAACCGATATTTCGTCTTAAGCATTGTCGCGTTAAATATATTTCACTGCATTTGATTCCGAACTTCTAATCTTGATTTAAATACATAACCAGTGTCGGCACAGCCTTATGGTAATGGTTATGATTCATCTTGGCTAATGAATAAGGACTGAGACCACTAATTCCAAATACTCTTCTTTGAAAACGATGGTGCCAAACACTCGTTAAATAAATTTGGGCATTAAAGTAGTTATCACACACTTTGGTTAGCTGTTTGAAATAACAACATTATCATATGGAAAAGTTTCACAATCATGAAACATTATTTATTGGTTGGATTACAAATTTTAGAACTTATAACATGGGAAAAAATATAGAAAGTTTTACATAAGAAATAAGTTGTATTATACATAGCATTATTTCCCAAAATGTGTGTGCAATCATTATGCTTTAAAAATTCCATGGATTTTATTCAAAATAAATCATTTTAGTAGCTGCATAACTGCTTGAATATTTGATGAATATTGAGCAAAAATTATGAAACTTTTTTGTAGCAACTTTTGAAACATCAAACATTTTGTTATCGAATTACACTTCATCTCATACTTTCCAGCTGACAAAATTAGTATATCTTTTTAGAAACTTATATCTTTATCTAGTACTTGTATGAAATTTTTGTTTCTAAGAACTTTCTAAATGACAACATTTACATGGAACCTTCAGATCATACAGGTTGGGGCGTGGGAACTTCCTTTTTTGAAAATGCAACACACACGCAAAACACACTATATGTTTCATTTGACTTTATTATTTTCCACATAACATTGTAAATTTGAATTTATACAGTTTTAAACACAATGTCTGTTAAATATCGTCCTCCATTACCAATACACTGATGCAGTCGATTTCGAAATCTTTGAGTCACCTTATCAAACATATCGACATATCGACCGGTATATTGTCATTTTCAGCTCAAGTGTTGATCCATAGGTCTTCTAAGTTCCAGGAAGTAATCAAGAGGGGATAAATTGGGTGAGCACGCAAGCCAGTCTACGTCCCATTGCACGGAGATCAGTCATTCAGGGAAGGATGCTTTTAAAATACCCTTGGAAATCCTGGGGGTGTAAGCTGTGGCCCAATCTTGTAACCACACGTCGTCAAAATCCTTTTCTTTGAGAGTGGGTAAGAAGAATTGTTGGATAATTGTCACATACCGGTCTGAATTGACACACGAACTCATTCCACATTTCCAGGTGTTCTAACGGTTTTCGTATGCCCTTTCCTTTCTTTGGAGATATTCCCCGCTGCTTGGAAGGCATCCATCCACATTAAAACACATTTCCAATCAGAAACATGATCTCGCGGAGGAATATCAAACGGACAGCGAAAGGCACGTTGCACTGCAATCACCGACCGACCATAGAGAAATACGCCTCCACGGCAAAAGCACGCTGCTGCCTCGACCGCAACATGTTTGAGACTGAGAAGGGCGGGAACACAAATATCTCACTCCACCCATTCTACCGAATCCCTCCCTTCCCTACGAATATCACTGAAATATGTTCAAAACAGGAAGTTCCCGCTCCCCACCCTGTACTAAATATCAAATAGTGTCTTATTAGATGACACGGTAACAGTGGTAAGAACGGCAGTAAAAATTCTACACATAGATTAACTTGATTTAGGACTGTTTAATTTATTTTAGATCATTTCTATAACGAAGCAGCAACAAATGAAGTGTATTATTAAGAGCAACGAATTTATTCGAATGTCCTCAATTTGCCTTTTCTCAGCCAAAAAAACGGAAATGTCATTAAAAAAATATGTATCAGCATTTAAATGCACCTTCTCAAATCTTCCAGAATGCTGACATCTTCACTAGCTCCCCAGTTCGCATTTGTCCAGACAGTCAATCTTGATCGGCTATATATATGATATTTACATTCTGTCACCTACATTCGCTGAGATTTCAAATATGCTTTTGAAAATAGAAAATTTTTATTCCTAGCTTAACTTTCGGAAGCCAGTTTGTAAGAGATTTACTTATTTTTTCATAAAACTTTAAAAGGCAGTATTACTTATTCCCTTGAATCATGCACTTAAAAAGAAATACATCTTCGCGGTACAGTTAAAATACATTTTAAGCGGTTATTTTCTTTCTTTCTTTCCCTGTCATTCGACTTTTTTCGCCGTCTTCTTCCGACTGCAAAATTTAATGGACCAGTGATAAGTGATTCGAGCATTAGACACCAACTGCTTTTCCGAATGATATGATGAAAGAGAAATAAAACACACACAAAAAAGTTTGTTTCTTCCTTCCTTTTCAGAATTATTTTTTCTTAGAAAATCAAACTGTATTATTGTGGATCTATTTTTTTTAATTTGCTTTTTCTTCACTTTTTATTATTTTTTGTATCCGCTCAATGCTTTCGGTATAGAAAAATGAGATTTTTTAGATAGTACCAATGAAAAGGCGTAATTGGGAAGAAACTTTGATAGACTTTGTATCTATCATGATGTTCTTCGAGAAATTTATGTTTTTTGTAACTACATTTTTTTTATTTTATTGTCAATCTGTTTTGTTAATTCAATTTTAGCCTCATCAGATTCAATTCAGTTTTGAGTTTGTTTTTTTTTTTTTGTTTTTTTTTAGAAAAAAGTTTTTCTAGGAGAACGTTCTATTTTTACAGAATAAATGTAACACAGTTTAGTCTTTGCCTTAAAAACGATTTTAAACTAGGTATGTATTTAAATATTTTCAATAATTTACTAAATTTAATTCTGATTTCGAAACTGAAAAAAATATTTTTTTAAATTAGTTTTGAAGCTCATTATTAGTGTGACAGTTTTTTCTGCTTTAAGAGAAAAATTCCCTTTTCTCTTAATTTATTTGATGCTAGTAACTAAAAAAGATTTAAAATACTTAAATCATAACATAAAAATAATTACATCAAACTGTTATGTCAGCCCTGAACATGAAGAATTATTCATTTTTACTTTTGTCTGATAAAGCTTAATAGTAAGAAATGATAGCATTGCCGTTGCTGATCCATATTTTCTTTTCATGTGATAAAAAGCAGGAGTAGGCAAATAGTGACCCGCAAAGACAGTCAGAAAGCTAAATAGACAGAAAATGAACTCTATTAGAGATTCAACATATATCTGTCAGCAAATATTCTCTTGCGTGAAGAACAGCGAGAGTAAATATAGATGTAAGTTGGTTGACATTAACTTACAGGCTGTAGTGAGAATGTCAATAGAAAATCTCACTCCTGATAAGATTCACTACAAATTTATCGATCTCCATCCACTTAAAATTGACAAATTTGTGGAGTAGGGCAGAGTGCAACTAACAATTGTACCGAAGGACACATGTGGCACACGTGCCATAGTTTAATGACCTCTGATTTATACCTTTTTTGAGATTCAAAGTTAACTAATACAGTGGTTCTCAAACTGTAGTGTGGGGGGGGGGCGTGATAACTCTATGTGGAGGTCTCAAAAATATAGAAAAGTTGAAAATAAAAGACTATTTAAAAGATTAGTTATACTGAAAGGAAGCAAAACAAAATATACGAGTACATTCTGATAAAATAAAAAGTAAAATACCTATTTTAACCGATGTAATATACAAATGCATAGTGTACTCAATAATTATCAATACTGAATTAAAAACGTGTACTAATTACTAGTGAATCTCTCCTATGGGCTTTTAAAAGGAAGGTTTAATATTATATATTGACACCAGCACACTTTAATTTCTTTTTCTATGTTTAATGTCTTCAAAGCAGCCACTGCAAAAAATCCGAATGGATTTGGAATAGATGAAAAATGGATGATTGACTTTGTTGCTCCATATCCCACAAAACCTGTAACTGTATCTGGATGATCAAGTAATAAATATTTAATTTAATGAAAAATTGTTTTGCAATATCATCCAATTTAAAAATTAGAATTAAACATAATAATTATCCTACTTAAAATCAACTTAATTAATATTTCTTACTTAAAATCAACTTACTTTAAATTAGCATATACAAAATTTAATACTTATCTTGATAAATTGTATGGTTTGTAATTAAAGTCGTATTGTAAGTTTAGCGTCAAAGTACATTATTATTGAATTCAACACATTGTTATTGTAAGGGAATGCGATGAAAATTATGATTGAAAATTGGGTTGATAATGTTGAAAGTTTGAGATGCGCTGAATTGACGAATGCAACAATTTTAAAACGTCGCAGCACTCTCTGGTATCCTCGCTTCCACAATGAGGCCCTCGAGCCAAAATAATTGCCCACTCCTGATATAAAGTATGTAAAGACGACCTCTTTTCAAATAGTCTTTTCTTTCGATGAGTTTTATTTCCTAATGTTTTTTATCCCTCCAAGATTTCACGTAATAATTAATTTTTAGTTTACCTGCCTAATAAGAAATAACCACAACTTTTATGTCCGAAAAAACTAACAGGTTTGAATTTTTTAAAACAAGATGCAATCTTGATCTTTCTCCTTTTCTAAGCAATAACAAAAATCTTTGATAGAAATAATAAAATTTCCATTTGATGAAACCTGTAAAAGTTGAGATCTCCAGAGTTAATAAAGAATGCTTTTGTAAACTGTCTTTAAAACTGTCCGTGTTTGTGTTGTGCTTTTTGTGTCATCGCTTTACCTATAATTAAATCAACAAATGTACATCCAAAAATATCGAGTCTCCTCATTCTTTCAACAACTGCAACAAACCAATAGTTTGCACCCGATAAATGTCTTAATACAAGTGAACTCATTTCATGCATAAAAATATTTATCTTCTCAATCTCTGAGTAAAAACATCTCAAAATCTTGCGATATTTCAAACTTTCGAAGAAAATCATATGTTACATTTGTGACGAATCTGTACGGAACCTTTCCACTAATATTCTTAGGCTTCTTTTTGGGGATTATAAATTCGCGTATATTTCCAATCAACTCCAAAAAGGTAAACGGGATATGCAAAGTAGATAGGGTATTTAAGTCGAGCGTTGTAAGCTAGCAAGTATGAAGGCTATTGAGCCAGCAACAGTAACCTCAAATTTAGAGGATTCCAGGAGATTACGTTAGTGAAGACTTATTGCAGCTATTCTACGAAAGAACTAGAAAGCTGATATACCAGCGGTAAATATAATTTATGTACGCTTAAAATTAGCGTTAGTTTAGTAAAATTAGTTAAAGTTAATGAAAGCTAATAATTAGAGTACCTGTATTTCTCGGATCTCCTATTTCGGTAGACCTTATTTGATCTTGAGCATAATTATTAATTAATTTCATAATTCGTAATTTAATTTAATATAAAAGATAAATCACTTTTATTTGACGTAACATAGAAATATTATATGTTATTAGAGTTTTTTTAGACTTGATATAATAAATACAAGTTAATATTATACAAAATAGCTCTTAGGGATTCTTGGCCTCAAATTAATCTTGGTCTCCAGGGTGAGACCCAGGGGGGTCTTCACACATTTATTGCACCAAAATAAGAATACATCACCATACATATTGAGTCTTTTGATATTGTTTTATTGAATTAATTGCAAGCATAAATATAAATGTACAATAAACCCCTTCCTGGCTATTCCAGAGCTGAGTTCGGGTAGGCGAAATGGGCTATCCCGAGTGTAGTTTGGACAATACTAAAATCCACTGTGCAATCGGTCTTTCCAGAATCAATTCATATTTCCTTTTTATGGTTTAGAGTAATTGAAAAGTTTCACTCGGGGAAATTTTCTGCAAAAATAAAACGTTCTTCAGCTGAACACCCCCTTTCATGCTTGTCTGAAAGACACTTTGTTGACTCCATTGCCCCAACAGAGAAACAAACTAATTCAACACCACATTGTATTATTTGATGCTCAAAGAGAGACAGTAAAGAGAAGACGAGAAACAAGATTCTGCTGTGCAGATTGCAGACGATCAAATTTTGATCAATAATTTCATAATCATTTATATAAATGCAAAAGGTGTAAACAAAATTTATAATTCAAGATAAAAGCTAAGTATTCTAAACTTTATATTTATAGTTAGTGTGAATTGACTCCAATGTCTAATGCCTTCTGCAATACAGAAAGCCAACTTAACAGGTAAATTATTCATTTATTTAAATAGAATTTTTATATTAGTTTTCAGGAAATTCTGCTTGCGTATGATGCTATTATTCTTAAAAAGATATACACGCTTAAAAATATGCATGAAAAAATTAATATTTTTTATTAATTATCCAGAAATAAAATGCGCCTGGAAGGGGTTAATAGCATTGCACATTTTAAAGCACTAATTGTACAAATTAAATAATTGTTTTGTTCATTTATTAATGAATATTATATCTAAAAATACATCAATAAATATTTTCAATTTATACTAATTGAATAGTTTTGTGTACTAATTAAAATGACCTTTCACACTAAAGATTTCAAATTATTATCACAAACGTGATGATGAACCTAAACTCGCATAATTTGTCCAACATCTGATAAGCTTTAGTCAATCCATCGTGAGTTATTTTAATAACTATAATGATTACGAAAAGTTGAATTGGAAATTGTGTAAGCTATGCAATATCGATATCGAGTCCGCAAATGCTCGTTGCTATGTGAATTACTATTCTGGAAATAATTAGCAAAAGGACACCCTTACAATGGAACAGCGTATTTCATAATATCTTTGTTTATTACTTGACTATAATGTGTTTAACATATAAATTCTATCGAAGATTTGTTTCTTCAATCTAAATGATAATATTTATTTACCATTTGTATTTACCAGAAAATGCAAAGTTATTTTACGATTTTAAGAGAAAATTTTGACATAGTCAGAAAACTCTGACTAGTATGACCTAATGTTCTAGATAAATTATTAATAATTCAAGCATCAATATGTTACAGAATTCAACTAAACTGAAACACAGAAATAATTTAAGAAAACAGAAAAAACTGTTGCTTCTAAAATACAATGTAGAAAAAAACTTGGAAAATGCATATACCTGAGATTGAATTAATCAACACATTTCTCTATCTCCCTGACAAACATTCTATCCTCATTTGTTTCGTTCAAAGAAAAAGAAAATGTCTACTCGTTGCTTCACTTTCAGCCTTTCTAGAAAAATCTCTTACACCATCGTCGAAGACAACTGCTGGATTTAAAAAAGCTACTATCAGAATTTCGAAAAAAACTAAATATATTTGGTGAGGGTAGGGTTGCAAGGTTACTATTTCCTTTTATTTGTAAACTAGAAACCATATTGTAAATGTTATCGCCAAAAGTTTGGTGCTAAATTTTTCTCGCCAAATAAGAGGCCTGTGCTAGGATCCAACTCAGAATACGACTGTAGGATCAAAATCAATTCTTACGCAAAAAGAGAATTAATACATTGCCTTTTCATTTTCTACAGAATCACCTATAAAAAACAACAATTTATTGATAGATAATTATAAAACTGTTTTCATTATCGTTTTCTCAAGTTATTGATAATACAATAATGAAAAAGGTTCAATTGCTCAGCATCTCTAAAAACACGGAATTATCACTTAAATTCCACTCAGATGTGTATTTTATTTTTTTACTATACTAGAGAAAAAATATGTTTTCAAAAACACGAACTTGACACTTTTTTGACAGGTACTTTATGTCACGAAAGGTTATCTTTTAAAGCGTAAAGATGAAATTGCTACCATTCCAGAAAATTCAGGCACGTGCATAAAGATTTACCGGAAATAAGATCCGTATCAGAATAAGATGATAGCATTGAGTCCCGTGGACTAAACTTTGACAAAAAAAGCATAAATACTAGCAGTTATTCACCTGAAATGAACAAGGCTTCTAAAAGTTTTAACTATACCACTGAAGATTGAATCTGCGTGCGTTATGTACAGAGAGAGTTTCGAAACATGCACGTAACTGAATAACTTAAGACGTTTCTGATATCTCCCCTTTTAGACATTCTTTTAAGTATCTTTTCAAAATTCCTTTATAATTCAATTCCAAACTATACCTAAAAGTTTCTGAATATTTTTTTTAAAAAAAATATTACTTAATACAAAAACTTTAACGGCAACAGCATCATATTATGATGCTGTTACCGTTAAAATGTGAAATCCGTTATTTCATAGAATAATTAGACGAGTCAGGTAAAGTATACGAAACTATTGAATTCTCCGATTTAACTAGGTATTCTATAGAATGAAGACTACTTGATAGTTAAAATATGAAATACGATACTCGAAAGTTCTCTGAAATGGTTCTAACTGCTTTTAGTCAGTTTTGAACCGCAATTGAAAGTGTCATCAAATCAATCTATGATCTAATAAATAATGAAAAGTAAAATAAAAGCATTTCATAAAATTTCAATTTATATTCTCTTACATTTTTGTTTGAAAATGTTTACATACTGTTTTTATTTTTATTTCCAGCATGTATTTTTTTATAATATTTAGATGTAACTATTTCTGAAACATATTTTTTATACCCTTCTGTTTAACTAATGTTAATAATATCAGCAATAATAAGTCATATCATATGCTGTTCCTTATATTTTATTAATTAATGACCCGCAATAAGGATAAAGTGTATTTTCGAGGGCTTTGAGCTATTTATTACAGTGCTTCTCAAACTTTCAATACTGGCGCCCCCCTTATCAATCACAATTTTTATCGCGCCCCCCTTATACATTAATAATGTACTGAATGCAATAATAATGCACTTTTTTTACGCTAAAGCAATAATCTTAATTATATACCGTACAAATTCATGACATAAGTATTAAATTTTGTATATGTTGCTTTTAAGCAAAAAAAATATTAAGTAATAGGATAATTATTATGTTATTTTTCCTTTCTCTAATTTTTAAATTGGAACATATTGCAAAAGGCGGTGGCTGCTTAGAAGACAAAATATAGATATCAGCTTTTTTTAGAAAGAACTCAGTGGGTCAATTTCTAATCATAAGCATTCCTTAGAAAAATTTGCTGTGTAAGACAAGCCCATGGAAGTCGCTAATACTTATTAAACTTGTTCTTAATTTAGCATTAATTAATTAGTTATAACATACTCTGTGCAGCACTGATACATTAAAAGTATACCGGCTGAAGTACCCGCTCTTTGCACGAGTTCATTTATAAGAAAATAAAACATTATTGATATAATCGCTGAATTTTAAGGAGAGTAAAGCCAAATGCGCAACAATGTTTACAAAAATGTAAAATGATTTTTTTAAATCGTTGCTCAAATTATAATTAGTTTTAAGTGAACTGTAATTTTAAGCCTCACAGAATTAGCATTTAGAATTGATGTTGAATAATGAACAATAATATAAAATTCCGATGAAAAATAATTGTATTATTTTTAATATTTAAAGTGAAAAGACTTCAACATGTTTTAAACCTGAAGCAGGCACGCACTCGATACTAATGGTCGAGTGGGGTTATTGAGCCGCCCAAATCTTTTTTTTATAATTATTT
This sequence comes from Trichonephila clavipes, assembly GCA_019973935.1. Taxonomy (NCBI): domain Eukaryota; kingdom Metazoa; phylum Arthropoda; class Arachnida; order Araneae; family Nephilidae; genus Trichonephila; species Trichonephila clavipes. Next base: position 824,510 of record BMAU01020425.1, read on the forward strand.
TTATAGTACACAATAAAAATCGTAATTCCAGTGAATAATTTAATTAAGAGAAAATATACTCACCTACTTTCAAGAACACAGAAAATATTTCGGAAAAAAAGTTATCACACCGGGAACTCAGTCAAAACAAGTACCTTAAGATTGTAAAAAAACATTTGTCACTCCCATAAAAGAGGGAGAGATATGTGACAAATATATTTTAGTTCACACGTTAAGACTGTCAAACAGGAGGATATTGTCAGAGCCATTGGTAACAATTAAACAGTTTTGCCAGAATTACCGATTTCGTGCACTCTGTGCTCGGCGTGACAGCTCCGGAATATAAAAGGGTATTCATTACAATATGGATGTTCAAAAAAAATTATGTAAAACGTTTTTCATTATGCTTTTTTATATGTTTGGGAATAACTCATAGAAATAAATCTTGGCCAAATAATCCTTCAAAAAGCTCTCTGTGCTTTTCCAAAAATCATAAAAATATTTTACAAGGAAAAAATCACAGCAGAAATAGTTTATTTGCATCTTCCCTAAATGAAAAAACAAATACACACATAAGAGCAGGGACGTAAGTAACCGTACAAGTAAGTTCGAAGGTCAAACCGCGGCAACTACATTCTGCAGCCTACAGCTGATGACAATAATATAACAGTGATGAATATTTCATCTTCCTAAAATTTTTTTTCGATTATGGGTCTGGGTTTTGTTTTTTCTCATTTTGGTTTGAAAAGAAACCGTAATAAAAGTAGAAGCTTTAATTTTTTATGACGTAATATCGCAGATATATAAATTATATCAGTGTAAATGTGTATTTTTTTATGTCAGAAAGTATTTTGTTTTACTTCATTCCAGTAAATAAATTTTTTTTAATCTTTTATTTTCGATATGCTCGCGCCCCCCTTGTACGTTTATCGCGCCCCCCAGGGGGGCGCGCCCCACAGTTTGAGAAACACTGATTTATTACCAAATAATTTATAAAACAAATTTAAATTGTTTTTTTTCACTTTAACGGTCTATTATTCGTTATTTCATAGAATAACTACAAGGTACAGTGTGAAATGTTTCATCTATTATATACTTTAACTGACTTGTCTAGTTATTTCATGAAATACCTAGTAATTTTATGAAATAACTAAATTATACACTGCAACGGTAACAATACCATATCTTAAGCAGAATTTAATTATAACGTATGGATTTGAATCTTATATTCATTTCGTAAGACCCTTGCACAAAAACTAATTAAAATTTTCAACTACAAAATGTGATGCTTTTCCCCAAGTTATTTCGTTGATGTAAATTTTTTATGTAATTTTGATTGCCAAGAATTCTTTATTCTGAAGTGATTTCAACTTACTTGGTTCTGAATATTAATTTTTTTTAATCTAGACAATGAATTCTCAAAGAATGACAAAATACCAGATAAAATTAAATATGCTGTTATAAAACAAGTAATATAAAAAATAAAATTAAGCCAATTCCTACTTATTTAAAGAAAGAAAAGTTTTATTTTAGTTACTCTTTATGAAATAGTTAGAATTAATTTAAATATGCATATACATATGACACAATCACAATATTAAGTGACAAAATAGAATGCGATTTTCCTTGCAATTTTACATTTTCCTTTCTATATAGGGTGTTGGACTATATTTTTGTTGTTTAATACTGCTTTTTTATTAATTACATTTAATTATTCTAATAAAATAATATAGTAAAAAAGAAATTACATTCTCAAAAATTAGGCCACCTCATGTGGGATTTGAACCCACGGCCTTTGGATAAGAAGCTCAACGCACACACACACACACACTATCCATTGAGCTACAGAAACACAGCGAACGATTTTCCTTTCTATATATGCTGTTGGACAATTATTTTTGCTCCTATTTATTCATTTTTTAATTCAATTAATGAATTAATATTTGAAAAAACTGTATTAAAATTAAATGTCATCCACTACGTTAAAAAAAATGTATCTGAACTTGAATGGATCAATAGATTCTACTAACGATTGAAAATTTGAATATATATATATATATATATATATATATATATATATATATATATATATATATATATATATATATATTTATATATATATATATATATCTTGTTGAAATATAGGGAGAGAGAGAGGGAACTAATTGCAGAGGAATTGAAAAAAAGAGATCATATGAAAAAAATTATATTTAAAGAATGGATTCTATATATAAGAAGTAAGTACTATTCATTGTGTTAAAATACTGGAAAAAAGACAAAATCTCCAGAATAATTATTAAACACAGCTTATTTCTTGCATTCAGTGCTTGGAAAAAACTTGTAAAGATAATATTTCAATTTTTCAATCGTATTTTAGGTATAAAAAATATAATCTAAGAACTTTTACACAATTTTCTCTGCTTCAATTTATTTACACGATTAGTTAAAAATATATATATATTTATCTAAGCTTTCTTTTTTTCCCGCTATCTTTATTCAAGTTTTTTTTTCCAAGAAAATTCTCACTATTTTTTAAAAGAAATTTTGTTACGTATTGAAATTTAATTTATTTTTGACCAGAAAACATTTTCATGTATCGCAGTCTTTGTCAACTGTCATTTTTTGCATGTATTTGATTTGCTTGAAATTTCTGTGTTACTTAATTTTTTTCCAAAATGAATACACAATATTATTTTATTCTCATTGCAAACATACGAAAGAGAGACAGATTAAATTTTTCCCGTCTAAAAACAAAAATCTTTCTTTAACGAAAAACAGTTTCCAAAAGACAAGGAAAAAACTACTTTAAAATGTTCCTTAACACTGTTTTTAAGAAAAGAAGTGTATCGTTGTATATTGTTATGCACTCTGTCATACAAAAAAAACTTACAAATTAGTTTTGTGATATTCCTTTTTTTAATCAGCAATTGTTATCAGAAAACACAAAATTAAAATTCAAACCAATGAATGATGTTGTATTTTTTTAATTCGGTTTAAAGATATTTAAAAAAGCGTAGTATAATAAGACTCTTTCTACACTCTTATTTTTCTTCAGTACAATTTTTTAGAACATACATCATTTTAAAGATAGAATAATACATACATTTCCTAAAAAATTTTTTATATGTGTATATAGTAAGAAAAATATTAAAATCTAATTCTACTTAGAAAAGTTTTAAAAAATATCAGTTCTTTAAAATATATATTACTAAAATATTTACAAAAGAGTGGTTTTGTTAAAATATTTTAATTTCAACTTTTGAAATGGGTTTTTTTTATCGAATTAAATAATAAAACACGATCTGATAATCAAAATTATTATCAACTATCATACATTCAAAAATCTAGTCTTGGTTTAACCTCTAAGTGGTTCTTATAATATAGTAAAAATTCCAGCACAGTAACAGTATTAAAAATGATTACTATTCTATTTTACTTTATTATAACCTAATTAAAACTTCCTACTCATACTTCATCTTCAGGATTCAAACTGCTTTCAAATGGCAGCTGTTTTACTCCAGATTAATAATTCAATGATTATTAGAATCTATAATTTTCTTTCAAATAATTTTATTCGTATCTTATTTATATTTTACTGTTTTTAAATAAACAAAAACCCCTTATTTAAAGTAATCATAGTTTACACTTTAAATCAAACATATTCTAATATAAGTTTTTGTATCCGTAAAATCCGGCGAATAACGCGCACTTTGAACACAAAAAATGAGACTGAAAAACTTGAGGGTGCACGTTATACGCCGGGAATAAAAACGATAGCTTTAAAAATAACAATAGAGAGGAGCATAATTTTTTTTTTTTTTTTTGCTTCTTCACGTTTCGAAGTACTGTTTATTTAAAAGAAGTGACTTGCTTTGTGATCTAAAAGAATTGTATTCTAGAAGAAAACTATTTTTTTTCAAAAGTCTGGGATACTACCTCAAATAAATGACTTCAAAACATAAGAGCATTGTATACTAATATTTCAGATTTCTTCGTAAAACAGAGGAAGCGCGTTGTACTGGGAAAATACCTAAAAATTAAAAAATTAAGCTTGAAAGTGTCGGTGCGCCGTATTTTACGGTAATTATTTAAACCAATGGTTTTCAAATGTTTTTAACTCACGAAACCACTAGAATTGGAAGGTGCTTTCGTGGAACCCCTAGAACCAGAAAGCGTTTTCGTGAAACCCCGTTCCATACCCATACCTTGAAGAATATATCTCAGAATAATATTTAAAGTAGATCAACATGTTATAAACACTTTATGTAAAAGCAATTAAAAAAGTAATGCATTTATTATTAAAAAACTCTAATCTAATTTTTAATATTATGGATGAGTTAACTTAATTAAAAAATTATAATCTAATTTTTTAATAAAGTTTACTCGTCAACAATATTAATTTGTGATTCAAGTGTCACCTATACATGCATTATATTTAGTAACTGAGATATGTGCTTGCTTTTTTTCACACGAACTGTCTATTGTGATTAAATGCAATCGCATTACATATTCTGAGTTTAATTTGTTTTTATACTTTGTTTTCGTAGCCATTCACGTTGAGAAATATATTTCACTTCAACACAATGTTCTAAATGACATTCAAATGTTTATAGCTGTGTAAGAAATGCTATGTTTTTTTTGCATGAATTTACTACGTAAAAATTAGAGCTGTTCTTGCTTAAATTAAAATTTTAACCTGGAATCTGTTGATTAGTTGTTTCCTCTCCTTCATTATAGAAATTGTTTTCCACAAATGCAAAAAGGTGCATTTTCTATTAGAAAACTATTTAGTTTTATAAAACATTGTGCTAACTAATGAGTATAAAGTTCTCCCGAGGAATCTAAGATAATAAGCAACAGAATATTCCCAATCTAGTAGGAAATATGCATATATGGATAAAACGCGCGCGTGCGCGTTTTAGTATATTCTTTTATTGTATTATAGTAAAACTTTAAAAAGTGCTGTAAAATAATGTTATTATATTTAAATAAAATTTTCAGTTTTATTGTATAGAATGAACTTAAGTCCTTTTTTTTAAAACTACAATAAGGAAAGTAAAACCATTTTTTTTTTAATATTTCTTCTCGGTTATTTTATTGTGACTCGTTGGATCTCAGGGCTCTGTGGAACACAGTTTGAAGACCACTGATTTAAACCATTCTTTATGAGATTTTGTAATAAAGAAATTACTATAATATCTTAAAAAAAGAATTAAAAAATATACAAAATATATTAAGTTCTTATATTAATAAGAATTCCTAATCACGGGAACTCAGGAAATGTTTCTGGAAAATCTGAAAAAATTGAAATATAATTAATTGGTTAAGATAATTGAAAAAAGAGCATTTCATGGCAACTATTATTGCTTGTTTATAAGTGATAGATATCATCATGGCACATTTATACCATTGCTTGATATACTTATTGATTTATTTTCCCAGTATTCGATAACAGCTAATGATTACTGACTATTATTCAAAATAAACTGACTAAAAAAATGTAAATGATTTTCTCAAATTTATCATTACGTATTTTTCTTTTCAATTCTGTGTACAAAAAATATTTACACGCATCAAAATTAATATTTAAAGGAATATGTTTTAGGAAATAATCATGCAACTATGAGACACAAAGACAAAACCCATAAATATACGCACGTTAATTGTGATAATAAAGCTACAGCTTCTTCAAGTGTAAATAAATTTATTTATTTTTCAGATGTTATTGGCATAAAAAATGCAATTCTTGAACTTACAATACTTAATTACCATATTCATGATTTCATCAAATGTTTTGTTTAAAAAAATACTGTTTTTTCATAATAAAGAGTATTTCTATTATTAAAAGTACACTAGAAAATTTATATTGATAAATTTATTGGAAATTAAATGATTATTCTTTGTATAAACCATATTCTAATATTGCATGAAAAATGAAGTATAAGTCGTTCGTGTATGAAATAAATTCATTTCATTTCCCAATTATTTTATAAGCATCATTCTTAAGGTATCCGGCTACATTCGGAACCGTGATTTTAAAAAAGCGCATAAATGGATAATTTTCATGATATTTAGTGTCACTCAGATTAGAATACATGCATAAAATTGTTTTAAGGATATTTTGAGAAAAGAATTTATTTAAATACAATATTTTGGCAAAAAATTAACTAAAAATAATCTTTTTTCAAAATGTTCTCTTTTTGTGAAAAATGATTCTATTATCATAATATTTTGCCTGTATATAGCTTCGACCTTTCTATAGAAGCTCAACTAGAATTTTTGAAAAATTCACATTATTTTCAGAGTTACCACCAATTGAAATAATTATTGGCATTTTTTCTTTAAATTGCTCCCCTCAGTTGTCATAAAACATGGATAAATCCACTTCTAAGTTATATATTTAAAAAATTCTAGTTCAGCATCTGTAGAGAGGTGTGAGCTATATACAGGCAAAATATTATTATAATAAAAGCATTTTTCACAAAAGGAGAACATTTTGAAAAAAGATTATTCTATAAGTTAATTTTTTGCTAAAGTACTGTATTTAAATCATTTTTTTTCTCAAACTATCCTAAAAACAATTTTATGCATTCATTCTAATCTAAGTGACACTAAATATCCTGAAAATTATCCATTTATGTGCTTTTGTAAAATCACGGTTCTGAACGTAGTCGGATACCTTAACAAATAAAAAAGATATTAAAAATATAAAAACAAAGAAGCAAAAATAAGAATGAAAGAGCTGAGAGCTATTTGTAGTAGAAATTATAAAATATTATATTTCATACAAAACCATGATAAGCATATTACGAACGTAATAGCAGCTATTACCAAGCTTAGGATTCTTCTTTTTTGTTCAACTTAAAACCGTTTATAAACGCATTATACTACACAAAATATAAAAGATTTCTAAAATGGTATTGAGGAAATCCCTCATTTTAGCTCGTAATCTGAGCTGTTTTTATACGCCAGTGGCACTTAAGAGATTAAAGTCGAAATCTAGGTTTAGCGTCATAGCATTATTGAATTCAATATTATAAAGGGGGAGGGCCACGATAAAAATTATGATTGAATATTGGTTCACAAATTTGAAAGTTTGAGAAACACTGGTATAAATAAAACATTGTGATATCTAAAGTAGTATTTATTCAAATTTTTAAACCTTTGCATTAAAATATAGAAAAGCATTTTTTTCAATGAGATGGCGATACAAAGAAGAATCTTGTTTGTTGTTCGAAACTAAGAAAACTTTGTTGCTTTCACTTCACGTATAGGGATTATACATAAAACAGAAATAAACTGTTGATCTTTTATACTTCCATGCAAACTAAGAAAAACCTCTTTAAAAAAAAGCTTATACTTTTGATAAAATAATCATAATAAGCTTAAATAAACTTAAAATACGACTTAAAGACATTAGTCATATATTTTTCTTTAAAGTAATTTCATTTTCATGTTTTTTCAACCTATACCTTTTTATAAATGATCAACTTTTAGAAAATATTAATTACACAATTGAATTCAAGAAAAATATGAAAAAAAAAACTTTTTCTGTCATGACAGAAATTTTACTTTTCTTCTTCACTCAATATTGAAGTATTATATTTGTATGAGAAACATATGAGAAATAAGAACCAAAATTATGAAATTATTAATATAAAATGCATTAATTCAAAAATTTTACATGCATACATTTCACAAAGAAAAAAATTATATTATTGTGATGACTCGGTAATATCCTATGTTATTAATTACACCTTTTTTATAGTTATTTTATTTCTTTTCTTAAAATAATTTTTTTATCAATACGCTTTTTTGAGCTTTTTTTTTCTAAGAAGTGGGCGTGGTCGAATTGCCTAATTTGTTAATTTATATTTTTTAAATGAAGTTTTATCCAACTTCTAACTTTCCAACATGCCAAAGTGATATATCAATCGAAAGATAATACTGCAAAAAATAAGTCTGTTTAAAAAATTTTAAAAAGAGGTTATTTGATTATTTTTGGAATACCAAGTCCTCTTAAACCTGTATAGAGGGCCACACCAGCAATCAACCAGAACTCCAACTTACGACGCTTGTCCTTATTTGTACTTTATGTAACTATCTAATGTTTTTTAATTTTTAATTTTTACTCTGATTTTTTAATACATAAAAATCATGACTAAAATATTTTAACTTTCCTGATATTGAAAAGGTATTACAAAAATTTTACTTTATATTTTACCTTTTGCTGACCCCTAGCTTTATCTACGCACCTACAAATTAATTTTAATATTCTACGGACTCCATCAGAAGCCACAGAGACCTCGAGGGGTCTGTAGGAACTCCATTAGATACCTATGGTCTATAGTAAATATGGATCTCACATTCTGTATTATATATATTTTTTAATTTAAAAATACCCTAGCAATTAAAAAAAATTTTAATGCGTTTGATAATATATATATACATGTATATCCTACTTTCTTAAAACACATTGAAAATGTTCCTGTTAAATTTACATATCTAAATCATGCGTTTTAAAGCATATTGAAACAAGTCAGTCCTGAAAAATGTTCCAAGAATCAACCAAAAGGGGCTAAAAAACTTCCATCGAACCACTGAACGCTTTAATAAAACTGACAGGGTTCGAATTTATTTGTCTTCAAACCACCATGCACTTTATTAAGTCCAGATGTTTACTTTAAACCTACAAAAAAGTGAATAAAAATACCACGTCATTCTTCAGTTCACCTTTTCCGTTTACGCAGAAAACAGCCGAAAGGTTTTTCTTGTATCTAGGAAGAAACTTTCTTTTATCGATTTCGATTCTTCTTTTGTCCCAAAAAAGTAAGTGTAAAAAGTTATATTTAGTTTTTGGATGTTATTACTTCGAAAAATTTTAGTTTCTCTTACGTAAACACTATATTTGTAATAACTTTCTGGATTAAATTAGGTGACTGCAGTTTTTTTTCATCCTCTTTCAAAATGTGCATCCTAAAAAAATACCACAAATGAATTGGCAAATTGATCTGAAAAGAATGCCTGATGGTACTCTTTTTTTTTCTATGGTAAAGAGAGCCTGCCACTCTTTTCAACTTTCTAAAGACATGGTAAGTATACTTATCCCCAATTGCATTAATTTTTAAATGCCCATGGTACGCTATTTTACCACTTTTCATTTTTGCTGCCATATATAGAAATAATCTCAAATTTTTTTTAAAAAATTGCAAACTCTTACAACTATGTTACCACCTCCTCCACATATTAACGGGATTAAGAAGAGACTTCAAAACCTGAAGCCCTTTGTTCAATTCCTTTATTTTGCAGAAATTATGTAGTAGAGATTTGGGCTCTCCAGATTAACTAGGTTTTCGTCTTCGGCTAATTGCCAAGATTTTCAAGTTGGGAACAAAACGGACGACCCTTCAGTTTCCTGGGAAACAAAAAATGGTTTTAGACGAAGTGAGATTGAATAAATTTGGTTACCATATTCCAATTTTAGAAAATACATGCAAGCACTGTCGTTAGTGCTCTACTAAGGCACATCAAAAGAAAATAAGTCATACGTGCCCAACTTGCGATGTTCTGTTATGTGTACCTCCATATTTTCAAAATTTCATGGAAAATAATATTTTAATTCGTCATGTGTGAATAAAAAAGCTATAAAATGCAATTCTTATCCCAGTTTATAGTATTTGTGAGATATATTGTATAAGTATAAGGGTTGCCCGAATGAAAAAGAAACAAGCAATAAAAAGGATGATTTTGTTGGAGATCAAAAGAAATCGCTCCGGGGGTCGTAACACAGATCCCATCGTTTCCGCGGCAGGTCTTTCTCTTTACTCTATAAAGAACGTGGTTGATTCTTGAGGAAGTCCTTCCCAGCTTCTTTCACTTCATCTTCCAAATAGAAACGTAATGCTGTTTTAAGTGGCCTAAAGTCCTGGAAGTCACAGAGTGACAAATGCGGAATCTACGGTGGGTGTTCTAACATTTTCCAACTGTTTTTTTTTAAAGTTGCCTTGAATTTCATGGGAGACGTGTGGGCGGACGTTGTCATGGAGATCCGATATCGTTTTTGCTACGCTTCTCGAAAACTTTTACACCAGTTATTCTAAGATTGACCTATAAACAGTTTCCTCCATACACTGCCACTGTTTGTCGTTAGATACCCGTATTAAACTTCCCTCCTGCAATTAGAAACTGTACTACCGTACGTTGTTCTAATATGGACGCATCCTTATATGGTACGATTTTACTTTCGATTAATTTCCTCTACCACTAACAGGTTTCACTGTTAACCCTTTATCTATCGCATTATAATTTACTGGAGTTTTTTCCACGCAATACTTTTTTAATCTATACATTAAAAATTAAGGGATATACATAAACAAAATACTCACATTTGGGAAATTTAATCCGTTAGAGAAAATTAATTAATTAAAGATATTCAACCATAAAATTAATTATATACACTCTTCACTTAAAATAAAGAATCAAATCATTTTCTAAGGTCTTCATTAACACACAAAACAAAAATAAGACACCTTTTGACATTAACTACTTTTTCGAAACAAAAATGGCGATTTTCGTAATCTAACCAAAATATCAGCTGAAAATGCAACTTTTGCTCTAAAACTATTCGCCTTCCCCGCTAAAACACTTATCATAGAACTCGTGCTGCCATATATCTTGGAAGAGTGGATTTAAAAGAACATTCCTACTAAGTATCGTCAGAATATTTGTAAAAATGGTTATTCTATGTAATTTTAAAGTGAGTGATACTTATAACTACCGTCGGTAGATAAAGGGTTAAAAATGGTATGTGGTGTTCACTTCCAACCGTCCTTCATGTCCCTGTTTGGTGGTTCTGTTATAGCTACACTCATTCTGACTCAATCACATATGTCCACTTTTCATTTGTGTGTGTGTGTTTCCTTTTATAAAACATAAAAAACGAAATAAAAAAAAGCATTAAGTTTCCTATTTTTCAATAGCCCTCAGCGTGGGAGGTGGTAAGTAAAGGGTGTTTTTTTTAGAGGTATAGAACTTTAAATTGCAATAAAACAACGATGTATTATTCGATTGACATGATTTTTTTTATATTCGAAAGATAATCTTGTGGCATTACATTTTAAATATGATTTTTGGCATACGACTGCCACGGCTGGCTCGGATGTAGTCCAATCTGGAAGTCCACTTTTCGATGACTTTTTCCAACATTTGTGGCCGTATATCAGCAATAACACGGCGAATGTTGTCTTCCAAATGGTCACGTGTTTGTGGCTTATCCGCATAGACCAATGATTTTACATAGTCCCACAAAAAATAGTCTAGCGGTGTTAAATCACAAGATCTTGGAGGCCAATTCACAGGTCCAAAACATAAAATTAGGCGGTCACCAAACGTGTCTTTCAATAAATCGATTGTGGCACGAGCTGTGTGACATGTTGTGCCATCTTGTTGGAACCACAGCTCCTGGACATCATGATTGTTCAATTCAGGAATGAAAAGTTAGTAATCATGGCTCTATACCGATCACCATTGGCTGTAACGTTGTGGCCTTCATCGTTTTTGAAGAAGTACGGACCAATGATTCCACCAGCCCATAAAGCGCACCAAACAGTCAGTGTTTCTGGATGTAACGGTGTTTCGACATACACTTGTGGATTAGCTTCACTCCAAATGCGGCAGTTTTGTTTGTTGACGTAGCCATTCAACCAGAAGTGCGCTTCATCGCTAAACAAAATTCGCTTATGAAAATCGACCATTATTTTTGAAATAAAATTGCACAGTTTGAAAGCGTTGGTCAGGCGTGAGTCTATTCATGATGAATTGCCAAACCAAACTGAGAATAAATCACTTGACAGCTGTTAAATCGGCCACCATCTTGGAAAGTAATGCCAACTTAAACTTCTATACCTGAAAAAAAAACACTCTGTATATTTATCACCAAAGAAACGGTGTTAAAATAAATTATTTTTATCTAATAAGCTAAAAGAGTTTCTTTTCTTCAATCAATCTTAATCCGAAAATACCTTACTATATCTTTACTAGAAATAAATGGCATGTTAAAGGGTTAAATAAGTTTTTAATAAATTACATCTAACTGTATGCATATCCTCGTTTGAAATAATTGCTTTTATTTCATAACTGCTTCAACTCAGAAAGAAAGCAGTTTGCTTGTATAATTCTTACATTTATTTTCTTAACGATAGTAAAATCCGATATCTTCAACAAAACGAGTTTAGATTTTGGCAACAATAAATTATTTTCCAATTATTTTAATTCTACAAGGGAAAAAGTTTTAATGTAAAAGAGTTGACACTATTCTCATTAAGTGCAAAGCAGTTTACTCATATTTAATATTGGGCAAATGTTCTTTTATAAAAATTAATTTCACGTGCTTTTGTTTAGAATAGAAGAATGTTTTGGATATGATCATTAATAAGTAAAATGTAAAACTGATATCTTGTAATGTACATTATATGTAACACATATTCTTGAAAGGTGAAAAGCACTTATTATCATGAGTAATTGATTATGCTTTAATTACCGAAGTTTCAAGTCTTCACGCACTTGTAAGTACGCATTTTCTCTTAAATTAACAATTTTCAGATTTATTCGAATCTTCAAAGATACGTGTTATAAGTAATGGCTTTCTAATAAGTTTCTTAGAAAGAAAAATTGATGTAATTGAGATTGATTGCATAAATTTATTCAAGTAAAAATGCTGAAGTAAAAGTTTGAAGTTTTCATATTTTTACATTATTTTCGATCAAAATTCTTAATAAACTATTGTTTAAATATATTTTTTTACTTATTTTATTCAAATTAGAATTAAATTATGTTAAAAAATCATAGGTATTAATGTTAATTTTTAAATTCTTTATACTTAATAAAATGTACATTTTTAAGCTACATCTCAAAATATTATTTTAAGTTAAGTTTTCAAACAATTTTATTTAAATTTAACTTTAATCTTATTTAAATGTTGCTCAACAATACTTCGCTAAATATATTCCACTATTCAATATCAGAAGAATGATATCAGTTATGATTGGTCTTATTCAACTTCTTTAAAATTGTTTGCAATCTATTACAATTTTGACGAAAAGTTTTCGTAAGATGAATTCTTAGTATGCAAAATAATGCAAAGCTATTTTTTTCTCATAGTGCAGTAAAAATTCAAAGAACGTACATAACACGAGCTCAAATAAAAGAATTTCATGTATTCAAAATTTTGTAATGAATACAATTTGTTTTCTGATGCAAGATATTTCGAACTTCGAAAGTTGAATAAAATAGAGTTCCATGTTGCAGCAATTTTGCAACAAATATGTACCAAGTAACAAAGTTAATTCTGTTTTGTTTATTCAGAGATATTGCAAATAACGGCTTATTTCGAAATAACAAACCAACTTAAAGAAATGATAAAAGATGTTGCCCCTCAAAACTAAGAAAAGTACTTGAAATGAATTTTATGCCAATATGACAAATCGTAAACTTTGCCATAAGTTTTGAATTTCAAAACAATATGAATTATGTTTATTTAAACTATTTATACTTCCTATTCTCATAATAATGTTTTTGAAAGGGTATTTTTTGCGATATATTAATAAGATGGAAAAAAAACATCGTTTCAAACAATTAATAGCCGTAAGACATTTACGTTCTATGTATCTAATAATTTTCTCAAATGCTTTATTATATTTAAAATCAAACTTCACGGAAATTTGCTCTCACTCTATTTATGTATATAGAAAAATTACGAAATGTCTTGCAATAGAAATTTGCTTCAACACATTTATTAAAAGAACTATTTTAAAAATTTAGACGTATTCATTATATCATAGAAACTATATCTATTTGTTTGTTTAACTTAACTCAGTGGCGTGACATCCCATGAGGGACAAGGCCTACTGTGCCCAACTCAGTATACGCGACCTTGGGCCCTGAGGTACATGAGCAAATGTTCCGGTCTCGAGGTCAGTCTGACGCGAAACCCCCCAGTGGAAAGTTCCCAAGCAAGCTTGGTACTCATTTTATCGACCCATTAAAGGGATGAAAGGCTGAGTCAACCTTACCCATCCCCGGGTTTGAAACTCAGACCTGTGGTGTAGAAGCTAGATGCACTACCCACTCAGCCACTGGGCTTCTATTTGCTTGTTTAGAACAAAATAATTAAAATTCCACCATGTAGAGAAGATGTCGCATATAAAATTTGTCGAGATGCTCAAAATCCTAACGTTATCGCAGCGTGCAAATTTGAAGAGTGGGGTGCCTCCCCCCTCCCCGCCCCAAGATTTTGCCTTCGTCACTTGACCTTGGCACAGAACTAAATGGTCCATCGCAAATTGTAACAATTTTTATCTATCTTTTATTTATACTAATTATACATCCATTTTTTGCGGATATCTGTTGTAAATCTTATCACTGCAAGTAAATTCAAATACATTGGTTTCTTTTACACTGTAATTTCCTTGTTCGGTATTTGCTTTGTATCTTTTGTTCTTTGAAACTACAATGAAAATCACTTTTGACACGAAATATATATATTCAACAAACTTAAAAGAGTACATTTTATTTACACATGTAAGTACATGTGTGTGTGTATGTATTTAATAAAAATCAAAGAAACAAGAACATTCACACGAACTTAATAAAAGTTAATATAAAATTTTCCAATTTTTTAAAAAAAACAAAGCATTTATTGAGTTCTTGGGGGGGAAAACAGATATTTTTCTATGAATTGTCCTTTTTAGCATTAAATTGTTGACAAATTGCTCGATGTCGTCCATTTTAATATTCATTTCACCATTAGAATATATGTCTAATTAACTGCACATACTTATCATGATGTTCCTCTCAAACATTTCATTAACCCTTTCAGGACCAGTAGAAGGAGAAATAAGTGTTTCCCCAGGCCCGCACATTACGAGAATTCCCCCCACACAGAATGGGGAATTTAATTGTTAAGTCTAATTTCATTTAAAAATTCATAAAAAAATTTTTTTAATGCAATCAAATACGCTAACATTTACGGTTCACTATCATTGATAACGCCTGAATATACACTACAAAAATTTTCGTTATATTAAAAATAAAACAACTGCGAATTTTAAAGAAAATATTTTCCTTTTAATTAAAAAGAAATGCTCTTTAAGGCAGGATGATTAAAACAGAATAGACACAAAACATACAAAAAATACTATCTGTCAAATCCAATCGATAAAAATTTACTCTCATATAAACTTTTTGTGGCTTGAACTGATACAAATCTTTTAAAGCAGTTAATATTGTTTTTTATTTTTAATTAATCCTTTTATTGCGTATAACTTTTTTAGTATCATATTAGTGCTATATTTTCTGTTCTTATGGTTATAACATCTCTGGTTGCAATAACAACGAAAAAGAATCGTTTGTTCTTATTGAATTAAAAATGAGTCAGAAGAACACACAAACGATTTTTTTCGTTAAAAATGAGCCATTGCGTTTGCTCTGTGAATATTTGCTTTTTAATTGTTTTTGAGAGAAAAAAAATTATTGTTGTAAATAAGAACTAAAAATAAAATAAATGCTAAAAATATTATTATGAATTTCTGATACTCAATAAATTAATAAGCCTTCCATCTTTTCCAATGTCAAAAAATAAACAAAAGTCCAAAGCGCAATAGATTACGAACATTTAAATGTCCAATTCTCTCGAAAGAACTAAACATGTGCAGTTGTATACATTCATAAATATGCCTGGATTAATTTTTTTAAAAAACTCTGAAGCCGAAAGCACATATTGAAGGTCGAAGTTTTGTGAAACATGACTTGGAAAAAAACGGACTTTAACCACCATCTAGTGTAGGGATGGCAAACCAATGGCACGCGTGCCACTGTCACGTGACACAATATTTTGGGCACTCCACCGTTCAAAATAAAAAAAGTTTACTATGAAGTATTACGAACAAACGCGCGAGTGATCTATCGCGGGGTAGCGGGGATTTGATTGCAGACGCATTTAACTATTTTGAAAAGCTGACTAATGCCACTTTAACCACATTTTCAGAGATGAATAGTTTTAAAGACTTCCTTAGAAACCTTTCGGCAGATGACTCCAATTCAGCATACATTCTGCTAAAAGTAACATCTTGCAATCCTAATATAGGTTATTTGTCATCTAATCTGCAACAGCAAACCACGCTAATGTTACTTAAACATTTACTAATTTACAAGGCAAAATGTACTTTTTCGAAGTAAATAAAGAGTTTTGAGTTGTTAGTATTTAGTATTTAGTTTTATTATTTTTCCAATAATCACAAATCAAAAAACTATTAGAAGGCACGTCTATAACTCATTAAGCATTTCTTTAGAAAAAATGGCACGTTGATTCATAAAGGTTCAACCCCCTCCCTCCCCTGATTTAGTGCCTTACAAAAATGAATATAAAACCGATCCAAACTCAAATCAAACCGGTGTCATCATGGGAATCAGAGCAAGGAAAGCACAATCACGATACCGTGGACCCTGAAGGGAGAAACGCGTGTTCACATATATATGATCAGGGTCCTGAAAGGGGGCTAAGTGTAGGCTCATTTTCAGTATCCATAAGGGAAAGGGATTTTCGTTTTATGTTAAAAAAAATTGCATGAAAATAATTAGTAGTTTGTTGGGACCGTTATGTTATTTCGCGTTAAACGATAGTTCATCTTACGTGTTTTCGCGTTAAACGTACTTCAATGTATGTATCTCTTGTTTAAACAAGTTCTGTGTTTAAACCTGCCATTTTTTTTTTTGTTAAAATAAATTTTTTGGTTCAAACCTAAGAGTGGAGGTTATGGTTTCTTTTGAGGATTCGATTCGTAGATCCAAATCGTTCAAGGTGACCACTAAGCCTTTCTCCAATAAATCTCAAGATGACTTTGAGCACTTATAAGCAATTAAGTCATCAGCAAAATTCATCCAAAAAATAAGACATATGAAAGATTTCCAAATGTTTACTTTTTCTTATCGTATTTTTAAAAATCTTTAGAGAACTAAAAAAATTTAATGAAAAAGTCGTGCTCTAAATTCTTTCAGGTATAAGCTGGATTCAGATAAATATCAGTTAGTTCATGAAAAGCGTTAAATATATTTGTACTTAAGATTTTTATTATTTATAAATGAGATTCCTCAAACGTTTTTCCTTAATTTTTCTTGCTGATTAAAAATTGTGCTAATTATTTTTTAAATTTCCTTTCAATATTGCTCAAAGACACAGAATAGTAAAAACAGTAAATGATATTAAAATTTTAGAGATAAATATTTTTGAGAAAAAAAGATTATCTTTTAAAAAGGGGAAATTAAATATAAAAGTATTTTTTATCCCCAGATATTTTTTGAACCAGTACAAAACTAGGAGAATATTTTTCAAACGAACACATACTTCACTACACCTTATTGAAACCGGAAACCCTTCATAAATCTTTATTTAGGTTTACCTGACCAGTTTACAGGTAATAAAATGAATGAAGAAAATGTCAAAAAGTTTTTAAATTTCCTCAAGAAGAAAATGAAATTTAGGAATAGCATATTTCAACTAAATCTTTCAACGACCTCTGCAAATTTCTGTAGAATATTTTGCCTATAGATAAAAAATTAGTTTCATAACGTAACTCTTTAAGAGGAACCCATTATCCGTTACAATCTGGTAATGAAACGTGTGTGTGCGTGCGTCGTGTGTGCGTGCAAATTTGTCAAATTTATATATTTATATATATATATATATATAATATATATATATAAATATATATATTCTAGATTCCGTTTTTTTAAGGTTATCCGAAAAAAGATAATCCTACAAATTACAACATTTTATTGCTTTTATTTTCACATCTTCATAAGCGTAATGAATTAAGTGAGGAAAAAGGTCGAAGAAGGCATAAGTTTTGTTTTTAGTTTTGTCAGACATGATAAATATTTTCATTAAAATGAATAAATACAATAAAAAATATCCACGATTGAATTTCTTTCCTGTCATTTCGACTTTTTCTTTATTTATAGATGAGAAAGGAGTAAAAAAGCTGATGTAATTTTAAGAATAACTAATTCAACTGCAAGAAAATACAAATTGCCATTAGAAAAAAAGGCTTGACGTTCATCTAAGTCAGCTTTCTTCCCTTTTGTGAATCATAGAAGTCAGTTGAAAATTTTGGCATATAAAGCAGGCGCACAATTCAGTGGGGCACACAAGGGGGGGGTCCTAGGGGTCCGGACCCTCCCCCTTCAAAGCCCTTGATTTCTTTCCCGAATGATTATAATTCTAAGTACATAATACGCAAAATTTAATTAATTACTTGTTATTAATGATAATTTTATTGATTAATGCTAATTATTTATTCAAAAATTAGTTTTTTACTGTGTTTTGTTCCCCAAAATCGACAAAATCAAAAGGAGCATGATACAAGAATGGTGAACTTTCGACCCCCCTTGAAAAATTTCTGTGTGCGCCACTGACACAATTCAACATGAAATGCGAACCGAACAAAATTTTAAAAGCATGCATTTCTTGACGAAACTGAAAAGTTGGTTTCAGTAGACTCATTTTTTAAGAGACTATCAAATTCAAAAAATCTATCATGACTCTTATTGCAACTAAAAATAAATTTCACTTAATATCAAATACATAAAAAGGGGATAATTTATAAAAGCTGGACCTTATAATTTCTAGTTAAATTGCACACACACAAAGGTAACTATTTCTCTCATTCACCATAATTTTATAATAAGCATATGGGAAATATACAGGGTGAACGGGTTTAAAGTATCCAAAACTTATGCCTTTTTTTTCAGAATTACCCTTTAGAATGTAATAAACTGTTCATTCGTAGATTGGTAATACCTTCGAAATTTTTTCGGTGTTGTCCGATCGGCCTCACGTGCGTGCATTATTCGGCAATCGCAGACGATAAACTTATTGCACTGACTTCATTAGCGTAAATATGGACGCCACAGAAAAAGGTTAAATGCGTACTTTGGTTGACGGCATTTAAATCAGTCTCACGTGTACAACGACGTGTTCGAAAATAATGTAATGTCTACCCTCCGATATCAAAATCTATCCACCAATGGGAAAGAACTTTAAAGGAGACGGGAACTTTGGTATATCAAACTGGCAAATATCCTTAAGTTTTCGAAATAGAACACACTGTTGATTGTGTGTGTGATTCATTTTATAGAAGTCCTGATAAGTCTATTAGACAAGCCAATAACGACATTCATTCTATTCTGTTCGAACACGTCGCTGTACACACGTGACTGATTTAAATTCCATTGACCAAAGCATTCACTGTACCTTTTACTGTCGCGTCCCATCTTTACTAATGAAATTAGTGTAAAAAATTTGTTGTTTGCGATTGCTGAACAATGCGTGCACGTGCGGCTGATCGGACTCGACCCAAAAAATCTCGGAGAGTCTTCCAATCCTTGGATTAACAGTTAATTATATGTTGATGGGTAGTTCCGTAATAATAAGCCATTACTTTTGGATACTTTGATCCCGGAAACCCTATGTATACTGGTATACTTCATTTAGAAAAAATTAGAAGATACCCTCTGTCCATCTAACTGTGGACCAATCCACATTTTACAAATTATACAAATGTTCATACTCATTGCTCAAATTATAAAACTATAATTTACATGTATTGTGCAGTTCTATTTATTTGTTCTTTTTTTTCTCAAAATTCGTTCTTGGAGCTCCTCTTCAGTTATATTCATCACTGAAACTGCATCGTCTAACACTTCATGGATAAAGTCCTCATATTTTGATAAACCAGCAGCTCTTGCAGCTTCCTAGAAAGCTCAGTATTGAGTTCCATTGATTGTTAATAAGTCTTCGTATGAAGCAGTGCCTTTTTTTCTGACGCAAAGATTCGAGTTCAGGCAATCGTTGCGGTACTTTTCTGCGAGAGCTTACAATAATGTACTATAGCAACTGTATTGGTGACATTAAATGAAACGAAGCACATGGTTGCCAGTTCTGCACGTACGACAGATACACGAAATCGGGGTTGCCAACTTGGCGAGTTATTTTGAAAGGTGACATTGCTGTGATAGTTCGTAATAAATTTTTCACAGCCTCCCGAAAACTTTTTGTATAGAGAAGGATTAATACTGCCTTAAGCTATTTTGAAAAGCCTAAAAAATCGAGTGTTTTCTTATATATCTGTACAAGAAGCACACATTAGGTGTTTTTATTCAATTTTTTTCAAGACATTATACTTTTTTAAAAAAAACAATTAGATTTCCAGGCTTATAAGACAGAAATCTGCTGAATGTTTAAAAGTTTACCATTCTAATATTACAATAACAAATTAAATAACTCCCACATCCTCACGATACACGTAGAGCGTCAAAAAATTTTAATTGAATTAATGAACAATGAAACAACTTTCCTTATAACCTTTTACGTAAGATTTTTAAAAGGAACAGAAGTCTTTCTTTCAAATTTCGTTGCGTTATGTAAATATAGAGGGTAAAAAACGTGTCTTCTCTGTAGTTATTTTAAATATTCAAATATTTGAAGAACGAAAAAAGAATTTTTTTAGTAGAAAAATTAGTTTAAAGACTTAAATAATTTGTAAGAAAAAAACTCCCTTCTGTGTTTAACTTATTGCTTCTTACACTATGTGTTATTTTTGTATATAAATTAGCTCTTATTTCGAATAAAAATTCGTTTCAACTTAAGCTCATTATTTTCGTTTAGAAATTTAAAAAATGTATATAAAAATGTCAAATTAACACATTTGAACACTAACGCTTACCCCCCCCCCTTTCATTTAGAAACTTAAAACATTACAGAAACCACTTTTGAATCAAGAATGTATTACCCAAACTAATAAAACTTTTAAACCGAATAATTATATTAAATACATACAGGGTGCCCCCGAATGCCGTGTACAAACTTGGAGGGGAGGTAGAGAACATTGTGAGGAGCCATAATTAGGAAAGCATGCGCGGAAAGTGATAGGTGGCGCTGTATGTAAACTCGCAAGGCCGGCACATGTGGTTTCCTCATTTTAGACATGGGCAGCGGGCGATGAACATGAATCGCTACACGAACACCGAGTTGGTAACTTAACTACTTAAACTACGGCCCTGCCAACGGAAATGAACGTGTTGCTGTTCGATTGCATGAGGAAGGATATTTAACAAGGTGGCAATCGAATAATCAAACGTTCGCGTGAATGCAACATGGATCTTTCAGAGTCACGATTGACGACACGCCCGTCAAATCTGAAATGGATCTGGTGGCATGAATATCCATCTCTGCTGCTACGATCTTTGAAACGCTAGGTATTTTCGAAGTTGTCTGCCAATCCATGTCGGGCGTGCATCCATGCCAATGGCAGCAATTTCAAATACCTCCCGTGATGCTTTAATGTCATATTTTTAGTTATTATTCACTTGGTTTTTGTAATAAAGCTTTCTAAACTACGTTCTGTATTGTGACCTTACTGTCTTTGTGTCTTTTTTATCTCGTTAGGGTTACGTTTCCACCCATGCTTTCCAATGTAATTATGGCTCCTCAGGATGTTCTCTACCTCCCCTCCAAGTTTGCACGTGGCACTCGAGAACACCCTGTAGACAAAATAAGCAGTTAAGGGATGTTGAAAACCAAAAAACTTCTTAATAGGACAATTTCGACATTTTTACATTTTCAAATTGTATAGATTTTGGGCTTTCTAAAAATACCTAACTTTAACCTTTAGGGTAATTAGAAGCTCTTAAAACCTATTTTGAAATAATCGTTGAAACAGGACCACGCCCGTTTAAATGGAGAAAAATGTAAACTGAGTATTTTGTTTTTGCTTAAAATTTAAATAAATAACGGAAATTAAAACATTTAATTCGGAATTGCTATAAAAGTGCTTGCATGGAAGTTCATAAAATCCCAATGAACGTGTAAGCAACGTAATACATTCTTGTGTACCGGCGGAAATATTTGTACAAATAGAAGTATTATCATTGGGTACACATGATGCAATTTCATCATTTAATACGAGAAATGTATTAAAACCAGAAATTTTGAGAAAACTTAATATTGAGCATGGTGAATACACGGTACAGGCAATGGAGCACCTCTACAAACAGAGGTTGTTGAAGCCTGAATTATGATGTTTACAAAAACAAAAAAGGAAGTTCGGAAGCAAAAAAAACTTAAAAGAATGATGAGCTTCGAAAAATGTAGATGATTTGGAATAGAGGGAGGAATGTTTTAATAAAAAAGTAATTGTACATTATAGTTCATCTCAAAATTTAAGGTTTTGATGCTAGATATATCTCTTCTGGGAAAATAATTTTCACAGTTATTCAAGTTTTTTATGACCTATTCCTAATGATGACCAATATATACTGAAATGAGCTTTCTGTAAAAAACTCAAAAAAAATTTTTTTTACAATTTGTTTTATGTAAAAAATGGGTCAAATTTCACTGTATATGATAAAATATCTTTTAAATTATCGAAAAATTCAAATTTAGCTGAAAGCTCATTTGAGTATAATGGGAAAGATGTATTTTAATTGTATGAAAAATTTCAAGCTTGTACATATAACCTATTTTGAGAAAAGGTACATCGAAAGCAGCCAAGTTAACATTGTCTATATAGAGATTTCCGACTCCCCTTAAGTACCTTTTCTTTGTATTTAGTTCAATAAAATAAATGCTTAATATAATGCTTATATATATATATATAATTTGGACTTGACTTAAGACCCTTTTGTACTAAGACAATTTTTCTGATTGTTATAGTCATGGAAATGAAAAGGCAACTGTTTATAATTTTAGTGCCACATTTATTTATTTACTTAAAACACAGCACACGGAGACGTGGACATGAACAGCAACACACAAAAGCATTTTTTTTTCACTCTGGAGATATCAGTTGTTATAGACTTTGTCAACTGAAAACTGTTTGAATCAAATGATTTAGGATTGGTCAGAATACGCAAATGATGCCTGATTGCATCATCTGGTTTTACAAACGCAAATATATCAATTTTAAGGAGATAAAGTTTTTTAGTTTTTTTTTCCGTTAGACGGGAAAACTAAACTATTATTTATCACCTGAAGTCTTGGAGGATTCAAGATCATTATGAAATAAATAAAACTCGTCGAGAGAAAATTTAAGTGAATTATTATATACTGTATAATCTGGCGTATAACACGCACTTTTCACACAGAAAACATGATCGAAATTCAGAGATGTGCGGTATACGCCGGTTTAAAAAAGGACAGCTTTAAAAATAAAAAAACAGACATCTACATACCTTGAAGTACTATTTATTTACAATAAATGACGTAACTTATGAACTTAAAGGTTGAAGTTCTAGAAGTATACTATCCTTTTAAAATCCTTTATTCATGAACTTCAAAACATAAGAGCATTACACATGCACTTTTCAAATTTCTTTTTAAAAAAAGGGGCGCTCGTTATACAGCGAATACACCTAAAAATTGAAAAATACCGCTTAAAAGTAAAGGTGCGCGTTGTACACTGGTGCACGCTCTACGCAAGATTTTACGGTATATATGTCACAGAGTATTCTTAGCTCATAATACCTGTTAAGGGAAGATAGAACACTACTAGATGAGCTCAAATCATCAAACAATCTATCACCATGCGACAAAGCGCTTGAGAGGGATATGTTTTTTGTCATGAAATGATAAGAAACAGTAAAGAAATGAAAAAAAGTAATGAAAGTAATAACGAATATTTAATAATAAAAACAAGACAGACATGGAATAAAAGAACACAAATAGAATTCTTCTTAACAATTTTTTTACTCGAAAAAATTAATTACCCAACCTGACATTAAAATTACAACCCCGGGAAGTAATGGCTAGAAAAGAAGATACTCGACAGACACAGAGCAATTCACAGCAATAAATAAGAGAGTCTATTCACTGCCAATTATTTTCTACGGTTTCTTGACTGTTTCCTGACACTTGATTGTAACAAGTAGGACCAAAGCTCACCCACTCATTTTCTCAGAGGTCATCTTAGATTTCTGACATAAGCTGATGGTGCCAAAAGCTATGCAGAGTGCAGAAAATGAAACACTGGGTTTGCATCCATGGGACATATTCTAGAGTGCCTGGAATTCTCTACACAGGGCCTAGAAGCCAATGCTAAGTTGTTTTTAGATTTCCTTAGGATATATGGGGACTTCTTGGGGACCTGATTCAGCTCTTATTATCTCCGGGGATATGCAGTGACACCATTTTCTACAATTCATCTTCTGAACGCGGTGATGAACCCTGATTCCCTGACTTCAGTACCCGGTGAGAGAACTTGAGGCAAATCATGTTCCAGATGTGTTTGCTTGGTGTGATATCAGGGGGAAAACAGTGGTCATATGAACATCTGTATATCTTGCAGAGTCCTTTGATTAATGCCTGCAGTATATAATTGAGAGTTTTGCTGATGGTAAAGGGCATTTAACAACCCTGTCCCAAAGGAACGAGATTCACCGACCACAGCAAATCATTCCCATATCTTGAGGATTTCCTTTTGTCCTGAGTATGAACCAGATATGATATGCTATCGCATGCGATGCCACGTTGTCACACGCTAGAGAATTACATAGAGGCGATCGTATCAGGCATATCAACATTTCAGAAACACACTAATACAAGATAACTATCATTGGACTAAAGAAGCGTGACACGTCTGAGAACACGATTCTGTATCATTCTGTTTTCTACTTCACTCTAGTACAACCCCATTATAAAGGGAATCTGCATGTTGTGGCATTCTTGATGATGGACACCATTAGTGCAGGCTATTAGCAACCAATCAACTGGTAATAGTTATAGTCAATACAGAAGTAACAAGTGTCCATCACACATGTTTCAAATTGGCAACATAAAAGGCTTTCTGAGCTGCCACTTCTTACGGATAGATGCGTTTAAGGGCACATCGCTCTATCCGTTCTAATATTCCTGAAATGTACATTTTCTTGTGCCCACCATCTTTGCCATGGCCAGATGGTGTCCCATGGATTGCAACTCGGTGAGAGTCAGCTGAGGTTTGACTCATGACCAATCTGCCTCTCTCAGTTCTATCGCCATTTCCTTCGTAAGGTCTTCGTTATGCTATAACAACCTCCGTTTATGAATGTCTGAACCTCTGCTATAAATTGTATCCTCTATATCTCAACAAAAAATTTCTCCAAAGATTTCCGTAGCTCAAATAGCAATACGAATACACCCATTCTGGAAGTTCCTTCCCTTATATCCTAATCAACACATGCCAGACACTTGCGTTTTGCACACTAATTTCTTCATTTGGTAAGGTATGTTGACTCGGAGATTCGCATAATTTTTAGGTAACTTCTTGGCGCTGCAATTTCACTATCTCCTCACAACAACTTCTCAAAATGGAATTCGCCAACAAAGAAACGCAGGCTTCACACAGTCGTTACAGTGATCATCCAAATATCTGAGTGGTTACATCCAAATATCTGAGCAAACAGTTCTGCGTATGCCCACAAAAGGAAAATTCCAGTCATTATTAGATGAATGAGCAGGCTAGACATTTGATTGATCCATAATGGCATATCCATCGTTCTGGATATATGCTATACAAGGCCTTCCTTACATCTACACTCTATAGAGTTGGTACCTTTTTGTGAATATGTCCACTTTGTGGATTAACCCCAGGTGTCGTGTGATATTTGCTGGAACAAGGTTCCATTGTTCTCGTAATACCTTTTAAAAAAAGATGTGAGTGTCCGTCTGGGTAACTTGGTAGCAATTAAGTTCCAAAAAATGCGCAAACGCCACTGCATAAGGCTGAACTCATGGTCTATCGGTTATCGCTGCCCCACACATGATAGTCATGTATATTCGAAACCCTCTCACATATACAAGTGGGCATTCTTTCGATAACAACTTAAGTGAGAAAAATCAGAATCCATGCACGTCTGTTGAAGATACGACGTGGCCAATTCAACACGCGGACGATAATGCACAGAACTTAAATTCTTTGCACGTGGTAAATTTTTTCCTTTCAAAGTACTCACCAAACCACATGACGGATTATATAAACAACTTAGGATAACGTCCACGAACTACATTTCAGAACCTCACTGATACACTGCACAATATTGTTCATTATTATTGGCGTTCTTTCATTCATTCTACTGCAGTATCCCTCTTATAACTTGAAAAGGAGCCTCTTTCGTAAGGTTATCGGCAAAATTAGAGAAAGGTTCTCTCATCAAGTACGTATCATTTTTGGAAAATACTATTGACACAATATTCCAACTTACATTGGATTTCCCTTCCAATCTCATATATGTAATGCTTAATGCTTCCACCTGATCCGAGTACACATCCATCTCTTCAATGGTCCATTGCACCAATGAAGCTGATGTTGTGAGTAGCATTTAACCCTCTGAGTGGTTAGCTTCCTCCTGAAAAGTTATTCCGAAAGCGTTTACTCTTATTTTGACATTCGCTTTAAAAATGCAACAGACTTCTTTCCTTTCCCCCTTTTAAAACTTGGGAGGTCTAACGGGGACAGTTTTATGACTCAGTTCGGTCCCTTTGTCAAGTAAGAACCAAGAGATCAATCGTTTACAGCTAGCTGTTAAGTTGCCTTGGGCAATCTTGTATGAAAGTTGTAGTCCAAATGGGTCGTTTCCCCTATATGTTCAGTTACAGTAAAATTAAAACAAAATGAAGGATGGAAAAAAGGAAATAAATAGTGTGTTAGAAGTTGAAAAATAATTATATTTTCTTCAAACAAAATTTCTTTTTCTGTCATTTTTTAAAAATTATATATATATATATATATATATTGCGATTTGAACCAGAAAAAGCATCCTGTATTCATTTTTTAATATGAGAGTATATATATAAACAAGAAAACACGCTCACTTTCTTGTTTTTTAAAAAGTAATGAGGTAAAAAGAGCAAAGACCCTATCTCTTTTGTTTTTTTTTAAACAATAAGACAGTAAATGGTGCATACGGTGATACACATACGATGATTATATTTATGAAATAAAACCGATCTTTCTCTATTCAATTATATTTTTAATTTAAAATAAAATAAAAAAGGATTCAATACTTTTAATTTATTTTAATTAAAATCATATAAATGATATTTTTATGTTAACGGAATATTTTTAGGAAAAATTCTAAATTTTCATTCCTAGTGTTCTCCTTTTCGAACTTCTTGTATTAAATAAAAATTTCTTTTCTACATCGGCATTTGTGATCGATATAACACACATTCAGTCAATAATTTTTAATTTTAATGGGAGATATACTTCTTCAAATGCGCATGACAGTACTTCTAACCGTATTCTACTCAAGTTTAATTTCTTATCTTACTGTTTCTTTTATTACAAAGAAAAATGTCACACATCGATAACTACATTTTCACACAATTCAGTCATTACAAATTCTATTGTGAGAAAGGTTCTCCCTAATTAATTTTGTCTTTCAAAACAGTACACTTAAGACAATTTTGTTCAGTGAAGTTAACCGATAGTTCCACATGTATCCATACCAAATTTTAAAAACAATTTTAACATTTAGAAATGTATCCTGTATTAAATTTTTGAGTACACACAAATATTTCCTGCTGTATGGAACACATAGTATGAGATGTGATGTGGGGTTTTGAAAGAATGTTTTCGTACGTGTAGACTTTTTTTGAAAATTTAAATATCACTAAAGCTGATCATATAACTGCAAATGAGCTTTATTTTAATGTGTGCTGGTATCAAAATAAAACACTTTAAAATATTAAACACCCTATGGGTTTATATTCAATATCAAACTATTCGCAAAATGTCTTACAACATCTATTCAAATTGTAAAGAAATTGAAATATAAATATATCTTACTGCAGACAAAAATATTCATAATATGTAAATATCCAATTGCTCCACTTATTTCAGTACATTTTAAAAACTGTAGCTGAATGCAATTTTTTATATTTATAAACGAGGCATAAAAGCCCACACAGTCGTAAAAATGTCTTTATCATTTTTAAATATACTACTATAAAACGTATATGGATTGTAAGATCAGTTCTAAAATGCTAAAAGCTTTTAGAGGAGCAAAAAACATTTAATTTTGGATTAATCCAAATATTAATATAATACACAAATATACATGTTATTAAGCAAATACATTTGAAAAATCAAACTTCCTTCTGAAATAAACGTAATTGAAAGAAAAATGTTTAATTGCAAATGAGTGGAAATACATGCTTATCTAAGGGGTATCTCCAAAGTGAGGCAATCCACAAACTTAAAACTTAAACTCAGTGGCACAACAATCCATGAGGGCCAGCAACTACTATGCCCATCTCAATATACGTGACCATTGGGCGCTGAGGTGCATGAACAGATGTCCCTATTTGGTGGTCTGTCTGAAGAGAGACCTTCAGTGTTTAATTCCTCAAGCAAGCTTGGTACACATTTATCGACCCAATGTAGCGGGGATCAAAGGCAGAGTCGACCTTGCCCAGCCCGTTAAGGTATCCGTACACCTTCGAAGAAAATTTTTTTAAAAACTTTAATATTTACTATTAAAAATATTTTTACTGATGAAATATAACTTAAAAACTATGAAAAATACATTTAATATGTTACTTGTAGTACATAAAAAATTTTAAGGGAATAAAGCATAGTGTAAATAGTAATTAAATTGATTATTAGAATAACGCACATAACTCAAATGTAAACAAAAATATCCCTTTTTCTGTAAATTTGATGATGATCATTAAAACATTTTAGGGCTGGTACTATTTTCCTGATGATGATAATCAATTTATTACAATTTTTGTCAAGTTTCGAGTAAAAGAACATTGAAAAATCCTTAAAAAATTATTACGAGCATGATATATACCTTAGTTACTAAAAACATATCAACTATATAATTATGAAAGTAGTAGGGTTCTTTAAATCTATAAAACAAAATATATTTATAAAATTTGAACTAATTTGGTTCACAACTTTTCTGATATTTACGTTGTCAGATGTCAATACGTTAAACAAATTCATTTTGAGATAAATCAGAAATAAACTTTGAACTGCAAATTTAATATTAAACACAATTTGATATACTTAAAATGCTTCTGATTTATAAATAACACCTTCTTTTCTCTCTAAAACATTGATTTTTTCCTTGTAGCTCTTAAAATTTTCTACGCTGCTTTTTACATTTGGTGTTGAATGTCGTTCTGCGTCGTTAATTCTATTGATGTCAAGATGTTTGTATGCTTTTAAAGTAAAATAACCAGGAGTTATATCAAGTTTTTTAAAAATTTCAACACAACCCTTTGTATCCATCATTAAATTGATCACAGCATCCAATGCACCAGATTTTAAAATTTTGAGGCACACGAAAACTTCCTTTGGGTACTCTCTGCCATATAACGCCATTTAAACACTCGTTTGAATTTTGTGTTTTGCCATGCAGGCATTTAGTAAGCAGTTCTTTGGTACACACAACTCTAAATATGTAGGCTTAATCGTGTTTAATACTTCATTTGATAAGCCTTTATATTTTTCGTTTGGCTTTTTGCCACAAGATAGTGCTCGCTGGTAGTAGAACAAACTATCTTTTCCGATGGGACACTGCCCATGCATCGGTTTCTCGACACTTGATGAGCAATGAAACAAAGCCACAATAACATTTTGTTGAAGACCGGATAGGTTTCCAACATTGCTACGAACAGCAATCCCATAATAGTTTTGCAATCGGTCAATAAA
The DNA here is from genome assembly GCA_019973935.1 of Trichonephila clavipes. Lineage (NCBI taxonomy): Eukaryota > Metazoa > Arthropoda > Arachnida > Araneae > Nephilidae > Trichonephila > Trichonephila clavipes. The sequence continues at coordinate 854,239 of BMAU01020425.1, forward strand.
AGAGTCGGTGAGTTTGCCTTTACCAGACAGATTTTTTTTTTAGACTTTAGTTTGCGCAATCTCGCACCTACTCTTTTTTGAACATGACGAATGCATTCATATTTGTGACGCTATCCTTCCCATAAGTATCTTTTGACACTGATAAAGCCTTTAGAGTCCCCGTCACCATAATAATGTGCATATTTAAGGCTCCGTTTGACAATAGAACGTTAGAAGATTCTCGTAGCACCAACAGCTTCCATTTTTAACGTAGGACCTTGAAAATTGCTATAGTACACGTGATTTGCTGCAAAAGTTTCCGACTCAATGCTTCTAGGCATTTTAGAAATCTTTCTGCAGGTGGGACAATATGACGACATTATATTTCAAAGTCTACTACTTTACCAGTGTCAACTAACAAAGCTGCGACACACCCATTCATGGAAGAGTAACCTCTACGCTGCCATGTTCCATCAACTGAAATGCCACATTCAACAATTTTATTTTTAGAAGGATGTAGCACTAATAGTTCAGAAGCTGCTTTTGCATTGATAGTTCAATAACTTCTGAGTTCACTAACATGAGTTTATTCTCATGATTAGTGTACGCAGTTTTACTGAGCCTGGGTAAATTTAACGTACCACATAATTTAAACCCTACAGAAAAACATTTCCCAATTTGTCTTCATACCATACACAAATCTTGTATTTACTTCAGACAGTTTAAAGTTTTCTTTGAACTAGAAAACCCTGAGTAAAAGTCACAATGTTTACACCTGATAACAAAATTTGAGCACAAACCATATGTGTGGAATCCTCAGAAAGCAGGATACCTTCTTCGAAACATCTTGGGCAGCAAAGTTGTAAAAACAAATTTAAAAGGACTTCCATATCAATTATTCTGTTACCAGTAAGTGGTTTTACGTTGATATTCTGCTATTTCTTCATCAAAGGCAGCAGGTATTTAATTTTTGAAGAACTGGCGTTGGTAGATGTTACGCTGCTATTTTTGAATGTTTAATGGTAGATCCATTTACTAGAAATTGGCCTTTTCTCTTTGCACTAACTCTACGTTTAGCATTACTCATTTTAAATGACAAAAAATTAAAATTTTCTGCTATAAAAAAGGATTAAACAAAAAGCTTATAAAGAGCTACGCAATCATAAGCAAATGTAAACAAACAGTAAAGCACTCTATTTTCTTGCCAGATTCTAGATAAAATATAAAAAAAAAAACCTGTTGCCAATTATATTCTTGATAATTCTGAAAACTCAAATTCACATTTTAAAAGTTTAAATTTCTTACTATTGCATATTTAAACGATACTTTGAAAAATAAAAATGTCAACAAACATTTTTTCTACTTCTCGCAATGCAGACTTGTACTTCCGGGTTCAAAAGGTGCTATCGAATGAAACTCAAATCCCCATAACTTAAGTTCTAAATAAGATAGAAACAAAATTTAAACACCATTTTAAAGAAAAAAGTTCATACTTTCAAATAATATTTAAATTAAAAAAATCGAAACATTTGACGAAAATGACGTTTTGAAGGTGTACGGATACCTTAATAGAACCCCAGACCTGTGGTGTGGAAGCACTATACACTACCACTCGATCCTATTCAGGGAAAAATAAAATTGAATGTTAGAATCTTATATAAATCCCTAATGAATGAGGGATTCCAAACTTTTTAATGTAAAGTGTTTAGACGGAAATGGTTAATTATGAACATTTCACAAGTTGCATAAATTAAAAATTAACTGTTATAGTTTTACATAAATTTTAAGAGTGCAAAAAGTGTATTTTGGCTGCACGAATTAATTTTAAAAGGAATACGGTTACGAAAAAGTAGTGCAAATCTATAAAGTACGGTTGGTTACCTTAGATATTGTCAAACACAACAAAGTATAGGAGCCAATTCCACAATTCGTTGTTATAAAATGTATGGAAAATTACAAGACTTAGTTTTTGCATTTGTAATTTATATATTTTTTCCCTGAGATATTTAAAGCTAGAGCGGCATCCATCAAAACCACGGTTCCCTCTCTGTTTTCCAGATCGCCCCTGACTAAGCCGGCTTTGCCATAGTAAGTGAAAATGCCGGATTTGGTTTGTCAAGATCATTTTTATAGCAGACTGCATTTTTCATGTATTTTAGATGGTCGTTTTTATATTTTCTACATCAATATCTTAATGTCTGAATTTAAAATTACATAAAATTCTTGACATTCGCATCAATGACCATGATAATTTTTATTAGTATATGAATGTGTCATCAAACGATTACATGACTAATATTAACATATTATTTTAACCATTTAATTAATATTAAGTATAACATAACGCACACAAATTTTCTGAACTTTAAAATAAATATTTCGAAAACTACTTCAGATATACTCAAAATGTTTCATTCCTACGCTTTAGCTTCTCGTTTTGCTTCTATGTAAAACTTTATTTTATATTCGTCAATTTTTTTTTAGTATATTTTTTGCTCTTAGCATGCAGTTTTCAACTGAATTGTATGAAATCTTCGAAATATATTAAAAAATACCAAAGAAGGTATATAATAAAAATTTGAAACTTATATTATACTCAAAAAGTTGCTAGAACTTATGGTAAATAATTTTTATCTGCGCTATACATTTTTTTCGAAATTTCAAATGGAATTCTAACATAAAATTTCTAGCTTTTATACGGTCGAGATTTCAAAAAATATCCAGATTTTAATTACTTATTCAGTTAGCCTTTAAAAAAAGATAAATGTTGAGGTATTTTGCATAAATAGATATTTTGAAGAATAATTCGAATGTTTTTGAATAGCTCTGAATTTAAAATTGATTTTTATGATTATTTATATGTATAAATGTCTACTGTAAATGTTTCTGTATATTTTTGATTACCATTTATTCAAGCATTCAATTTAAAAAAAAATGTGGGAAAATCTTCATTCATGTTGTCTTTGATGTAAACTGAAGTTCAAGCACTTAAAAATTTAAATATAATTCGGTGTATTTTAACAATATGTAACTAGGCACTGTACGTAAACTTCCCTGAACACTTGGGCTTTGAAATCTAAAAAAAATAATAGATCTTAATTAGTTTTTTTCGGTATTATTTCTTTTTATCAAAGTGTAAGAAAATGTTTCAAATGATTTGATGAAGTTTAAATTTATTCATTTTTAGTGGTTGGAAAGTTGAAAAATATTTCAAATTTTAAAGTGTTTGGTGTTTTATTAATTTTTTTTTTTTTTTTTTTGGCATCTATAATGAAATAATCATGTTTCAAAACTGAAAGCATTGATTAAGATAAGAAAATGAAGCAAAAGCATATACTTTAAAAAAGATAACTTGTCTAACTATATAAAATAGCAGATTGCCCTGACACGCCCCAACTTGTTACAGTTTCAAATTAATATGAAACCAAAAGGGAATTATAACATATTTTACTTATGCGTTGGGACTTTTCAAAACTTTTAAAATACAAGCTAACAAGCAAACACTTCCTGGGGTGTAAAGAAATTTTTCCCCGATTTCTTACGATTGCTCCAGATTCAAAACACAGGGGTTCCCTGCGAGCCATAAAACTTCCTATCAGTGTCCTGCTGTGTTGCTTCCGCCGTCCCTAATTCCCTTTCAAGATGTTAAACCTTTAAAAGAGGGAAAGGATTTCAGAAAAGTACGGCTAAACCGCTTTTGAAAATGTTACTTGAAGGCAAAAAAAACCCGTGCAGTGCATTTTTGAAGCTTCTCTACAATGACGGAATTTTCCGTGCTAACCGCTTGGACAGTTAATACCAGGTTTACTAAAGCAGTAGTTAATCGAAAAAGGTACAGAACTATATGAAGTGAACACTAGGCTTTTATATGTTATGAGATACACTGGTGTGCAAAAATTAAGGACGAAGTCGAAAAATTAGCATATCAGCTGAACGAAGAGGCAGAGCGGACAGAAAGACCAATCAGGAGATTAAGTAAGGTGATGTACGGTAGCACATGCGCAGATATGCAGGTAAACGTAATGGGGGGAGTGTCTGGAGTAGTATAAAGCATGTTGTCGGTGTAAGATCAGTATTTCTGGCAAAAAGAGATTGCACGCCGTATAGCAGTTAAAATCACACCGAGTTGCTGCCTCAGCGAGAAATGGCGAATAATCAATCTGTTAGACGACATCTGGATGCTTTCACCCGAGGTCGAATCATTGGAAAGTTGGAGGAAGGCCGCAGTGTGACAAGTGTGGCTGCAGAGTTCGAATTGCTCACAGCATCGTTTCACGACTTTGGAGACAATTTCAAACTACAGGAACAGCTATCCGGGGTTTCAGTAGTGGTCGTCCACGAGGAACCACCCCCGCAGATGACCGGTACATTGTCTTACAGGCCAGAAGAAACAGGCGGCAGACAGCGGGATAAATCACTAGACACACGACACAGGCGACTGGACGACCGATATCGCGTTTTACCGTGGCTAGAAGACTGCACGGTGGTGGTCTGTTTGCACGACGCCCTGTGCGGTGTGTACCTTTTACGCCTGCCCATCGGAGAAGGCGTTCTCTGTGGTGCCGGGAACACCGGAATTGGAGAGACAATGAATGGGGACGAGTACTCTTTACAGATGAGAGCAGATTCAGTTTGAGTAGCGATTCTCATCGCATACTCATCTGGAGAGAGCGGGAAGCCGCAATCATCCCTCGAACATCATTGAAAGGGACAGGTATGGAGGTCGCGGTGTTCTCGTTTGGGGAGGCATCATGCTTGGTAGTCGTACAGACCTTCACATCTTCGACGCAGGTTCTGTCACGGGACCCGTTATTGTAACGAGATTCTTCTTCCATATGTGCGTCTTTTTAGAGACGCTATGGGTCTGCAGTTCCTTTTCGTGGACGACAATGCACCATGTCATCGCACAGTAGCTGCCGAACAGCTCTTAGAGAGTGAGGATATTGAACGTAGGGATTGGCCGGCACGATCTCCGGATCTCAATCCCATCGAGCATGCATGGGATTTTCTAGGCAGACGCTTGGCAGCTCGTACCTTACCACCAGTACTGATTCGGGAGCTTCCATTTGTTGCTGCAAGACAAATGGGCAGCAATGCCTCAACAACTCATTGACACCCTCATTCTTAGCATGGGCAGACGCTGTGAAACCTGCCTAGCAGTCAGAGGAGATCATATCTCCTACTAAAGACCGGATGTTTCTTGCTGGACACCCATCACAGGGATGTTTCGGCCTTCAGTCGCATTGCGCTCCGTGCTACTTTTTCAATAAAGCTTCTTTTTATCCCTCTGATTTCTCTTTCAGTAAGTGTTGCTTACATATTACATATGTCCTTACGTATTGGGGATCTTACGGTATTAAATGTGTTGATTTGGAAAGCTTTTGTACAAAGTTATATTGAAAAACTGTCTCGTCCTTAATTTTTGCACACCAGTGTAGTTTATACAAGTAAGAAATATGTAATGATTAATTTTATTGTTCAGTGATATCGGTAAGAAATATTTTGTAAAGTAATAGAGCGAAAAAGAACATGTATATAAAAAGTAAATTAAATTGAAAATATATGAATAATATCGTATATAATAGAACAAATGTAATTGAGACTGAGCGCTTACAAAGAAAATGAGCACAAATGGGGGAGAAATGAGAAAAAGATTAATAATTTACTTCTTTTTAAGGTATCCGTACACCTTCGAAGAAAATTTTTTTAAAAACTGTAATATTTGCTATTAAAATATTTTTTACTGATGAAATATAATTTAAAACTATGAAAATACATTTAATATGTTACTTGTAGTACATAAAAAAATTTTAGGGAGTAAAGCATAGTGGAAATAGTAATTAAATTGATTATTAGAATAACGCACATAACTCAAATGTAAACAAAAATATCCCTTTTCTGTAAATTTGATGATAATCATTATAACATTTTTAGGGCTGGTACTATTTTCCTGATGATAATCAATTTATTACAATTTTTATCAAGTTTTCGGTAAAAGAACATTGAAAAATCCTTAAAAATTATTACGAGCATGATATATACCTTAGTTACTAAACACATATCAACTATATAATTATGAAAGTAGTAGGGGTTCTTTAACTCTATAAAACAAATATATTTATAAAATTTGAACTAATTTGGTTCACAACTTTTTCTGATATTTACGTTGTCAGATGTCAATACGTTAAAAAATTCATTTTGAGATAAATCAGAAATAAACTTTGAACTGCAAATTTTAATATTAAACACAATTTGATATACTTAAAATGCTTCTGATTTATAAATAACACCTTCTTTTCTCTCTCTAAAACATTGATTTTTTTTTCCTTGTAGCTCTTAAAATTTTTCACGCTGCTTTACATTTGGTGTTGAATGTCGTACTGCGTCGTTAATTCTATTGATGTCAAGATGTTTGTATGCTTTTAAAGTAAAATTAACCAGGAGTTATATTAAGTTTTTAAAAATTTCAACACAACCCTTGTATCCATCATTAAATTGGATCACAGCATCCAATGCACTAGATTTTTAAAGTTTTGAGGCACACGAAAACTTTCTCGGGTACTCTCTGCCATATAACGCCATTTAAACACTCGTTTGAATTTTTTGTGTTTTGCCATGCAGGCATTTAGTAAGCAGTTCTTTGGTACACAACTCTAAATATGTAGGCTTAATCGTGTTTAGTACTTCATTTGATAAGCCTTTATATTTTTCGTTTGGCTTTTTGCCACAAGACAGTGCTCGCTGGTAGTAGCAATCAACAATCTTTTTCCGATGGGACACTGCCCATGCATCAGTTTCTCGACACTTGATGAGCAATGAAACAAAGCCCGCAATAACATTTTGCTGAAGACCGGATAGGTTTTCCAACATTGCTACGAACAGCAATCCCATAATAGTTTTGCAATCGGTCAATAAAAGAGTCGGTGAGTTTGCCTTTACCAGACAGATTTTTATTTTTAGACTTTAGTTTGCGCAATCTCGCACCTACTCTCTTTTGAACATGACCAATGCATTCATATTTTGTGACGCTATCCTTCCCATAAGTATCTTTTGACACTGATAAAGCCCTTAGAGTCCCCGTTACCATAATAATGTGCATATTTAAGGCCCCGTTTGACAATAGAACATTGGAAGATTCTCGTAGAACCAACAGCTTCCATTTTTAACGCAGAACCTTGAAAATTGCTATGGCACACGTGATCTGCTGCAAAAGTTTCCGACTCAATGCTTCTAGGCATTTTAGAAATCTTTCTGCAGGTGAGACAATATGACGACATTATTTCAATGTCTACTACATTACCAGTGTCAACTGACAAAGCTGCGATACATCCATTCATGGAAGAGTAACCTCTACGCTGCCACGTTCCATCAACTGAAATGCCACATTCAACAATTTTTATTTTTAGTAGGATGTAGCACTAACAGTTCAGAAGCTGCTTTTTGCATTGATAGTTCACTAACATGAGTTTATTATTCTCATGATTAGTGTACGCAGTTTTACTGAGCCTGGGTAAATTTAACGTACCACGTCATTTAAACCCAGCAGAAAAACATTTCCCAATTTGTCTCATACCATACACAAATCTTGTATTTACTTCAGGACAGTTTAAAGTTTTCTTTGAACTAGAAAACCCTGAGTAAAAGTCACAATGTTTACACCTGATAACAAAATTTGAGCACAAACCATATGTGGAATCCTCAGAAAGCAGGATACCTTCTTCGAAACATCTTGGGCAGCAAAGTTGTAAAAACAAATTTAAAAGGACTTCCATATCAATTATTCTGTTACCAGTAAGTGGTTTACGTTGATATTCTGCTATTTCTTCATCAAAGGCAGCAGGTATTTAATTTTTGAAGAACTGGCGTTGGTAGATGTTGCGCTGCTATTTTTGAATGTTTAATGGTAGATCCATTTACTAGAAATTGGCCTTTTCTCTTTGCACTAACTCTACGTTTAGCATTACCCATTTTAAATGACAAAAATTAAAATTTTCTGCTATAAAAAAGGATTAAACAAAAGCTTATAAAGAGCCACGCAATCATAAGCAAATGTAAACAAACAGTAAAAAGCACTCTATTTTCTTGCCAGATTCTAGATAAAAATATAAATAAAAACCTGTTGCCAATTATATTCTTGATAATTCTGAAAACTCAAATTCACATTTTAAAAGTTTAAATTTCTTACTACCGCATATTTAAACGATACTTTGAAAAATAAAAATGTCAACAAACATTTTTTCTACTTCGCAATGCAGACTTGTACTTCCGGGTTCAAAAGGTGCTATCGAATGAAACTCAAATCCCCATAACTTAAGTTCTAAATAAGATAGAAACAAAATTTAAACACCATTTTAAAGAAAACAGTTCATATTTTCAAATAACATTTAAATTAAAAATCGAAAAATTTGACGAAAATGACGTTTTGAAGGTGTACGGATACCTTAAAACCGTGTTCTTAGATCTTTAAAAGGAAACCCATTTTCTATCAATAGATATGAATTCAAAGACAAAAGTTAAAAGAAAATGGTCCGCATTTCACGAAATATTTCAAACTGTAAAAATATAAAAATGCAGGGGAAATGTATTTTTTGATAGTGAAATTAGTACTCGGATAAAAATGCAATAGCTTTTTTTAAAAAAAAAATACAATACTCTGAAAATTCGGAACTAGATGCAATTTTATTATTTGTTTTTAGTATCAATAAATTATTGAATTTACTTACATATAACAAACTAACCACGTTTTTTTTTGTTTAAAATTGCTCTTAAAAAGTGCAAATATGTATGTGTGTGTGGCTAGTAATTTTTTTCATATTATACTCAATTGCTGTTTTTCTTTTTCTGTTTTAAATACAAATAATTCTCTACTTACGTTGACAAAGATAATTTTTTCTTCATAACTTGTAAGTTAAGCAATTATATTAAAAATTATTTCTTTAGTATTATAAATTAGACGCAAATAAAAGTCGAAAAAAATTTTAAGTGTGCATTACATTATATTATTTATTACAAAAAAACATTATTTTTTTTAAAGATACTATTATTGTTCAAAAATTATTTTGGTAAAATTATTTTTATAAACGTATCCAGAACATAAAGCCTATATTTTATTAAACAGAAAAAATATTAAAAACTTTTCGAAACAAAATATATCGACAGTTGATTAATAGCTTTTTGTACTTCTTACTATGAATATCAGACTTCTAGCAAAAGACTTATGATGTATCGAAGAATCTCTAAAAGGAAAGTAAAAGAGAAACTATGTTTGAGAAAATATCTAAAGAATTCAACATACTTTCGGTACTCTTAAAAGCATAGATGGTCCATCACATTTTTCTAACAAGTTACTCTTTCCTTTCTCTTAAGCACTAAAATTTCTTCGCTCCGCTTCATAAGCACACATATGGAAGAGAACAGTAACAAAAGCACTTGCTTCGGGTTTGTAAATAACGGAAAAATTGAGATACAAGAATTGTGAAAAGGAATACTAAAAATTTTACTTAGATATATATTTAATGATTATATATGTTGTTAACAATGCATCCAGAAAAATAAAACTTAATTATTCTTTTTTTTCGGCTAGGTGGCTGCGAGGTAGCGTGCACGCCTCATAAGCTTAAGGTTGCGGGTTCAAACCCAAATGGAGTCAATAGATTTTCTGAATGCGAAAATAGTAGGCACGCATGTCATATTTTCATGTAAAAACCTCTTGAGTATCAATTTGGCTCTGGAACTCTCATCAAAATTAAATCATGGCAATAATCAGTACGATTTGGTAGTGGAAGCCGCCACTAGATGGTGCCACCAATGAAATCGCTTCCACTTTTGGAGATTTGCTGTGTCTGCAAATGGCTTATATGCCACAGTACCACTTGTTTGTGAAACAAATTTATTTATTTTTTCAGTAAATATGGCTCCTATCTAAATAATATACATATTACCTCCCACTATTATTTTGATTACGCGACAAAATAGTTTTGAAAATTATGAAGAAGATTTTGAACGTTAAAGTTAGTGTTTTGAACTTTTCTTTACATTAACTTATTTTTTTTTCTATTTGAAAGTATTTTCTTATATATCCTTCTTTAAATTCAAAACACTGATTTAAAAGCCATGTAACCATGTTTTGCTTTAATATTAAATCTTTAGCCCCTTAAAGGTTTGCTTTTTTATATTCAACGGATTGTTATCAGATAACTTCTACTAGTTAACTAGTAGATAACTATATATAGTAGTCAGATAACTTCTACTAGTTACTTTAAATACAAGTTAAAATGTCTTGTCTGGCGACTGTATTTTATATATTCATGTAAATTATTTGCAGTTATATTATATTCATTTAAATCAGATGTGGGCAACTTGTTTCGGCTTGTGGGCCACATTGTGGAAGGTATAGGAAGACCACACCTTTTTAAAATGATTTCATCATAATAAAAAAATAATAAAAATGGGGGAGTCTAACCAGAATCTCCCAAATAAAAAGCCTTCAGATGGAGAGGTTTTAGTGTGCCTAGGTGTCCAGGTGTCTTTTAATATTTACGAATGCAGTTTCAATAAATCGAATCAAAGTAATGCAAACGAAGAGGCTTCTTGAAAATGAAAGAATTTATTGTGAGTTATAGGTAAAAGTTAACATGAGGAGAATATTTACAGGACAATAGGAATTAAAACATGGAGATATTAAATAAAAAAAAAGTTAGATAATTCCCTCTAGGAGGACGTTAGTAATTTAAAAAGCGCATTATGTGACTAAAACTTACCACCTGGTTAGCGAGCAAGCCCGTTTGCGCAAAAGCGTTATGCGTCTTCATCAAAGGGTGGTTAGTGTGCCTCTGTGTCAGATGGCGTTGTTTCGTAAGTACCTAATTAAAAATTATCTTCCTTCAGAAAGGGATATGATTTAACCCCCAGATGGCGTTGATCTGGGGGAGAATGCTGTTTTAATTAAAAGTACCTAATTAAAATTATCTTCCTTCAGAAAGGGATATGATTTAACCTTTTACAAAAATAATTCCGTGATATATCCAACATAAATCTGAGTTAAATACTATAATGACAGTTTATTCAATTTATTTATTGAGTCAATTTAGTATTATTTATAACTGCTAGCATACTAGAAATCGCAAAAAAAAACATATGGCTAAATCATGTTTTTTTATGTTTAAATAGCTTAAGAGATGTTGGAAAGCTAGAATCTTATTTTTTTTCACAAGTTTAGATATTTACATTTTTAAATTGTATAGATTTTAACCTTTCTAAAAATACCTTAATTTAACCTCTAGGGTAATTAGAAGCCCTAAAACCTAAAATAATCGTTGAAACTGGGCCACACCCATTTGAATGACGAAAAAGGTAAACAAAGTTCGTTTTTGCTTAGAATTTGAATGTCTGATATAATCCAAAACATATATCTTTTATTATAAATTGAGCCTTTTATTTTTTTTTTCATTTTCTAGCTGATTAAAAGTCTCATTGTGTACATTAAAATCAATTTATCTCAAAATGTAAATTTTGATGTTCGATGTACCTTTTCTGAGAAACTACTGTTCACATGTATGTAAATTTCTATGATTTATTTATAATGATGGCTAATATATACTAAAATGAGATTTTTGTAAAAAAATTAAAATTTATTTCTTACAAAAATTTTTATGCGAAAAATGGGTCAAATTTCACTATATTGGATAAAATATTGTATAAATTATAAAAAAAAATTCAAAATTAGCTAAAAGCGCTTTGCTGTGTAATGAAAAAGGTGTACTTTAGCTTGTATGAAAATTTCAAATATGTACATATAACACATTTTGAGAAACGGTACATCGAAAACAGCCAATTTAACATTGTCGGTATAGAGAGAGAGAGAAATTTCCTACTTTTCTTAAAAATCATATCTTCTTTAATGGGACTACGCGTTAGTGTTTAATCTTTGCAGACCTAGTACATTCCCCATGAACTGGTATCACTTTTTAGTGTGGCACCAAGTAGGTGGTACCAATTACCGCAAGTAATTTTGACACCTAGTTTCCTCCACAGAGGGTGGCATTTGAGCTCTGAGGATGCGAAATTGTACTAGCATTGTAATTTTGCCGAGAGCACTCTATCCAAACAAGTACCCAAGTGATTTTTTTCATGCCATATAATCATACGACATGGCCGCTATCGATTTTCTGAATCATGAAAACCCACCGACTATGGCCGGGGTTGAAACCGCAACCTTGGGAACAGAAGGCCAGCGACAATCCAACTACGCCACTCTGCCGGCGCTTAAAAATCATCTTAACTCAGGAATTAAAACTACATTAATTCGCTTGAACTCAGTATTACAAAAATATATGGATATTATCTCAGATCTTGATTTTTACCATCATCTATGGATTAAAGAGCATTAAAATGACTCTGTTTGACTAAAACCGTTTTTTGCTGTACAGGTTTTTGAAAAGATTTTATTTTTTTTTAAAGATTTCCTTTAAAGGGTATAATTACAAATGCATTTGAATTCAATCTTTATTTCTTCAATTTCTTTTCTTCTATTGAAATTCATTCTGAAATATGATATTCAATCAAAAAGGTTGCTTTTTTATCTCCATATTAGGGACAAAAAAAATGAAATTTTCTTTATTTTCGGTTTTATTCCATAGTTTTCATTTTTTGTGGTTTCACGTTCTACGAATCTTTCATTTAATTATATTGAATAAATGTTTTCATGCCACCAAAGATTATTATATCGAATTATTGAGATTCATGGTGAATTAAAAACTTTGATTGTTGTTAAAAAGTGTTTGAATTACTTTTGAAAGATCGTGTATTTTTTTATAATTTGATATCTAATAAAGTTATTTGCATTTTAAAATAAAATTCCATATAAAGGGAGTATTTGTTATGAAACTTCCTTTTACCTTTTATGTTTGCGCAGTCGTTTTTATTAAATAAAATATTTTATGTTTGTAGACCTTTTTGAAACGTTTTATAAAAGAGCTCTTTCAAAATCTTTAAACCTAAAGAATAATATACTAATATACACTGAATAACCAATAGAATCTATAATTATAGAAACAATCCGAAGAATAATTTCGAATTCTTTGCTTGCTCCAAATATTATTCTACAACAGGTGTTGCCGAATTCAACCAAAAAATTCAGAGGGTTGATAGTAAGCGGCATGGGGAAGACAAATCACCATAGAACATGGGCTCGTAAACCACGTTTACTGGGAGAAATTCGCAAAAACAGTTATAAAGGGTGAAAGCAGTTAGAGGTAAGAAATTCATTTAGCAGGCGTGTAAAGCACGTTTACAATATGAACAATGAATTACAATTCGACGTTAGAAATGCAATTAAAAGGGTTTGGCACAGGATTATGTTCGAAGTTTCGGCCGCGCAGGTCATAACACAGCCGATCCCAATTGACAAAGGTTTGTCGGACCCATTCAAACAAATCCGGTGTATTAGTGATTTCAGCTGAAGCTACTACGACCCATACCCTGTGAACCTCTACTGTAGCCACCGGCATTTCATACACAGAAGAAGAAAGCCTAGTAATAGAGGTCGGGAGAGCTTGAAAGCCAAGCAGCATACCCACCATGTTCAATCTACCTTCCGGGATATATAGGATGGAGGTGGTTACGCATCGCAATCGAAAAATGTAATTATGCACTTTCGTGCATGAACCACACTTTCTGGTGCGCAGTGGCTGGTACGTTCTTCAGCAACTCTGGGAGAAGTGGGAAGTTTGCATACTTGCAGTTTTCTTCAGCCCTACCACGGCGCTCCAAATTTCCGTTGTCATTTGGCCACTTTCCTCGTCTGGTACACCGTCTTCCCAACAGCTACATGACTAAATTATCGCGATTTTCAGCAACTAGACGTGGTTTGCACCCCACCCCCTCCTCCCTAGTTTTATGATGATTTATCGTCTTCGTGCTGCTTTCTATCACCCTCTGAATCTATCGGGCGAGTTTAGCACCACACGGTTTCTTTTTTAAATTAATAAGGACTATGTATTATATACAAGTGAATGAGTAAAAGTTTATTGACGTCACAATATAAATGAACACGAGGACGATAGGCGAGTATGCACTATACAAGTATTATTTAAAATAACGCTAAACTATTGTCAAGCATAAATATTCCTTTAAGTCAGGTTTTAATGAAAGGATTACAAATTCTGTTGCAATAAAAATTGTCCATAAAATGTGTAATGAGCTCTAATTATTCTTAATAGTTAGTGAACGTGTTGAAATAATAGCAGATCAAATGCAACAGCATTTGATAGACACAAAGTTCCTAGTACGGAATATTTTTAAGTACTATTAAGGCGAGTCTACACCGACAATGTTAAATGATGTCGATGTATGTTTTCTCACATGCTTGAAATTTTTTATACAATTTAAGAACACTTTTTTCATTACATTAAAATGGGCTTTTAGCTCTAATTTTGAATTTTTTTTCATAACTTATAAAATATTTTATCAAACATAGGGAAATTTGACCCATTTTTCATATAAAAAAATTGTAAAAACATTTTTGAGTTTTTTACAAAAAGCTTATTTCAGTAGAAATTAACCATGATTATAAATATGTCATAAAAAAACTTACATGTCTGTGAACTTTATTTTCCCAGAAAAGGTACATCGAACATCGAAATTTACATTTTGAGATAAATGCACTTTACTTTTAATTACTTTTTCATAAAAAGATTCAGCCCCATACTCCAAATGATCTATATTTTTTTAATCTTATCATCCTCTCTCTTCCTTTTAAGTTTTTTTCCTTCTCTTACTTTCTGAGTTTTTTGCAAGCATGAGTATTTAGCCTTTAACCACCTCTGTTTGTCGAGGCGCTCCATTGGTAACCACCAGGCTCAATACTAAGTTTTCTCAAAATTTTTCGTTCTGATACATTTTCCAAATTAAATAATGAAATTACATAATGTGTACCCAATGATAATACTTCTATTTGTATAAATATTTTCTTCGGTACACGAGACCATATAACGTTGTTTTCACTTTCATTGGGCTTGTGTGTACCTCCCTGTGAGCACTTTTTTAGCAATTCTGGATTACTCATTTTAATTTCCATCATTCATTCAATTTTTAAGCAAAAACAAAATATTTTGCTTACATTTTTTGCCATTTAAATGGGTGTGGTCCAGTTTCAATGACTATTTAAAAATAGGTTTTATAGACCTCTAATTACGTTAGAGATTAAAGTAAGGTATTTTTAGAAAGATTAAAATCTATACAATTTGAAAATGTAAAAATCCAAAAATTGTCATATTCAGATGATTTTAGGTTTCCAACACTCTTTAAATTTAGTTTCAGGAAACATTTGAAATCTAGGCCAGTTTTTAAAACTTTTACATTTGATACTAAGTATAATACAAAGAATTTGAATTTTAAAAGAATTCACATGTTTAAACAAGCATATTTATATCTTTAAGACATAAAAAAGTGTGTTCTAAATAAAATAAAAAATATATACGTCTCCAAGAATTAGTCCAACCGCAAGAAATAATAGGTTATTGGAATAAGCAGAAAAATAAACTAAAATTCCACAATATAAGAAGATTATTTATTCCTAATTTCACACGTTGCAACAACAATTTGATCAATTTCTGGCTTTGATGTAGCATATTACAAGCTTGACCCAGATGGTGTCCTTCAAAATTTTTTACCAAAACATTTCTAGTTTCCCGCCAAAATAGACAATATTCTAAAATTTGTAGAAACCCTCTTCACATCAGATTACAAATCAGCTTAAAGGGAAAGAGGCCAGGTGATCTCACTGGGAAAGAAAGTATTAAAGAGAAGGCTGAGGACAAGTTGTATCAAGATATGCTCTTTGAAACCGGGCATTACTTGTAGGTCGTAGAATTATATTTATTGAACACTGCGATGTAAATGTTCTACAAATGAGTACTAAAATATCGCCATGTCCTTGACCTCAGTTCAGAACTACGAGAATCATTGTCAGTATCCTCATTGTGGTTTTAAAGTACAACATTCGTCAGCAATCAATAAATCACATTGGTTCACTAATCGCATATCTCAAAATATAAAGTAGGTCCGTGTGTCGCCGTGTAGGGGCAGCGATGCACGTTAAATCTTGGTTCCGTTGGTGTGGTGGTACTAATCAAAGGTGTCGTCCACGTCAACCATGGTTCAAAATATCGTCAAAATATGAACAGTGCGACGTTAATTCTAGGTCACTAGGTGTGTCTTCCAATAGTACGATTCCTTACCTTATTCCATTATCCACATGTTGACGGTTACTTATTCTGTCTGCTGTCTTCTCAAAATTCCCCAATCAAAGACGCCGAGATTTGAGCATGAACAAAGCACGGAAAAGAACATATCTTAATCGATAATAAGAATTTTGGGCTTCGTTTGGAAGCAGTAATTTCACCTTCCATTCAGTAATTTTTGATAAAATTAATTGCATGCAAATTCCCTTTA
Source organism: Trichonephila clavipes (assembly GCA_019973935.1). Lineage (NCBI taxonomy): Eukaryota > Metazoa > Arthropoda > Arachnida > Araneae > Nephilidae > Trichonephila > Trichonephila clavipes. Next base: position 870,670 of record BMAU01020425.1, read on the forward strand.
TTGTGAGTACTATTCTAAACTAGATTCGAGCAATTATTTTACTTACATCTTTTAAAGAAATTAATACGTATATCATTACCTCGTCTACGCCAAAAATATATTATTTCTAAACAAGCTAAATGCATTTTCCATTACTTGCTAAATTATTAATTTAACTAATTTCTCTAATGATTTCTGAAGCGAACTAAATTAAATCTTTTCTGGAACACTTAATTAAAAAAAGTGAACAATTTTTAAAACGTTAAAAGGGAAAAAAAGAGTGTGCTTATAAAACTCCTTGCATGAAGAAATTAGCTTCATTTGTTTCGGTAAAATGGCTTCATAACATCTTTAAAACAAAGGGATTTTTTCCCAAAGATGTACTTTAAAACTATCAGAGCTTATGCGATACATTATTTTACACTCATTAATTAGTCAGTTCGGAAACATATTTAATAATTTCTTACACAAAATAATGGAATGATGATATCCACACAAAGTGCATACAGTTAAAATGTATAAATATGATTTTATTATTAAACATTTCGTTATCAATGATGCTAATATTTTATTCAGACGAAAATTTCAAAAAAATTGTTTAATAGAAAAAGTTAATTTATAAACGTATTACATATATATACCTTTGTACATTTTTTTTAAAAAAATTCTTGAATAATCTTATTTTACACTTTGTTTTTAAGAAGCCATTTCGGTATTTCTTTGCATGTACACTCATAGACAAAAAAATTAGCGCATCAAGAAATAATTACGAGATCGTAACGAAGCTAGGCATGAAGGTACATGTTGGGGAGATATGCAAATGATTAGAAATGCAGCGTGATTGCGCATTTCGTGCAGCCGGTAGAGGGCGTTTAATGTCGTTATTCATGGAGTATAAAACAGGTAACCGAAGCTTTCCTGAGTGTGTTGAATCGCTTACAAAGTAAGAGCTGAGGTAGACATGCCATTACGCCGTTTTGGAAGATAATATGAGCAGCTGTCGCAGTTAGAGAAGGGGAGAATCATCAGCATGATAGCAGCTAGGTGTCAGCTAGGCGAGTAGCTCGTCAAATAGGCCTCTCTGATTGTGTTGTGAGGAGGTGCTGGGACCAATGGAACCGAGAAATGTCATTTACTTGAAGACCAGGCTCAGAACTCCCTCGACAGATCAGTCGTCAAACCCACATCGTAATAAATGCACGCGTACAGCCAGCTGCTTCATCAGCTGCCCTCCAGGCAAAGGTAGGTCCCTCACTATGAGCCCCGGTGTCTTCTTGAACCATACAAAGATGCTTGGCTGAAGGACATCTGGGATCGCGGCGCCCATTACGTGTGCTGCCCTTGACGCCCACCCATCGACGCCTCCGTTTAGAGTGGTGCCGTGCACGAGGAAAGTGGACTACAGTGGAATGGAACCAAGTCGTCTTTAGCAACGAATCCAGATTCAATCTCAGCAGTGATGCCAATCGTGTTCATGTGTGGAGACCCCGTGGTGAACGCTTCAATCCTGCCTTTGCTTTACAGTGATAAACCGCTCCCACAACTGCTGTGATGGTATGGGGTGCCATTGCCTACAATACACGGTCACTACTAGTATTGATCCGTGGCACCATGACAGCCCAGTGGTATGTCCATGATATCCAGCAACATCATGTGTTGCCACTCATGCAGTGGCTCCCAGGAGCCCTTTTTCAACAAGACAATGCTCGGTCTCACACGGCAAGGGCGTCACAAGACTGTCTCCACACTGTTACTATTCCTTCCTTGGCCTGCGCGATCCCCAGATTTGTCTCCAATAGAGGATATCTGGGATTATTTGGGACGGCGAGTTGGGCATCCCATGAATTTGAGCGAACTAGAGGCAAATATGGAACAAAATGTCTCCAGACATAATACAGAATTTGTGTGCTTCAATGCCCAATCGTATCGCATTGTGCTTTCACGCTAGAGGGGGTTCAATAAGGTATTAAATCTTCCATTCTTTTGCCTTTTTCTCTAAAATAAATTATCTTTTTTCTTTGATTTTCTAATACTTTACTTATATCAAAAGAGTCATTACGCATGTATAATTTCGTTTCATTTTGACGACTCCTTCTTGGTGCGCTAACGTTTTTGTCCATGAGTGTATATATAAAATAAATTATACCTTAAAAAAAATTCGAAATATATTCACACAAAAGATCATTTTCTTTTTTAAACTAATCCATAAGTAAATTAATGGTTTTTTTAAAAAATTTAAACGATTCATAAAAATACTTTTAACCACTATTATTTATTAGAGCTATTGTTACTAGCTGATTAATCTTTATAACATAAAAAATGACGATTCAAAGGCAAATAAACAAATTCAATGGCTCAATTAAGCAAACGGATAACATAGAAATAACCCAAGCAGAAGTTTATACAAAATTATGGATGAAACCCATTTGATTTTAAATAATGGATGATATTTTTGTGAGAATAATTAAACATGCAAAGCAAAAAATACACATTACACTTAAATTCTTTTTAATACTAATAATTTTAATTTTAGTCCATTAAATATAAAAGAATAACTTATAACTTGAAAACCTACTTTATTATTTACCATCATAACCATCTATAATTCCTTTTTAGAAAACCGTTACTGTTATGTCCAAGCCAAATTTAAGATCTCTGACTAGCCTAAAATTGTAAATTTTGCCAAAAATTGACAGATTTGTATCATTTTATTTTTTAACTCATTTTATTAGCTTTATAAAGATACCAAGTTTAATATTTTCCATTAATTGGAACCAATACTACAAGTGTTTTAGTAAAAGCAGATGGCATAACTTTACACAAGATGTCTAACTTTAAAATGCGTTTAACTCAAATGTTTTTTTTATTTCGAAAAGCTCAAATGGAGACACCGATTGCTCAAGAAATTTTTGTATATGCTCTGCATAACAGTAGACGTGTTTTAACCTTCATATTTATCAATTTCAGATTATTCAGTACAAAATTTACGGCCCCTTATGATAATATAATCACTGCATTTTTAGGAAGTTTCATATAACAACTAAGATAAAGGGCTCTAGTTTTTATAAAAATGAAAATATCTCTTATCCTGAAGGTCATTTAAAAAATGAACAGCAGCGCAACATATCAAAATTGAAAAATTCAATATTTGCTCATAAACTGTTTGCACAGAAAGGACCCCGTTTATGTAATTTGTTTGTCAATTTTTTCACCCATTTTTTCCCATTTTATTTCTAACAATTTCTTTTTCTCTTCTTAATTTTAACGTATTTTACTTAAAATGTACTAAATAAATCTAAAGGCCACAAAAAAATCCCAATATCACCTTTTAAAAAAAAAAGTTATCGCAAGAAGTCGGATATCTTAAAAAATATCTCAAAAACGAGCTGTGTTATACGCAAATATTATCACAGTATTTAATAGTCGAAGTACATTCAGCTTATTTAATATATATTAGATAACCCAAGCCCAATAAAGTAAAAAAAAACCTCTCGATACTAATTGCGGAAAACTGTTATACTCCCAAAATATCAGATCTGATACTACAAGAAACTAAGTGAATAGGTAACAATACTTCTCTCGTATTCCATGATTATCCGAGATTTCTGCAATTCAATTTACCATGAAGGGAGACACACCATATGGACTTCAATTAGCTCGACGGAAATGGTTGATCTGGAAAAGCCCTCACAGGCCATCACTCACTTTGTCTAGAGCTACTAATTTTGCTAACCAGATCCACCAAACTTCCCTTGAGCAGCTGATTGATTTCATCGATTCACCGTATCGATATAAGATTGCTGTATCCGTTTCTTTATATAGGACAATGCTGATATTGTTGTTCCTCTACCAAGGATTTAAAAAAAGAAGCGTTTTCTATTTACTGATAATAAAATATCTTCCTGATATCCTTGTTATGTTGATATTTATTATACCTTCGAGAACTCTTTCATTATGTTTTATTTCTAAGAATGGATAGAGTTGATATCAAGATGATATCGTACTCTCTATTTTGATATAATAAGGTACCCTATACAAAAGCTTTTTTTTATTACTGTCATTGGAACAGATATTTCTATTTTCTAAAAGAGAAAAGAAAAGACGAAAAGCAGTTAATAACTGAAATTTATACGGTATTGTGTGAGGAAGCGCTTAATTTGTAATAAAAGAAATTTAAAATATTAATCTATATATGCACTCATTTTGAACTGTATGTTTACCTTTAAGATTTTAAAAATTTAATTTAAAGTACTTATCTTCCTTCATCACCACTAAATCTTGTTTCTTTTAAACACAATTAAAAGCTTTTTTAAAAAAAATTTCAACATATTTTTTTAAAAGATTACTTTTATATGAATACGGGACAAATATAAACTCTATATATTTCAATATCAGTAAACTATTTTTATGTATATTGCCACACTGGCTACGATAAATTATTTAAAGATTAATTAATTGCTTGAAATCGTTTTATTCCTTCTATGTTCATTTATGTAATCGATAGCACGAGGATTAAACACCAAGTACCTTTAAATAGTAAAGGGGATAATTATTAAATTTTCTAAAAATGGAAATGCTTAAATTTTTGAATTGTAGCGCAAATTGAATGTCCAGTTTGATAATGGGATCTTATTGAGGCCTCAAGGACACTACTGGTGTGAGTCGTTTAAAATGACCTAGTAGAAGAAAATGTGGCTCGCAACGTCGATTGGAAACAAGTCTAACTGGAGAAGAAATGTTTTACTATTCTTAAAAACTTTTTCTTAAAGGTTGATGAAATAATATTTAAAGAAATTAGTGACAACATTTGCATAAGTTTCAATAATAGAAATTTTTCAGAAAAAGTTTAAATTTTGCAAAATTGCAGAAAGATGGGTGCCTTAAATTTTGAATTCAAAAAGTTTCAAAATTAAAAAGTTATCTAAGATATTTGAATCATTGTGGAACAGCATTTGCATCGCTAGATGCATTTTTACGCGAATCTCAACAGGGTAAAAAAGTTGTGTGCTGGATTACATCTTTTAAGAAAAGAGCTGCAATGGCGCACAGAAAATTAAATTTCTCCATTAAAACCAAATCGGTTATTTGCTGGAAAAGTTATTGGTATTGTTTATTTGAGATTCACAAATTATTTTGTACGTGAATTGTCTTCATGAATAACGTACTACTCATGTGATATACTACTGCGAACTTTTGGTGAAGTTTAAAGTCATGTATCGGTCCAAATATGTTCTATTGCTCTCCTCTATGCTGCTGTCTATAAAAATTAAAAATCCACACGGAAAAAAAGAAAATAACAGAAACTTCAATGTGGGTAATACTCAAATATCTTCCCGAAAACGGGGCATAATACTTTAGAACTATCATTTGCTTGGAATCTTAAATCAGAATAAATTTAAGAAGAGTTTCATTGATAAAGAAGTAAAATAATTTAAGTGCAAATGGCTTTGTACGATGTGAGGATTGCTTACTCAACAAAGTTGTGCAGTATTTGGCATAATCTGTGTAATATTTCAGAAAAGACCTTTTTAAAAAAAAGGCTTGCTTTTATCTTATATCACCTCGTGCTTTTAGGAATTTACAGTTAACTTATTAAATTAATATTGATAGATTAAATTTGTAAATAATGAAATATTTTAAAATTTGTAACAAATTGTTTCATACAAATATTTTTTTTTTTTTTTGCTTTTTTTTTTTCTTAAGTAAAAATAACAGGAGTTTATTTTAATGGCTCATTTGTAGATCTTTTGTAAATGAAATAAAAGTTTACATTGAAATTATTACTCAAAAGTTCAATGTACCAGGGGATTATAATTAGACTTCCTCTATAAATGGCATCCTACAGCGCAAACGGGTGAACGGAATGCAGCGAAATTTTGTGTATGGGCTATATACACGAGAGGCGCTCTAGGAATTTAAAAAAAAAATAGTAGTTCCAAATTGTCCCCATAGGAGGCCTTTTCGTGAAAAACATAAAATTTAACACAGTCAACGACCAAAATGGAATGCAGAAACAATATTAGCAATACAGAACAAGAATTGTGATTAATAAAATACAAAACCGGTAAAAGCTATCAGTTGTAGGAGAAAAATGTCGAGATTTACATGCTTGGAAGAAGAGGAAACTTTATATAATTCAGGTTGTCATGTTTAAGACGATGTTTCCGGCTGCACTAAAGACGATTCCTTTAGTTGAATGTGCATTTTTGGTGAAGATGATTTATGAAAACTAGTTCACCGCGGATCTAAACTCCATGCGATTTTTGGTTATGAGGCCATTTAAAAAGTCTGGTGTATCTTGCAGGTGTTGCGACGTTTAACTCCATAACGCTTCATGGATGAAGCCTTACAACTAATCAGTTACCATCTGCTGTAGAATACTTTGTCCATCGCCTTGAAATTTTGCAGGTGAATAAGAGTTGTAACTTGGAGCACCTTTCCCAACTTCTTCCAGGACACGATTGATAGCTGCTCCTCTTGCGCAATTTCGTCTTAATCTCTGTTTTGTTGCCGCAAACTGAACTGCTTTTGTTTCTCCCTTACCTTTATTTAATGTGGTTCGACAACAAAGTGATCAGAAAATAGTTAATATTATTTCTGTATTCCGTATTGATCGTTTATTGTGTTAAATTTCTGGTTTTTCCCGAAAAGGCGCCCTCTGGGAGACATTTTTAAACTAGAAAATATTTTTCGAAATTCTCGTAGGGCTATACGAGATGTACAGTCCTTCATGGGCTATACATCTCGTGTATAGCCCATGTAGAAGATTTCTTTGCATTCCTTTCACGCGTTTGAGCTGTAGGATGCCGTTTATATGAGATATTTATTTATAACCACCTGGTACATTAAAATGAGAATAATTATAAGTAGCTTCACTTGTGAATTATTCTTATATTTCGGTTACTAAGATTTGAATATAAAAATATTCTATTTTAACTGTGAGTTATTCCCATGTATGAGACTATATAGCTCCATATTTTCTTGAAGAATATAAAAAGTTATCAGGAATTAAGAATATATCATTATCTAAAAATACCATTTTTAAAATTTGAGGAAGTAAAGATCGATTGCAAAAATATTGGAAAATAAATAAATGCTCCTGAAAACAAATCTTACTGAAAACACAAACATTTTCAAAACGAAACAAAATGTATGAGCCGAATTCTCATCTATTCTCTAGCACTAGCATTAAGATACACGGAGTCATACTTTCTCAACTTCCAAAAGCTTCAAGAAAGAAACGGGATGAATAATCTATCTTGTCAACATAATTAAGATGAGTTCCACTATTCTTGATCGACATGCCTTCTTCTGAAAAGGCAATCCATTAGTTATGTAATCATACTTTACAATGTGTCCCTTCTTTAAATCCTTCCTAATATTTTATGAATTCCGGTTTTCCATGATCATCATATTTTCCTATCAATTTTTAATGGGAGGGGTTATGAATTTTTATTTATTTGTGTCATGTGACATATCCAAGTCATTATATAAAGCCATTTGCGAATGTTCTTCACAGCAAACTTCATTCTGCGGAAAAGATACATAGTTATTGGTTGGTTGCTTCTGACTTATCAGTCACTTGCTGGTTAGTTTGTTTTGAATATGTTCAGATCATTCTCAGTTAGTGTGATCTATATTTATCAGATTTCTTACATAAATTTTAGTAAGAAAATAGTTTGCTGTCATTATATTTTTTTATTTGTATTAATACTATTTAAAGTATCAAGTGAATTATAACTCTTCAGAAATCGAAATATTTTTCAACCTTTTTATGAAAAGTTTGTTTGTAATACTTTTAAGTGCAGATTTTTTAAGCATTAAAAGCAAAAATATAATTCTACTTATGTTTGGTGCTTTTGACCATTTCACGAATATTTGAAAGGAATATGGTTCTTTAAGAAACCCAGTAGCTGAGTGGTTAGTGTATCTTGCTTCTACACCACAGGTTCGAGGTTCAAACCGCGGGCTGGGCAAAGTTAAATCCGCCTTTCATCCCTTCAATGGGTATATAAAATGAGTACCAAGTTTGCTTGAGAACTTAACACTGGAGGTTTTCGCGTCAAACTGACCTCGTGACCGGAACGTTTGCTCATGCACCTCAGGGCGCCACTGGTTTATGGCTCTTTAAGACATAGAAAAACTGCGCCGAAATATTGGCCGTGCGAGAACGCTGCTGTGCAGACCTCAGTAATGTAAATACTCTTAGTGAGTAACTGGATTTGAAGAATGCAAGCCGCATCACGGCAAGTTCGTGTCTCATTAAACATTACTATATTTAAAATGCATCGTCGATTAATATTGTGAACTGTCTTAACTAACTCGTATGGATACACACTCATTCGTATAGATTCACTTTGGTACTTGGGAACATTTCGCTTCAATTATATTTTGGACAAAAACATTACAATGCATAGTTATCAAAAACTGCAATACAACATTTGTAAGAATAAATCTTATTATGATTAAAGTCGTTCTTGTTTTAAAAAAATTACAATTATATAAAGAAATAAATTAAACATTTAAATCATTTAAATTATTCAGTTGAATTAATTTTTTTATATTTTTGTAATACAGCTACAAGAAATGAGAGGAATTTGAAATAAGAAAAATCACCAATACCTCGTCAAAAACTCTTAACTTTTGATTAATGTATTTTTCATGAACTTACATCTTTTATTTATAATATTATTTTATATTTATATCCCAAACCTTAATTCATTCTTACATGACAACCTTATTTTAATTCTCTACAACTGTTTATTTATACTAAATGTGAAAATATTAATAAAAAAATTGGAATAATATTTCCATTACCTAAACATCTTCATATTTTCCCCTTGACTATAGGGGGATATATAGTTTTATATATATTTATTTTTATAGTAAAAATTTAGTATACTTCCATTCTTCAATTTTAGATCCTTTCAGTTTCATAGAAGGACAAAGCTTTCATTTTTTGTTCAGTTTCATAGAAGGACGAAACTTACAATTTTTTTTTCAGTTTCATTCTTGGAAAGTTTTCTGGTTGAACTTCAGTTTGAGAGTTGTCGTTCTATGATTCATCTCCGGAAATGAAGCCATTCTCTGTTTTCATGACCATACTGTCCGTAAGCTTTTTTTCAGGCTTTAGGCGTTATGCCAGTTTGAAAAACTATTTCTTAACTTTTTTCCTATTTATGATTGGCTCACGATATTTCTCTCCGTTTCTATTCAAGCATGATTTTTCTTTTGTGGCAAACTTATGTTGATAGTTCTTATCTCGCTTCTTTAACGTTTCCTTACTTTATGTAAGCATTTGCTAAGGTGTAATCTTTGAATTTCAAAAATTATATTGTTAAGAAAATGTTAACAAAAATTAGCTAAGTAAAAACAAATTACAAAAATAAAATACTATTTTGTATTTTTATTTTACAAATCTACTAGATTTTTAATCAAATCTAAGCAAGAAATCAAAAAATAAGATAGGTAATGATAACTTATATTTATTCTGAACGATGTAAAAAATTCGATTTAAAAACAATTTATAACTTTTTTTAGAGTAATATCTAAAGATTTGAACAGATTTATAGTTTAAATTCTGTATCTCAACCCCATTAGGTCATTAATGTAGGCACGAATTTATCACATAAATATTTTTCATCGTATAAATGTCTTATTTATTAATTTTTTTAAAAAATTTTAAGATTTGAAATCTATATACCACGTATTCCGAAGTATAATGCTTACTTTTAACGCAAAAAATAAATTCGAAATTTCCGGGTTGCGTTATACCCTGGATATGAAAGAATATAGCTTTAAAAATAAAGAGATGAGCATTAAAAATTAGATTTCTACATTCATCTAAACACTGTTCATTTAAAAGAACTTATATGCCTTATATAAACTTTCAACAATGGAAACTTAAAATCTTTGTCTTCTCCCTCTTTTCTTGTGCTACAGGATTGCAATTTTATAAGTATACCATTGTTAAAAAGCCTGGAATAATACTTCGAATAAATTATTTCAAAGGATACGATCGTTTACACGTGGTTTTTGGAGGTTTCTTTGTGAAAAAATGGGTTTGCGTTATACAGCAAGTATACCTAAAAATTAAAAAATGCAATTTGAAAATATAGGTGCTCGTTATATACGCCACAATAGATGGTACAAAGAATCTTCAAAGTTTTCTTGACCTCCTAAATATAGCAAAACTTCCTGTTGCTGCCACTTGATTGACGGTGTCGTATGGATGCCTTCGAAATTCATCGTGGCAAGGGGCTATACATGTACACCTGTCACTTGAGTACCCTACAGGGGACAGTACAATTTGACTCGATTCTGCCGCAATTTTAAAGGAGAGTACCCTAGGATGGGCAGGGGGCCCCTACCTTTCTTTCCCATCCCCCAACCTCACGAGAGGACTTCGATGACTATTTAGATTACCCCTATGCCGCAAAGGCACTCTATACTTACAAACAGCCATGCCTTTTCCAGGATCCGAACTCAGGCCCACCAGCACAGTAATCAGTTTCATTAAACACTATACCTAATGAGAATCGCGACATCTTCTAGAAAACGGTAATAAGGGCCTACTTTTATTCATGAAAACTGTATAATAATAATTGTAGTTAAAAAAGTAATTAAATATTAATAAGTAATCTCCGATTAGATTGCCATTTCTTGGAGAGAGGGGGGGGGAGGTACTTAAAATATAAAAAAAACTGGCATTAGAGAAATGGTTTTGAACTCTACGGTTGAAACTGTCACGGCAAGAAATAGCAAGGGAACTCTCAGCCCTTTATTTCGATGGAAACAAGAAGGGAAGGGTACACTCTCGGCTGCCTTTTGTGTCGTCATGGAAAGGTTATGAATTTTAATCATTTTATAGTGTGTGCTTTCCAGGCCAACAAAAATTTTAATTTGCAAAGGGTACTTTATATTGGGCTGCTCGCACGGGAAAGGGCCTTCACCACCTCTTTCTGGACATAATGTAGAAATAAAAAAGGAAAGTCTTAACCAAAGGAGATGACAATAATTTAACTTTTAAAGTAGAAAGCAAATTATTACTTATAGTAATAAAAAATATAACTTTACGTGGACAAAATACCTTGCCGTCTTAATGTTTTAAATTATTTCGGATTCAGAAAACTCTATTAGTAACTTCAAGTGATTAAATTTCTAAGCAAGTCAGCTCGGTAGCGTGCCCACCTCCTAAGTTCTAGGTTGCGGGTTCAATCCCGATTGGAGTTGATAGATTTTCTAGATGCCCATATCATAGGCACGCATGTTGTGTTATTATGTAGTATGTAAAAGATATTTTTAGTGTCAATTTGGCTCTCAACCAAATTGCATCATGGTAATATTCAGCGAAGCGCAGTGGCTGAGTGGTTAGTGCATCGCGCTTCCACACCACAGGTCTAAGGTTTAAATCCTGGGTTGGGCAAGGTTGACTCAGACTTTCATCCCTTCAATGGGTCATTAAATGAGTACCAAGCTTTCTTGGGAACTTTCTTGTATCCGACTACCCTAAAATCTTGATTTTTTTTAAAAACTGACATGTATTTTTTATGATTTTATTTCATAAGCCATCTTATTAGCTTTATAAAAAAACAAGTTTTTTATTTTCCATTCAATAGAACGAAAACTACAAGTGTTTTAATAAAAGAAGATACCATAACTTTACACAAGATATCAAACTTTAAAATGCGTTTTACTCAAAATGGTTTTTTTTTTTTCGAAAAACTCAAACGGGGTCAGCGATTGCTCAAAAAGTTTTGAAAATAATTTGCTGAAATTTTTGTCAATGTTTTGTATAACAGTAGAAGTGTTTTAATCTTCAGATTTATCAATCACTGTTTTATTGCAGAATTTACAGTCCTTTATGAGAATATAATCACTGTTTTCTTAAGCAATTTCGTATAATAACTAAGATAAAGTGTATTCTACTTTTTGTAAAAACTTAAATATTACTTATCCTGAAGGTTATTTCAAAAAGGAATATCAAAGTAATACATCAAAATTTAAAAATTGAGAATTTGTTTATTTACTGTTTGTATAACGCGGGCCCCGTTTATGTAATTTTTTGTCAATTTTTACCCATTTTTTCCCATTTTAGTAGTAATAACTTATGTTTCTCTTCTAAATTTTAGTCTTTTTTCTCATAAATGTTGAAAAATAAACCTAAAAACCACAAAAAAACCCTTTATATATCCGGGTTTTTTTTAAGAAAAAGTTGTCGCAAGTAGTCGGATATCTTCTCACTGGGGGTTTCGAGACATACTAACCACCTGACCTGAACATCTGCTCACGCAACTCAGGTTCCAAGGTCACGTATACTGAGTCAAGCACAGTAGGTCTTGGCCCTCGTGGGCTGTTCTGACGCTGAGTTAAGTTAATATTATGCATCCGACGAGAGTTTGCATTGAATAAAAAATTTACACGTCACAATTTGGGTGCGGAAGCCGCCACTAGATGGTACCACCAATGAAATAGCTTCTACTCTTGGAGACTTGCCGAGTCAGAAAATGGCTTAGCTGCCAAAATGTAGCCCATTTAAAACAAACCAAAAAATTCCGGAACATGAAATCTGATGTATTTGAAATTCTCGATCTTCGCTCATCCAATGCCTGTTCTAGATGTGCGTTAATTAATTCCGACATTAATGAAGTCTTATACTCACAGTATATATGAAAAACATTAAGAACTGCAGATATAGATCGACCTCTATAAGAACAGCTCTGGTACCTCTTCCTCAATCAATGAAGTTCTTTTCATCTTAGGAAGATTCCTATATTATGTGACTGCCTAGAGTGGAATCTGTACATTTATCATCTGGGGTCTTTTCTTAACATTTTTCCAGAAAAATAAATGTCAAAGCTCTTCACTTGATAGTATACCAATTAATTGGTTGGTTTTTAATTAACTGTGCAATATATAGTGGCGTGATTACTATAGGCGATGGATATGTGGTTATACTGTGAATAGAAAATGATTAACCTCAGCTATTACCTTATTCTCCTGATTTACATAGCCCGTCACGTGGTGGTTTTGAGATCAGTTCGACGTAACCAACAGATTATCCCTATTATCTGGTTAAGTACTTTGGTGTGATAAGTAATCAGATCCATGGTTTGATTAAAATATCACTAGTGATGAGAATCTAGATTTAATCACTGGACTAATGCAGGCTATACGAGAAGTTTAAGATATAGAGTTAGATGTAAAAATAATAAATTCAATGAAGCAAATTCTTTTCTTACCAATAAATTAAATTTTCTTACCAATAAATAATATATATATATATATATATATATATATAGTGAAATGAATCTATTTTTCAATTACTACTATTAGTTCACTCTCGCCCTATATTTATTTATTTATTTATTTACATATCTTGCTCAAATTTTTAATCGTTAATAAAATACTTTCTTTTCATCCATTCTAAACATTTTTTACAACATTTTTTTAAACTTGTGGTGGATGACACTTGATGGTAATACAGTTTTTCAAACATTAATTCATTACTTCTATTTTATTAATGAATATATAGTAGCAAACAAAAATAAAGTCGAACAACATATATAGAAAGGAAAAGCATTCTTTGTGTCCCTGTAGAACAATGGATAGCGCTTTGAACTTCTATTCTAAAGGACGTGGGTTCAGGACCTAGATGGCCTAGATTCTGAGAATGTGGTTTCTTTTTTACAATACTAGTTTATTAGAATAATTAAATTTAATGAATGAATAAACAGTAACAAAAACAAACAAAAAATAGTTCAACACCATATAGATAAAAGGAAAATGGAAAATTATAAGGAGAATCGCGCGCGCTTTCTATAATTCGTCATTTAATATTGTGATTTTGTTGTATGTATATATTCATATTGATATTAATTGTAACCATTTAATAAATTAACTAAAATAAAAAATTTTCTTTGTTGACCAAGTAGGAAAGGACTTAAAAATATTATTTTTAGTACACGTTTTATTATTTGTTTTGCACAAGTATAAAAAGATTTTAGTTAATTTTATTATGCCATGGTTTAAACATATTATTGTATTTACTAAAATTAAGCGATATACTTGTATATATAAATATCTTGAAATAAAATCAAATAAATGATAAAAATATAATTCAAAAATATAATAAGTATTTTGCATAGTGAATAATACTTTAAAAAACAGACGGGACTCTTTTAAAATAACTAAAATTAATCACTTCTTCGAGATTTAATGGATATTTAACATTAAAACTTGAAAAAGAAAATAAAATCATATCAAGTTACGGCTTAAGTAAAAATTACCTTAGCTGAGAAAATGTTCAGGTATTGACTGAAATGAAATATATTATAAAGCTTAAATTAGGTTCCATATGTACAATTTTCTGATATAAAATCAATAAGTTAAAAAGAACAATTATACATAAAAAAGGGGGAAATGTTCATTTTCCAATAAATAAAACTAAAAATTTTCAAATATTTTCTTACTCTTAACATTTTAACAAACTTTTAAAAATTCTTAATAAAGTTCTTTTTCTTTGAAAATAAGATAAGGGCAGCTAAATATATACTAGTAGTATTTAAAAGATTTCTTAAAAATTAAATAAAATGCAGCAAAGATATGTATATAAAAAAAATTTTAACCAACATGGAATATTATTTTAAACAGCAAAATAAGTTATTCATATTTTTTTCAATTAAATGACTACTTTCAAAATACTCATTACCGATAATTTAATTCAAATACTAAAGCCCTTAAACCAGTATTTCTCAAACTGTGTGGCGTGGTAACCCTGCGAGGGGAGCTCGAGCCTATTGAAAAGTTGAATACAAAAGATTATTTAAAGAATATATTAATATACTGAAAGTAAACAAACATAATACATTCTGACATAATAAGAAATAAACGCGCATTTACATTGCTATAATACTCTTATAAATGTATCAATACTGCACAGTGTATTTTTATGATTAATTCAGCAATACTAAGTCAAGAACAAGTTTAGTAATTACCAGTGTCTCTCCATGGGTTTGTCATACATAAAACTATATACAAAAATTAACACTTATATTGATCATTTGTATGGTTTATAATTAATCCTTTAAATGCCGAATAAAAATTACGTGATTCGCTCCCCCGAGCCCCAGTTTATGTATGGGGTCGAGCGTATGTGGTATATTGGGAGGGAGGGCATAAAAAGAATAAATAAGCAAATCCTCTGTAATAAGTAAGTTCTTAACAAACACTGCCAAGGTCCTTTTATTGCTTTCCAAAGCCTTCGGAATAACTTTATGGATAGCAGTGCGCAGAAAAGATTGTACTTCAGAATGACGTATATTACATCCTGGCTGAGCTAGATGTTTATATACGCCGAAGGTAATTAAAAGGTTAAAGTCTTATTGCAGCTTTAGTGTCAAAGTACAATATTATTGAATTCAATACGTTGCTATTGTATGGAGGGTGGCGTGATGATTGAATATTGGGTCGCGAATATTGAAAGCTCGAAAAGCACTGTCTTAACCTCTTTTTAAATAAAGGAAAAGAAAATTCCGAAATGGACCTTAAATAATAAGAAAATGCCACAATTTCAACAAAAAATCCTCTATCTCGATAAAACAGCAATTTCGTATACATGGGCCTTTGGTCCTTTGAAAAACGTTTTCTTAATACCCAGGATCAAATTCGACAAGAATAAATAGGCTGTTTTGAATAACGTATTTTATCAAATGATAGTAATAAGGCAAAACTTTCCTTTTTACACTAAATTTATTCAAAAAAAATTCTGCTTCCTTTCTAAATCCCTTATTCCAACAAACTCATTTCGATAACGTAAGAAAACTACGAAACGTCTCGTAGATTGAAATTCAACGTCTCAAAATCCATTTTGGTCTGGTGAATCCAATACACACAGAGATTGGAATGCGAAATTGCTTTGAGTGATGCATATTTTCCTTATTTTTTTTCAAGTACCACGAAACTCAGGAAATCATTATGTGTAGCTCAGACTAATATTCATGTCGATTCAAAGCCAATACATTTCCCTCTTAGGGATTCAAATACTTTCAGGGGGATATTTTACTTATCCTTCAAATGTTATTTTGCTGTTTATTATGTGCTAAATTTATAGATACCATCTATTATTTCTAATATGAGGGATATTCTTCTAGAGGATGTATCGATATCGTCATGTTATAATCTTAATCGTATCTGACAAGTAGAGATGGGTAATTATATTTTTTTTTCCTTTCTTGTCTTACTTTCTGTTTCGTAATGCTGAGTCTAGCAATATGCGTGTTATCGCTAATGCTACTGTCTTTAATAAGTAGCTTTCAAATCCAGAAGATTTTCGCTTATCCGTATGATACAAGTGACATGACATTTAAAGGCTCATCTTTGCGTTGCATTTTTGTAACTTCGGAAGATCTTAGGAAATGGTTAAGAAATTATGGCTTATGAAGGAAACTTTTATTCTTTTTTCCTACAAGGCAGTAATTTCAGAATTTGTTTAACTCTATCGTAGGCCATTTTGTTCTCCTTTGAATTTCTCGCATATTTTTATGTTTTATTTACAATTAAACAATAGCAATTAAAGAATTATATTTTATTTCGCCAAATTTTTTGTTTACATATTAATTTTAGGGGAAAGGAGAATACTTCCCAAGGAACCATTCCCCCTCATAAAAAAAATTAAATTTAACGGTGATCATGAAGAATGAAAAGCATGTTGCAAAACACAAGGGGGCATAACATTCTTCGCCAATTAGCAGGTCCTCTTTTCTTGTCCCTTTCTGAGACCTTTCCTACATCGTCTATAGTTGAAAACCAACTTTGGTATATGATTTCCCACACTGTCTAAGCGCAACACTTCTTGGCTCGAAAGCTCGCAGGACGTCATTTCCTTTTTCTTGAGGAATATCTGTCTATTAGCTGACGAGCTAATGTTGTACGGAATGCTAGCTGGTCTAAACTTCTGTTCTTTTTGTTCAGTTGCCGCAGTATGAAACTATTTGTGATGCAAAGTCAGTAAGAAAATAAAAGAAACTATGCCCTCTATTTGCAGATCTTAGTTGGTATCATTCTTTTCTTTGATCGAAGCAATCAACCCCTCCCATGACATCGTTATATATAGCGACAGCTTTTATAGACAAGGTACTTTTTTTAGTGCTAACTTTTTTGTCCGATTTACAGAGAGATGTCATAATCATTGCATTATGAGCATTAGTCAAAACTTAAGCGGTAATTTGTCTTCCCATCGTTATAATAACATGGCCAATATATTCTTATGGCTTTTGCGCTTTTCACAAGTGTATTTTATAACATCATGTAGATGGGAAGTAATTTTCCTAAGGCCCATAAAAGGCTTAATGAGTACAATCTACTAATGAGATTATGCTCAGATATTGTATAGTGTACGACATTATGCATCTTCTATTAAATATAAGGTATCACTTTAAATGTCGATATATGTAAGAATTGCATAAAAGAAAGATTTTGTTACCTATTTTCCTTCTAAAGTAGTAAGTGAAATTTTAATAATTTTGTATTGGAAAATAATTTAAAAACCATATTCGAAAAATATGAATCAAAATAAATTTTTGGAGTATCATGCAATGAGTACTAGTGCGTATAAAAGTTTGTAAGAAATGTGAAATAAATCTCACTTTTCGAACCGTTCGATTATCATATATTTTATATAAAATCACTTGATTTGAACATGATTCATTACAAAACTTCCAAATTATTCTTGTAAAATTAGAGTAAAGTAATATGTAGCAAAAAGTGATCGATAAAAATTACTCAGATACAAGATGTTTTACGATAACAAAAATTTGTAAAATCATATGAATTTACCATATTTAACTAACTGTCATATACCCAGAAAAATAAAATCTTCTATATAATTACCGAAACATTTGGCATTTAATGCACACCTATACTTTCAAGGTGCAATTTTTAGTTTTGGGGTATATTTGCAGCATAACACACAACCACATTTTTACGATTAGTACCTGAAATGTACGTGCGCAATGCTCCTATGTTTTGAAGTGATTTATTCGAGGTATTATCGTAAGTTTTAGAAAACTTCTGCAACTAAAACTCTTTAAGTTCATAAGAAATTCCATTTCTTAAATAAACAGTATTTCGGTACATGTAGAAGTCTAATTTTTTTTCTATGCTCATCTTTTTTTCTTTAAAAAAAACTCTGATTTTTATAACCGGCGTATAACACGTAAATTTCAATTATATTGTTTGTGTTAAAAATGCGCGTTGCATGGCAAATTTTCCGGTACCTGGTTTTAAAAAAAAAAGAAATCCAGTTTCTGAAGTTTCTTCAAATTTATGTGTGTGTGTGTGTGCGTGTGTGTGTGTGTCAATGGCGGACAAAAGGGGGGGGGTAGGGGGTTCCCCGAATCTGGATACCCCACAGCCCTTGATTTTCTTTACATTTGATTGTAATCCTATGTATGTACATAGTACGTAAAATTTAATTAAGTATTTGTTATTAATAATTAATTTTATTAATTATTGCTAATTATTTTTTCAATAATTAATTTTCTTACTGTTTTTTGTTCCCGAAAATCGACAAAATGAAAAGAATATGTAGGGCGGTATATTAGAGAATGATACAAGAATGGTGGACATTTGACCCTGGACCTCCCCCCTCCTTGAAAAAATTCCTGTGATATATATGTAATATTTTTATAATATTTCTGGAGAGTGGTAAAAATAATTGCAAGACGTGGCGAGTGGATGTTATTACTGTAGCGAACCAAAGGATAGGGTGGTGAGTGATTCCTGTATGTTGATGCATTTTCTACACAGACGAAGAAACTGCAACACACAACACAAAGCAGCCGGCTACATGACTACAGAGAAACGAGCGAAGAGAGAGCGAGATTTCCAGAAACATCGGTTTTTATACCTGACGTTGAAGACCACGTGAAATTTTTGTAATAAGAGCTCTGATTGGTTACAATGGGCGGGAAAGGGAATTTCTGATGTAATAATATTAGTCGATTACGATTAAGAGATCTGGGTGTTAGCTTCGAACCAAATAATTAAAAGATTATTTCAATATTATTACAAGAGTTAATTATAAGGATGCTAGGGGGAATTATTACATATACATGTGTATATATATGAGAAGAAAATGACCCACTTATACTCATCACGAGATCTTCGAAGCTATTAGACATAAAAACATGAAATTTGGCAGGCAGGCATGATTTAGGAGTAGAGGTTCACAAAGAACGGGTTTTGCTGAAATCGATCTCTATAAAAACAACATATAGCCATACAACATCGTAAAATACCCAGCGAAGCCCGCAGGTATATATATATATAACACCAGTATAATATATTATGATACAGTTATAGGGAATTAAATTCAGTTCCAAAGTTACTTCAAAATTAAAGCATCATGACTGAATATAATAAAAGGAATTGCTTTTTAAGTAATTTTTCGTAAATCTCTTAATTTCAAGAGAGCTACTAATTTCAGAGGAAAATTATTTAAAAACCGTCTTTTTTTTTACTTTAAGTTATAATAAAAGTAATTTTAAATACCAGCTAATTTTACTGTAACTAAAATTAAAAAATTAAGATTCTTTAAATTCTACAAATTATTTACATTCTTCGAGCTATAAAAAAATTTGAAAGAATTGATTTAAAAATAAAAATAATAAGTGATTCAAATGTGTTATAATGTAAATAAAATAATATTTTTAGAGTAAACTAGCAAAATATTTACAAATGAGTAGAACCTGAATTGTATTTTTAAAAAAACAAACTTGTGCTTATTCACAAACATCTATTTTATTTTATACTTTGAACATATCAGTAATACTAAACTGTTTCAAACTTTTATTTGAAAAATGTCAGACGATTACTTCTTTCAGTTAAAAGATATTTTCATCTTTCATGATATTAAATATTTTATTGTATTTCAACTGAAAAACGAATTTAACGCATTTTAATTCAAAAATTGCATACATCCTTCGTCAGTAAATATTCTCTAACTCAATGAAATAAAAATTTATGCTATAACATTTTTTTTACTCCTGTTGATGCAATTTTCGATTCTTTTTCGAATTTTTCAAATATTTTTATTTCTCATTTATGATGAACCTTGCCTATGTTTGTGTGTTTATCGTCTGAAATTTTCCCCTAAATTTCTATCTATAATTGCTCTAAATAAATATCAGTTCACATAAAGTTACATAAAATTATTTCCAGGAAATGATACAATGAAAACTTTGGAACAAAGTTTTTTTCCCTCCAGAAGTATTTTTGTTAATACATACTATGAAGAGAGCGAATTTCCTTTGTTCCCCTTTTTTTCATAATAGATCAGAAAAATTGCAATAAACTAGGCAATAAAAAATACTGCATACGCTCTGCAAGTCATAAAGTTCTAAACTTTTAAAAGATTAAATACTATTCTTCTTGGTTATTTTTCTATATTGCAGATGACTCGGATCATTTTGCTACATTATTTCCTAGAATTGGGTAGTAAATCATTACGTAATTTACCAATGATATACGCTTAAAAAATCTCTCACAACACATGAAAGATTTAATTATAAAACTGTAGTAGGAAATTATACCTGAACGGAAAACTTATAAAATAATTGGGAAAAGTTCTATAAGGAAGTGAAATGTTTCTGAAAAGTTCTGAGAGAAATACTCCAAATAAAATAAGAACTGACACACCAAAATTATTTACAAATCGCTCAAGTTGCACTTATAAAAGGTGATGAAAAATCCAGGTTCATACTCCAAAATAAAAAAAAAAGCTCCATTGTAAGCTGAAGAAAAAAGTCGATTTTGCCAAGTAGAGTAGTTGTGAGACAATTCGCCTTATGTTACAAAAAGGAAAGATACCATAATAGGAATATGTGAAGAAAATTGTCTATAAACGAAGTTATTCTCAAGAAAAGACTTGACATTATAAAAGAAAAGAAAGGCACGATAATAGCTTCTAGAGTTTTGTGGGGGTTTTTTGGATGACGGTAAATCCACGAATCAGATGAATACAAAAGGAACCTTTAGAAAATTGAATGCAGCTTTCAAACCAAAGGACTTGAGATTAACTGTAAAATGCGGTGGTAGCTCTATTATGGCTTGTGGTTGCATGTCAATCACTGGTGCACGTAATTAAGTAAAAATTGACAAAATAATAAATCAATACTTACAGATATCTGAATATATTTTGAATAACATTTTATGTCAAACCACTGTAAATTAGGAAACCAGAAATCATTTATTTTTCCAACAAGATAATGACCCAATACATACTGAATCGAGTACCACAGATGTAACATTGGGCTACCTACGAGGGCAAATTGGCACTTTGATGTAGAACAACTCAACTTAACAAATAAACAACACTAATAAATAGCATATAAGTAGTCAGTGAGATACAGAATAGGAGACTTTTTTGGACAATATAGCCCCGCTAGTGAGTTCTCATAATTGTTAGCAGATATCGGAGGATTTCTTTTTGTCAAGCTTCGGAAGTTGCACTCATGTAAGAAAAGTACTCATTATTTCTTACTGTTTAGTTTGTGTCGTCGATATGTCGTGTAATCAGAACTAGCGTTAAATTAATAAAAGTGAATTATTGTGATACCTGTTTGTAATCCTTTCGTTTCTGCTTTAACCCCTTACTTCTAGCTCCCGTCAAAATCACAGGGCAAAGTTTCCCCCTCTATTTCTCACCCCTATCGTAACGGGTCTATCTACGAAACTTTTAACTAATCCTCTTGGGGTAAATTTATTTCTTTTTAACTTAAGTTCTATTGAAAAAACTTTCTCCAGAACAAGAAGACTTGATTTATTCAAATGAGTTGTTATATTTAAACGTGAACATTTAGGTACGCCATGTGTGAGTGTGTGTTAGTCGAAGTTAGTCGACGGATAGTCGCTGGATGGTCAATTATTGATAATTGGAGAGTAAGTTATAAGATTGAGCTTAAGAATTACGACTGTAGGTCGTACAAGTAAGAGGTTTACCGCGAAATCTAGTGTAAAATTCCAGAGTGACCAAAGAGTAAATATAGTAGATTAACTAGTATGTTAAGTATCTTTTAACCCGTATGATTGATCTTCCAATTAGTGGTATAGTGCATTTCCTACTTTTAGTTGCTTGCTTTAAGTAAGGGGGATAATAAATCTGAGTTTAAAACTGGTTATGGCTGATCTTTACTCGAACCCCCAAACACTAACAACCGCTAGCCGGTTATTACACCATGATATTTCTGAGCTGGAGAGTTCAAAAGTAACGCGCTAAAAAGATTACAAGTATCTATTTCTTATGCCCGGAATTCTGTTTATTTCTTACCAGATGGCTGTACCAGATTATTAGTAACATGTTTGAAGATAGTTAGCTTATTTTAAGGGGTATCCTACTACTTTCAGAACCGTGATTTTAAAAAAGCGCATAAATGGATAATTTTCATGATATTTAGTGTCACTTAGATTAGAATACATGTATAAAATTGTTTTAAGGACACATTTTAACAAAAAGAAATTATTTAAATGCAATATTTTGGCAAAAAATTAACTTAGAATAATCTTTTTTTTTTAAAATGATCTCCTTTTATAAAAAACGCTTCTAAAATAATAATAGTTTGCTTATATAAAGTAAGGTCTTCTCCAGAGAGTTTGAACTATTTTTTTTTGAAAAATTCACATTATTTTCAGAGTTACAACCAAATGAAATAATTATCGGCGTTTTTTTCTGAAAATTGATCCCCTCTGTTGTTGTAAAACATGGATAAATCCACTTCTAAGTTATATATTTCAAAAATTCTAGTTGAGCCTCTGTACAGAGGTATGAGCTATATAAAGGCAAAATATTATTATAATAGAAGCATTTTTCACAAAAGGAGAATATTTTGAAAATGGGTCATTCTATGTTCATTTTTTGTCAAAATATTTTACTTAAATAATTTTTCATTGTAATACTATTCTTAAAACAATTTTATATACATTTTCTAATCTAAGTGACATTAAATATCATAAATATTATCCATTTATACGCTTTTACAAAATCACGGTTCTGAACGTAGTCGGATACCTTAAACGAGATGTTAACACAATCAAACATAAATATTAGCGATATGTTTTTGCCACCTTAGCTCAGTTACTTATTTCCGCTCTTCGTGAATACACGTGGAGTGCGTTCCGTGATAAAACATATATATATTTTAATATTGTATACATTATGGAGTTAGTCAGGAAGTGAGTCGAATTCTACTTTAAGCATAAATGGATCTGAGAGTATTTCTGAAATAATTGACTATTTTGAAAGTTTCACTAGAGAATCTGAGAGCAGTGATGATGGATCTGTACTGTTACCTGTAACATTGGCTTTTGCTTCTCATGCTTTGAAATTTATCTCACAAGAAAAATTTGTAATGCGTGTTTACATTTTGCATAATTGTAATGAAATTTTAAACATTAAAAGAGAACTCTCTTTTAATGTTTAAAACACATGTTTATTTTTTCATTTTTTATAATATTTTTATATAATTTTCCTGAAAAAAAATATATGAACTTTTATGACCGTTTTTTTTTTCAAAATTATGCGATCATTAAGGCGTTAATGTCTTTTCAATCCCTACTGCGTTTGGATACCCCGGAAACCTCAACAGACAATAAAATCTCTCCTTCAACCAACACGAAGAAGAGGTACCGTGAAACTTTAATAGACAAGTAATAAATGCATTATATCAAACATAAGGATATGATTTCAGTATTTTTTCAGTAGTAACTGAAAGTAATATCTTTTAACATTCAAAATTTAGTCAACGCATCTCCATTTGCATGTTTTTAAGAGATGAATTACATTTTAATTTTACACTAATTTTTGAAATTACGTTTTTGCATTTGTTTAATTTTTTTTCATTTTAAAATTATGTTCCAATTTGCTCTCTTGTCTGGAAATAAACTATTATTTTGTATGCAATCAGACGATTATATTTCTTTTTTTTTCTAACGACATCGTTACTGTTCTCTATACTTAATTTTGTGACTTAAATTGAAACTTTTCATTCTCCGAAACTAATTTTTAAATACTTGATCTGACATTTTATTTCAATAAAAAAAGATAAGAAGCATGACCTTTTTTTTTAATAAAATCAGATAAATATGTTGTTTTATTAGGTAAAATGTATCTAAAATTAAATGTTCGTATTATTTGCTTACGAAGCATAATTACTCAAAATGGAAGAAATACTGCATAATTTTTTTCATTGGAATGATACTTTTCTTATTCTAAGAAAACATGATAAATATTTAAAAGTGTACATAAAGTTATGTATTTTGATATATATATAAATTTCCCCTCAAATAAATTTCAAAATGAAAATATTTTTAAAATAGTCGGTGGGTCGCAACTTACCTACTGGCGAGCCACGTGTTTGTCACTCCTGACATATGTAATAACTATTCTGATATAAAAGAAAAAGAGGTAAAAGGAATATATATTTTGTCGATGTATTTAGATAACCACAGAAAGAAAAATATAAATTACATTAAATTTTTGTTTCAAGTTTGCAATTTAAACTTCTCTTCGAAAAAGATTTTCCTGTAAAGTCCAATTATTTTATGCATGAATTTGATTCGTTTTAACAAAATATTCTTTAGGTTTAATGAATGTGAAAATATAAAAATGTGCTTTTTCCTTTGCATTTGAAGTAACAAAATTACTGCAGCTCAAAACACGGAATGGTTTAGATGAATATAAGAAAACAATTGTGTAGTCGAAAGCTCTAAGGAAAGAAATATATATATATATATATAGTCTAATTCTCTACAAACAAGAGATAAACTTTCACATCAATCACAATCGAAAAACCTCAGAGACAGTAAAGAGAACATACAATGAAGGACACTAGATTAAAAATTATAAAATGGATGTTGCAGTATTATAAACATTGCTGACTTAGGACAGCTAATATATAAAAAATTATTTTATATAAAAGTGTAGTTGAACATGTTTTTTGGCCAGCCAACCTTCCCCCTTTATGTAAATAATACTGAGCAAAAACCTATTGAAAGTAATGGATAGGAATATCTAAATCCATTACAAAATAGAGGTAACTTACCTAAAAATTGCACTTGAAAATGCAGAGCCCGCGCTAAATCTGAGTGGAATAAATAAGTTATTGCCAGATTCTGGACCCTAATGCAGATTCAAACCATGTGAATGGCTGAAATGCAGCACTTAACAAAAGTATAAAAAGAATAGAAACAAAAATTAATAAAAGAGTTACAAAAAAACATAACTTTAGAGACACTAGAGTACATAAGGATTAAATAATAAAAAGTAATTTTAACTAATAATAGAATATGGAGGTAACTTTAACTATGAAATGTGTAAATTTATAGTATTAAACTATAATTAATCTAAGAATATTTAATCCTTACAATTTTGAACAGCTTTATTCAAATAACTATTAATAAAATGAATTGGGTATTTCTGATTTAAGCAATATTTAGTAAAATGTTTATAGTTATTTACTATTTCTGATTTTTTGACACTAGAAATTTATTGCGTTGTATATAATTAATAACAATATTTCTGAATATAGAAATATGTACATTACTCTCCCAATGCGGAACTTTTATTATATTGAAATTAAAATCTTCTCTTTTATCATAAATATTAGAAACTATTACATTATCTATTAATTTGATATGTATGTCAAGAAAATTTGCTTCATTGTTGTTACTATTTGTCTGTATTAAATTAAAATATTATGGATAAAAATTAGTATTAGGTATAAAATTGACTTGCTTGCCAAAAAGGATTATGTCATCTATATAACGATAAATATATTTAGAATTATTGACGTAAATACTTTCAAAATAATATAAGTATAAATTGGCAAGACAGTTACTCGCAGGGCCACCTTGTGGCAAACCTTTAATCTGCAGATAATAGTTACCCATATGAAAAATATAGTTCTCTTTGAGTACAAACCTAAGTAGTGAACTAAATCTATCATAATTAACATTATTAAATAAATTAGCTTTATACAAATTTACAAGTATATTAATCATATCATCAATATCAATAGAGTTAAAAAGATCTTCAAAATCTAAACTATAGACTGAATAAATCTTTTTATCTTTCAGTTTTTCAATAAGAGATTTACTATTTTTAAGTATGGCTGTGTTTTTAAGATTATTTATTGTATCATGTAATATTTCTCTCTCTCTCATGGAGAACTTTGCCAGTTTTGCTGATATATGTATTAAATCCATTTGTAACTGTCCAAAATTTGACAGGGTCTTTATGAAGTTTGGGAGTAAGAAATATATGTGGAAATTTAAAACTATTATTAATTTGAATTCCTAATTTTTTATGAAAAGCCAAAATTCGATTAATTATTTCTCTATCAGAAAATGATGACTTAATAAAAGCTGTATTATTATCAAAATATATGTTGATCATTAAATTATAATAGTATTTACATATGAAGGCAAAATTACCTGGCACTTTATCAACATATACTATAATGAAATTATTTTGTAATTTTTTAATCTGATTTTTAATATCATTAAAAAAGATTTTATTATCTGCACCAAAGTTATATTTATTAAACTGCTGTGTAATATTACCTTTGAATTCTGTGAATGCCTCTATAGGCATACTACACATAATAGCTATTTTGTATATAAATTGCTCAATATCATTATATAACTGATTTTTTATAATTTTATTAGTATTCTATAAATCATTAATCTAAATCCAGTACCTTTATTCATTATGTTTCTAAGATTGTTTTCTTTTACAATATTGAGGTCACCAGTAACAACATGCTTGTGATGTTTATCTATGAATTCTTTAAAGTCAATACATTTACATATTAAGTTTTTTTGCTTTATAGGCACATTATAGTTAAAAATTGATCTACCTACTTTTTTATTGTATTTAAAAGCTTTTAAATAGTAATATTTTGTATTTGGAAAGATGACATGTGTTTTTTATAAATACCAGAAAGATTAATATTATCATATGATTTATTCATATATAAAAGTGTACAATATTCTATATGATAATCTTTATTTACATTAACTTTTATTTTATGTTTATGTTTCAAAAATTTGTGAATGTCCTTTATAATATGCAAAGCAAGGCAATCTTTTATTTTATGTGAAATTAGTACATCTTCTGTAATACATAATTCTGTCTTACTGAGTTCAAACATAAAAGATTTAATATGTTTTCTGTTAAAATTGTTATCAAAGTTATTACAAATATCTATGATATTATCTGTAAGTACTTTATTGTCTCTACTTAATCTTTTAATTTTACCTCCTCTAGTTTTTCTTTTATTAATTATATTTTATTAATTCCATTATTATTATAATAATCTTGAGAATTTTGCTTAATCGCAGTGAGAATATTTTTTCCTTGGTATAATACATTTAGTCCATAAGGATAAACTGCATTATAGTATTTAATATATTGTAATTTTCCCACCATAATCTTTCTTTAATATCAGGAACAGCTTTAATAATATTGAGTGAAAATTTTCGAAACCATGTGTACTAAAGTGTCTTATTTCTATCTTATTTGAATTTTTAATACTGTTGAAGTATTTAGTATCTGAGAGACCTAAGTTGATTAATTCTAATATTAGTTTTATTTTATGTCTGTCCAATATATTTAAGTTGGCATTTATTACACGTTAATAAGTAAATACACACGTTTTTACAGAAGGTAAATTTAGAATCCTCTTTGATTTGATCATTACGGATCCTTTTACAAGTTTTACATCTTTTGTCGCCACATCTTTTGTAAAAAAGAATTTTAATATTGCCAAATTTACTATTTTGAAGCTTATCTAAGTACCAATTACATTTGTAAACATTAGAGTTATATTTGAAACATATATTATTGCAATGCAAAAAATCTCTTTTAGAATTCTTTAAGTATTCCTTATTCCAGGTGATAGGCAAATATATTGCATATATATATATATATATATATATATATATATATATATATATATATATGCAATATATTTGCCTGTTACCTGTTCTTGTTTTAAAATAAATCCTTTTTGATAACAGAAATGTCCTTTAGATTAAAATAGATTTATATTTTATCAAACAGTTACATTTGTGGGATTTTATTAATTAATAGATTACATTTTTTAATAAATTCCAAATTGCATTACGCTTATCCTTTACTACGAATGGTACATGATTCTCTGCGTGTGCGACTTTCATTTCTCCTCCTCCTTTTCTTTTTGGAATGCCCAAACAGCAAGAGGCAATCAGAGATGTTTTATAAAGTTTAAAAAAAATATTCAGAACGGTTAAGATAAAAGCCAATGTATACTTAATCATTTGCGAATGACAGCACAATCAAATTTCAATAATAAGTAACAAAAGATCAATACAAAAAGAACACCGTAATTTTCAAGAAAATGGCAACTCTAATATTTTAAACATTATTTGATCATTGTATTATTATATTATATAAACATAACTATATTATCTATATCTGTATGCATGATAAATAATGAAAAAAATAATATAATAATTCATTCTGTTTTAAAATTTCCCTCAAATAAATGTTTGTTTCCGAATCTGGTATAAAGGTACATATTTTTATGTGCGGCCTGCGAAATTATAATACTTTTTCCGAAGTGGCCCGCAAGATCATTTGGGTTGGCTACCCCTGATATATGTTAAACAACTAAACCTTTTTTTAAAAAAATAGATGCAAAAATGTACAAAAAGTTAGTTTTACTGAGAAAAAATTAAGGAATAGCTAAGAATAGAGCCCTCGGTGTAAAAACTGTAAGTAACCGAGATGTTACTTTGTCACCAGACAGTTTCAAAAGTACAAGTTTCTTTGCTAGTTCCGTGAGAATTGTATTAAAGTCACACACACTATAAAGCAACATGAGGGCTTCTAGCGACTGATCTCGTAATTTTAAGCCTCGTTCATGGGACTAGTATGACACTCGAGCTGGAATCCCTCCCTCCAAACTATCATACCATGCAAATAGTAGGGCTTGAAAAATTTAACAGTCTTCATCCCTTTCTACACGTCGGGTCTTTAGTGATACCGGGACTTAAATCCACGATACGCCGGTCATGGATTCGTGATCATAACTACAAGGCTACCATGGTCACAATAAACGGCAACGAGACTCGCCCTCTCAACTAGAGATTGCCAGCAACATCAACAAAAAAAAAACGTTCCAATGACACCCAAACCTGGACATATGTATAATAAATAATAGCAGTAATTTGCTGGAAAAACCATCTTCTCTTAGTAACGTTCAGAAGTAGGGATGGCGATCCTTTCCGAAAAAGACCGATTTTTAAATCGATTCGAATCTTAACCTGATGAATTGATTCACGAAAAAATCGAGGTCTAAAAAATCGATTTTTTTTCAAGCCTGCATTTACAATGCAAATATAAATCCATTGCATGAAAAACAAGAAAGATACCATAATTATATATATATATATATATATATATATATATATATATATATATATATATATATATATATATATATATATATATATATATATATATATATATATATATATATATATATATATAAACGATCTCTTATCAGTAAAATCAGGATTTTTTTTAGTTCATGGAATTCGATACTTACAATTATTTTTTTACCATATCAAATAAAGTATAAAAGAAGACATTTATTTTTTCTAAATGTATTTGTTACGTTAAAAAATTTAGAAAATAGATAACATAGCTTATAGTTCCCAATGCTTAACATCTAAGCTTTTTAAAAACAACAGCCTATGAAGTCTATTGGGATCCAAGCGGTCCGCTCATCACTTGCGATGTTGCCGGCAATTGAAAAAAGGTACTCACAAGGAACAGATGATCCCACGATACTCATGTACATCATGGCTATTGAGTAAACTCGATGATAAATAGAGTTTTTTTTGTTCTTGTCAGTAAAGTGTAGGATTATACTTTAAGTGCACAACTGCCTGCAATAAATAGTGTTTAAAGATAGTACATTCAACATATTGTGAATAATTTTATGGTTTTTACCAAAACAGAAAAAATCGAATGTCGATTCTCTAGGATGAAATATCAATCCACCGAATCGATTCAGTGCTACATATCAATTTAAAAAACTGATTTTTTTGGCCCGAGAAATTGATTTTTCGATTAATCAATCTCAGATCACCATCCCTATTCAGAAGTTTAAAACAGAAAAAAACTTTCTTCGCTAGGAAGGGGATATGCAGTGGCGCCTGCCTTTGTAAGTCGAAAACAAAATAATACCCCTAAGCGACTAGCCCGCGAATTAGAATTAATTTCGTCTCAGTCGTCTAAGGCATGGACGGTGTATCTGTGGACCGGTAGATCGATGGATCAAATAAACACTCCTTCAAAGGTCAACAGAATTTCGCCGAAAGTTTGTCTTGGGTCAAGGCAATACAACTGGGCAGATGGTGAGGCGTGGCTTCATGCATATTACAATTTGTACTAACCGTAAAATTTTAAAACCCCGTGAAAATCTAATGGAGCTTAAATTGTCAAAAGTTAAACGTGCCAAAGCAGTTTTGTCTTTTCTCTTCCCGTAAAATTTTATAACAGTTTCGGGACTTTCACTACCATACTATTTGTACACTGGTGGTTGCCTCCAAGTAATATGAATAGATGCCTTTCTTTTTGAGTATTATTTGAAGCAGGTCGAAGAATCCTCATTTATCTAAGAGATATCTTAGCCAGTTTATTTGTACTATAATTATATTTTAGGTTCACATGAAATGGTATCCATTGCAGATGGAGAACAATAATTTTGGATAGAATTTTGAGCTTGTTTATAACTTCAATCTCTCTACGGTCCTTCTTTATCTTTTTCTTACGAAGAATCTTGAGTTAATTGTCTTTTCTTTTTCCTGTAGCAGTCTATTGACTAAAGACTTAGAAGACTTGTTGTACAGCAAGATGAAACCAATTCGAACGCTATTTGTCTTTGGAAACAATAAGTATTAAGTACTCTCATATTAAATAACTATTATATTTTGACCATTTAATAATAATTATGACAACATATTAATCACTTAATACAATAACTATACGTAAAACTTTATTAATAAAAATGATAAACTTCGTTAATTTTTTCCGATTAAAGCAGAAAGTTATTAAACATATGATTTGTAATTAAGTGACTCTAGGCGAATATTTACTGAAAGAAATAAAGGTGAGAAAACGCTGAAGTGATTGTTATATTAATTAATGAAAACAACGGATTCATAAAAAAATAGTAATTACGTTTTCTCTTAATTTAATTATTCCTAAGTTGATTCAGTGCAATAACGAATAAAACAAAAAGAAATTCTTTCACTGCAGTTATTATTTATTGTTGTCATACCGACCCTAATTGTGTAATATTTCCTTTTCAGGCAGTTGGATGGCATTGAAAGTTAAGCAAATATAATTATCACTTTCCTTGCATTTATTATCAAACAGTGCATTTGCAATAATAAATTTTTATGGAATAGTGTTATGAATAACTTTTTTCAATTTCAGATTAACCTAGAAGCTAATTATAAATCAAGATTGCCTTGAAGAAAACAAAATAAGGTAAAAGTTAGGAATTTTAACATTTAAAAGAAATTATTAAAACCATTCATTAGTAAAAATTAGTTTTTTTTCATAAATGGATTTGGAAGAATTTTAAATCACACATTTTAAATTCTCTCATTTAAATATATTGTGTTTTTAATTAAAATTATATTGTTCATGTCTGAAATTTCATTATCAATTCTTTGGCTTTGAAATG
Source organism: Trichonephila clavipes (assembly GCA_019973935.1). Taxonomy (NCBI): domain Eukaryota; kingdom Metazoa; phylum Arthropoda; class Arachnida; order Araneae; family Nephilidae; genus Trichonephila; species Trichonephila clavipes. The sequence continues at coordinate 902,445 of BMAU01020425.1, forward strand.
TCAGTTAATAACGCTAGTTGTATGTTCTATCGAAAAGAATTTTTTGAGTACAAGTTGATGAATGAAATTAACTTTTCCCGAACATTAATTCCAAGAAGTTTTATCGTATCTATAAACACACTACATTTAAAACATTATCCACGAATAAAAAAGTTTTAGCCCTTAAAATGAAGTGTTTAGAAACATTGTTTTCAATCAGGAAATCTTCTGAACTCTAATCTTTCTAAAGCAGGGGGGTTTTCAACATTTCCTTTTGCTGGGCCGCATACATATGTTAGCTATTTCACGTGGACCACAACATGAGTACAATTGGGGGATGGGGGAGAAGTGCTTTTAGACCAAGTTAATATTGGAAATTAAAAATGTGGAAAATATTAAACAAAACATTATATAATTCCTGCTTTGCTTTTTTTTTAATTATTATATTTTTTATATTTTTTATTTTTGTCACTATCACTAAACTAGAAGCATTTAAGAAACACTCCTTCACAATTTCAGCATCAGTAAACGGTTTCATATAATTACTAATAATATAACAAACTTCATAGGATGTCTTTGTTACCACCGTGATGTTACTACAGAGAAAAAACTTTGTTGCTGTTGCAAAGATTATTCAAGAAAACCTATTTATCACCTTTTGAAAGACATCTTCAAAGAAAAGTATTGAATGATTCTCTCTCTCCTGTTTATTGGTACTTTTTGAATACAGCACTTTCGTGACAAATCAAATAATTAATGATCCATGTTTGTTTTTCACTACAAAATAATCAACCTCCCATTGGTCTTGAAACGATATATTTTCTTCGAATATTTTTCGCTAGCAACATATAAAAGATAGTTAAAAATTAGTTCCACCCATAAAATTGTCGCTAATCCACTATTGTCTTTTATCACAAACCGTAATTGTTCCAAATAGAAAAAAATATCAATTCTTATTCGTACGACACCGACAGGAAAAAGCAAAATTGATATATTTGAATTCTTGACAAAGAATTTCCCACTAAATTTTTATTACAATGTTCTTAAATAAGTAAACTTCTCAAAGGAATGAGCCACAAACGGGCCATTTAAAATATTCGGTGGGCCGCATATAGCCCGCGAACTACAGGTAGAGTATCGCTGTTTAGAAGAGTTCTTTTTTTCCATTTTTATGGCTTCATTTTAGTGAAACTTTTATCTTTTTACATAAATACGTACAATTATTTTAGGGAAATGAGAAATCAAATCATTTCTTAAAAGTTTTGTTAAAATTCCCTCATCTTTCCAAATTTGTTTAATGGCTGCATTTTGCTCACGTACCATATCGAAGTAATATTAGCTATGTCTCTTTAAGCATCAGAAACAACATAAAATTCAAAACAAACCCAATGAACACATAATTTATCAGGAAAAAAACGCAATTACCCATAAGCAAAGGTGAAAAAAAGTTCAACATGCAAATAATAACTCTTTCACTGCTGTAACGAACTGATGAAAACCAGAGTTTATTTTTCAAAAGGTTAAAAAAATGACATAAGCGTCTGTATATCGCCCAATAGATAAAACAATCTGGCGTCGTTGTAACGATTGATGTCAGTTATATTTGTAGACTTGATTACATAATTCAATAAACACATTTTGCGTTCTGCACAACTTTTTCTGAACTCTTCTTTCCTACCTCTGTGATATTCTTTAATCTTCTGTTATGTTCAGGTATAAATAATGCTTTTTTTTCATCAATGTTTTATAATACTTAGAATATTATTTTTCTGAGATTTCATTAAGATATCCGATTATGTTAAAAACCGTGATTTTAAAAAAGCGCATAAATGCATAATTTTAATGATATTTAGTGTCACTTAGATTAGAATACATGTATAAAATTGCTTTGAGGACACATTTTGACAAAAAAAATTATTTAAATACAATATTTCGGCAAAAAATTAACTTAGAATAATCTTTTTTTTCAAAATGTTCTCCTTTTGTGAAAAATGCTTCTATTATAATAATATTTTGCCTGTATATAGCTCAGAAACATATGCCTCTGAGCTATTGCTGTGAGCTATATGCTCTGAGTGATATATGCTTACGCTCTGAGCATTGTCTAAGGCTCAACTATGATTTTTGAAAAATTCACATTATATTTTCAGAGTTACCACCCTTTGAAATAATTATCGGCGTTTTTTCTTAAAATTTCTGCCCTCTGTTTTCGTAAAGCATGGATAAACCCACTTCTAAGATATATTTCAAAAGTACTAGTTGAGCCTCTATACAGAGGTCTGAGCTATATACAGGCAAAATATTATTATAATAGAAGCATTTTTTGCAAAAGTTGAATATTTTGAAAATGAGTCATTCTATGTTCAATTTTTGTGAAAATATTGTACTTAAATAATTTTTTATTGTATTAGTATTCTTAAAACAATTTTATATACATTTTCTAATCTAAGTGATACTAAATATCATAAATATTATCCGTTTACACGCTTTTGCAAAATCACGGATCCGAACGTAGTCGGATACCTTAAGGCTGTTTTCTCCATATACACAAAAGCGTGAGCTTAACGCGGAACATATTTTTGAACAGAAAAAAAATTCCTCAATTTTTATAAAAATTTGTGACATTGTAACTCATGCATTTGTTTATAACAGTGATTCCCAAAGTGGTCTATATAGACCCCCAGGGGTCTATGACACCTGCAATGGGTCCACGACAGCAGAAAAATAATTTGGGGGTTAATGAGGTGTAAATGGGGGTCTACGCGATAAAGGCTATCATTAAACTAAATTGTGACTTAAATTTTAAAAGAAAATTTAATCGAATGGAAACCAGATTTTACCTATTTAACAGATTTATTTACTAAATTTATTGAGGTTAATTTGTCGTTATAAGGTGACAGTATAAATGTTATTACAACAAGGACCATCAATTCAGTGTTTCTTGCCAGATGTAAGCTGAAGGATTATAATATTGGACATCACGAATTTTCCGTTTCTTAATTGGCCTCAGACAATTTGCTGGAAAATGATGTTTTAACCTACATTCAACATTAAATTATTCTTTATTCAGATTTTGAAACTAAGTTTGAGAATGCATTGACTACGGTAATAACAGTAATGATGAATGAATGAATGAATGAATAGCAATGAATTTATATGGTCACATTGGAAGAAAAATGTCATTTTATACAAGAGGAACTGATCGGAATAGGCAGTAACGGAGATCTTAAAAGTAATGTTTAGAAACGGATGTCAGCAATTTTGGTTTTAAAAAGACATACCTGTTATTAATCTTGAATCATAGAGAATTGTAAGAAAGTTTTTGATTTATTTTCTTTGTAAGAAGAAGTTTCAGCGTGGTTGTCAATCTCCAAACTCAATAAATTTAATTTAAAAAAAAAGAGTGGACGTTACTAACCGAGGAAATTAAGGATTAAGCATGACAAGGTTGATGACAAATGTTAAAAATTTGTTACTGAAGCCTCAGATTTATCCCTATTATTATTAACATTTGTTTGTTGGCCAGTTGTTTTATGTATCTCAATTAAATTTTAAATTAAGCAACATGTTTTTCTTAAATTTTAAACTTTATACTTCATTACAGATGTAAGTTAAAATTCTTCAAAGTAGCTCTGTACCAGTTGTTAAAAAGACATTTAAGTTGATAAATTTACAAAAATTCAATATTACGTAAGTAGGGGTCTACCCCAAACCGAAAATCATGGCAAGGGGTCTATGAGACAAAAAAGTTTGGGAACCTCTAGTTTATAATATAGTGTTTTTAAAATTTCATAATATTTCATAAACAATTAATTTTTCCTTTTAACATGTAAAAAGATAGCTGCTTTAGCATTATGGTATTGGAGAGAAAGTGCGAAACACATTTTATAAAAGAAAGAGTGTGTCAACTCGAATAAAAATGAGCAGTACGAGAAAATATAGGATTCACTACAGGATACTGAAGCTAGGATATAATATTAATGGTTGAGTACTTTTATATCAGAAAAAATATTCCGAATTTGGGTCCCATTCTTTAACATTAGCCGAAAACAGCCTTATTTCGTATTGCCGACGATGGAATTTCCAACTCGCGTGACTCTGATCGGCCACTTGCTGAAGAATAGATGGAACTGGAGGTCCTTTCAACCACAGCAGTAGCGACTTCTTTGATAGTTTCAGTCCCAACCAGTTTCCCTTCTCTTCCAGGCAGCACACCCAAATCTCCAGTCTCTTCAAATTTCATGATCGTCTTCTTCAAACCAATCATCGATATGGGACCTTTTTGAAAATCCTGTCAACGACAATATTCACGTAGAGTAGTTAAATGGTTGTGTGTGTTGCCGTTCTGATAAAACAGTTTTACCTAAAGCTCGATCTTTTTTTTCTTTTTTTTCTTTAGTAAAGGCAGGATTAAACATCACAAACGCATGCCGAATGATTCTCTGGCTGAAACCGCAAGTTTATATAGAGGTTTTACGGATTTGCATAAGAAATATTCGATAAAAGCCACCTGGTGTTCAAAATTTATATTAATTTTTTGGTGAAATTGTCGAATCGGCTGCCTTTTTACCAAATTTTGAAAAATCGCCAATTTGGCGTGTTTTTGCGTGTTGTGTTTTGGAATAGCAACCCTACCATAACACGCAACGCCGGAGCGCGAAATTCAAGATGGAGGAAAGAAAATCATTTAAAAATAGCATTTTAAAGTTTTGAAACTGAAAATCACTGCAAAAATTAGGCATTTAAAAATGGAAATAATTTCACTTACCTCTAAAAAATGCTGCTTTTTCCAAAATCTCTGATGACGATGTGTTCCCTACTGAAATTATACCAGTGTGTGACTGCATATTTCTGAGAGCACCTTCCAAAGCATTTTTATTTTTCCATCACTAACAAAACGGTGCACAAATCCATATTACTCAATTCAAACCGAAACCTTTTCCCTACACTCCTAAACACACGATGGGTATCGTCTTTCACACTAGACTGAATTCTGCAGTACCATTCAAAAACCATCATTCACTTTCTTACCCGTTCTTTCTCTCAATTCCATACTTTTTCAACATTTCGGAAATACATACGATGATCCAATTAAACCTTCTTTCATGCACCATTCTAAAACAGCTTTCTTTTCAAGTACAGGCAACATGGCAAAAAAACCTTTCACACTATTAATCGTAATTTTACATGCATTCATTCAAATTCTCTCTAATCACATCGTGGCAATCTGTGAAAATTTATGCGGAGAAAAAGAGTAATTTTACCCGTTAAAATGATTCCACAACGAAAAAACGAATCGAAAGAAAACTTCTGGTCCAATGGAATTTGCGGAGCTAAGTCCGTTGAGAAAGGGTTCTAAAGTCGTTTAAAAAAAGAAAGATACGCAAGCGCATTAGTAATTATCGTTCATTTTTAAAGTAATAAAAGCTTTCTGCTCATGCGCGAGAAAGACCGTTGAAGAATTAAACTGTTAAAATAAAAAACGAATTACGAATGCGCTAACTTGCCACGATATCGTTAAAACTGTTAAAATTAAAGAAATCTATTGTGCCTTGCGCAAAATTTCGCCAAAAAGCAACTTCTCTTTCACTGGAAAACAAATTAAGAAGGGTTACCAGATTTGGCGCAGTTATCGATTTGGCAAGAAAACACTTGGCGTGAGAGGCGACCGATTCGACAAATCAACCAATTTTTTTTTTATTGCAGAAACCTTTTTCCCCGTGGTCCATGTAACATATACTCCAAGTTTCATCAAAATCCGATATGCAGAACAGTTTCGCTGAATAGTGTAACTTTAATTATAAATACTCGGTACTTAACACTTTCGTGGGCCATTTGTTTCTCTTTTGAATTTCTAGCAGTTTTTTATGTTTTATTAACAATTAAAAAATAGCATGTGAGGAAATATAGTTTATTTTGTCGAATTTTATGTTTACATTTAAATTTTAAGGGTAGGAAGATTACTTCTCATTTTGAACCTTTCACCGTCATAAAGAAAATCAAATTTAATTGTAATTATTTGCCATGAAAACATGAGAAGCAAGTTGCAATGCACAAGGGGACATCAAATACTACTCACATGTAGCGGGTACTCTTTTCTTCTTTCTTTCTGCTACATTTCCTACATCGTCTATAGTTGGAAACCATTTTAGGCATATGATTTCCCACACTAGCTAAGCACACATCACAGGAACTACGCAAGTCTAATCTTGGAAACCAGCAGGACGTTCTTTCCTTTTTTTTGAGGAATATCCACCTATTATCTAACGAACTAACACTATACAGCTGGTCTAAACTTCTGTTTCTTTTGTTCACTTTCCACAGTATGAAGCGATTTATGATGCAAAATCAATAAGGAAATAAAAGGTACAATGCCCTTAGGTTACAGATTTCCTTTTAATTTAATATTCTTTGATCGAATCATCTTTTCTTTGATTGAAGGGATCAACCCCTCCCACGACATTATTGTATACAGCGACAGCTTTTAGACAAGGTATTTCTTTAGCACCATATTTTTTTTGTCCGATCTACAGATGTCATAATCGCTGGATTATGTGCAGTAGCACAAAATTGAAGCGGGAATCAGTCTTTCAGTCGTTATGATTGCAATGTCAATAGATTATAAAGGGTTCTACGCTTCCCACAGATGTATTTTGCGAAATCATGTACATGGGAAGTAATCTTCCCAAGGCCCACGAAAGGGTTGATGAGGGTCTCTTATTTTAATGTTCGAGCTTGAGTACCTTCTTATTTAACGCAACCTGTACATAGAATATCTAATATGTAACTTCAATACAAATTGGTCTCAGAAAATAAATTAATTTTTTGAGATCGTAACAGTTAAAAAAGTTTATTAGTCAAAAAAATATATTTTGTCAACGGGTTTTCTATTATTATTCTGCAATATTAAAAGTTATAAAACATATATACGCATCACAAAACATTTGTTTCCAGTAAGTAAACAAGAAAAGCTTGGTGTAAATTCAATCATAACATAATTCATATTAAAGTATTAAAGTCACATAACTTACTAAAAACAAATAACCAACAAATTCATCTTCATAAACCTAATATTTATCTTTTATGGGAGCGTAGAGCTTAAGAATAATTTAATCAAAATATAAACTTTAAATTAATACTCATGAGATTTCATTCAAGCCGAAATCATCGCACGCGTTCTAAGTTTGATTTAAAGCACAAATTATGCGCACAAACAAAGTTAAGAAATCTAGCAATGGGATAACTAAGAAAACCTTATAACCCTATATATATATATATATTAAGAATAATTCCTTTATTATTAAAATATTAAGAATTTGAAGTATCTGAAAGCTTAACTTATTAAACTGTAAAATAAAGAATAAATAAAATTATTTGAAAAATAAGACTTGGGACACATAAGATTTTAAAACCTGCAGACGGCCAAAGATAAATGTATGACTTCCCTGCGTTTATTCTAAATGGAATACAACTATCTTAAAATCTAACTTTTTAAATGAGAAACCTCTAGGACATGTAAGGTTCTCATAAATATCCAATGAACTTTACTTCTGTATTACAACAAAGCCGGAATAATGTTTTCTCTACTCCATAATAAACGTCTCTGCTGTATTCTTAACTTATTTTATTCCGGTTGACAACAGAGGAATATCTAAATAACAAGGACATGTTAGATGTTCCACCTTGGCAAGAAGATTATGAAAGCTAAGGGATATCTCTGAATGTCCTAAGATGTAATACTACTTGTACATAAGTTCAAGATACATCTTTCTATTCACACTTTATAGATCGGTAGTGTGTTGTTTCGTCAGAATAATGAATGAGTCAATACAAGTTTTCATATTAATGTTAAGCATAGTGGCGTGTGGACTGGATTCATTTTAAACAAGGGAAAGTTTGACGTTTGATTTTCCGTTGTTAAAGATCTGGAGAGGATAATCATTTTGCGTTGATATGTGGTTATCGTGGTTTTACCAAAAATATTTTTCAAAACACGTTCTTCTCATAATATGTCACAGTATTTAGTTTAGTTTAATATATGTTACTTCGAATTTGTAGTTTAGATTATTTTGGATTAATATTGAAGAAGAGTCAATAGCTTCGATCTACATTTCAAACTGAAAATGTTCCAATAAATATATATTAATTTGTTCGGTTATAAAATATATTCCTACGAAGGGAACAATTAATTCATATAATTTATAAATATCTATGAATATGCAGATTTTTTAATGTAATGTTTTATTTGTACCAAAGTAAAAAATTATTTCCATCGTATTTTATAGTACAGTCGAAAAAATAAACATGTAGAAAAATTTTAAACAATTTTTTTATTACATTAAGCAGGTATAGTACCTTTAAACGGCAAAAAAATCCATTTTTCAAAGATATTTTTAAAAATTAATACAGACTGTAATGAGCATTTTAAAACAAACCGCGTCAAAATCGGACCAAAATTACGGCAATAGCAATAAAAAATGTCAAACGTCAGCAGTGGATTGTCCATTTAAATTCAATGTAAACAAACCATGTTCGTTAGTTTCAGTTTTGAAATCGATGGTGTTAATGAAATTATTTTCTCCCCAGTGAAATTATTTCTCCCCCCCAATTTTTAAATTTATCTATTTTTAATTGGAGAAGGAAGTTTGCAACTCAGCACTGCCCTAGTTCCAAGTATTGTGTTTGTTTACATTTGTATTTCACACTGTTTACTGCTGCTTTATTGAGTGTTATCTCGTTATTCTCATAATTCGTAAGCTCTTTAAATTTTTGTTGATTGAAGGTTTTTTTTTGCATCTTTTTAATTATAAAAAATGTCTTGTAAAGCTCAGCGTAGAGGCAGTGACTATCGCCGAAAACGAAAGCGTTTTCACGCGAACCAATACACTCGAAAAGTATCAGATACGCTTGATGTTGACTGCATATCTGCTTCAGCTAAGAAATTAAGCAAAGAAAATTATCTTGACAAGGAAGTAAGAAATTCCAATCATTCTAAGGGATATAGAATGATAAACATTGATATTTTTTTATCTGAACTATCTAAATATTTAATATGTCCTAACTGCAATACTAAAGCAGTTCTGAAAGAAAAAATTTTGTATGGATTGGTGTCTGAGTTTTATGTTGAATGCTACTCATGCAGTACATTGACCACTTTTAAAAGTTCCTCAGTTATTGCTTCAAGTAAGGACTATGAAGTAAATACACGAATAACCTATGCTATGCGCACAGTAGGACTAGGTTTTTGTGGAATAAAGAATTTTTGCACAGCAATGAATTTGCCACCACCAGTATCACAAAAGTCATACGAAAGGATACTGCGAAAAATAAATTTGGTCAGTCGTGAAGTAGCAGACGACTCCATGAAAAATGCTGCGAAAGAAGAAGTATCAACTTCTGGAAGTAACGAAATCTGTGTCAGTGGTAACGGTACGTGGAAAACACGTGGATGCACTTCACGTATTGGTGTGTGTAGTGTCATTGGAGAAGTTACAGGGAAAGTGATTGATGTTGCTGTTTTCTCTTCATATTGTAAAGGATGTGAAAAATGGCGAGGTCCAAAATCTGGACATTCATATGAAGAGTGGAAATTGAAACATCCACCACACTGTGTAACGAGCCATATTGGTTCTTCCAGTAAAATGGAAGTAGACGGGATGAAGGAAATATTTCAAAGATCGTTGCCACAACGAAATACGAAATATATTAAGTATATCGGCGATGGGGACACAAAAACCTTCCCAGAGCTTCAAAGGACAAAACCATATTCTATCGAAAAAGTTGAATGTGTTGGCAACATACAAAAGCGTATGGGTGCTAAACTGCGAAAATTAGAAACAATGAATCGTGGCAAAAAATTATCAGACGGTAAGAATATCAGCGGTAAAAATCGTCTGACTGATAAGTTCATTGATACAATTACCACCTATTTTGGCAATGCTATTAGACAGAATAATAGCTCCGTTAGTGATATGTACCAGGCCATATGGGTAATTTATTGTCATAAAAGGTCCACTGATGAGGAACCTATGCATCACTTCTGCCCAATTGGTGATACTTCGTGGTGCAAATATCAAAAGGCAGTTGCTACAAATAGTGCTTCTTTATTCAAACATAAAAATATTGTGCCAATTGCCATAATGGTAAAGCCTATAATAGCATAACTATCTGCACCAAAACTGCTGAAAAAATGTGTGGGGGTAAAACACAAAACGCTAATGAGTCATTCAACTCGACTGTTTGGAAGTACTGCCCCAAAACTTCTGTGTGTGGGTCATCTAAAAATAATGTAGACATAGCAGTAAATCAGGCTATAGTGATGTTTAATGAGGGAATGAGAGGACGTATAAGGATAATGAAAGCTCTTGGCTTTAAAATAGGACATTTTACTGTTACCTCTGCCTTTAAGGCCAATTATGCATGCATAAAAAATGCCGAAATTAAATCAAAATCATATATATTAGAGACCCGTGTAGTGGTAGCAGAATGAGAAAAAAAAGCCACGAATGAGCATTTTGCAGAACTAGAAGGTCCTACATATGAAGCAGGATCATTTTAAATATTATGTATTAAGTTCTATTTGAAATATTGAAATGTCAATCTTTAAACTTGATTTTCTCAGTTTCAATTTTTTACACTTTCCGCGAGATTGTAAAAAAAGTTTTTACTCTAGAGATACAAAAATTGGCATGCATATTTTAGTCATAGATCTTTATTCAGTATGCCATAATTATGTTTTATGGTTTAATACATTTTGATTTGCAAGTGTATAAAAATTGAAACTTTTATATACTAATTAAGCATTAAAATATAACATAAATATTTATAATTGATTTGAATTGACTGCGTTTTCGGACTGGATAAATGAAGTATTAACAGTAAATTTTTAAATCCAAAGAATGGGGAAATATTTGCATTTGTATGCAAATGCTTCTTAAAAAGAACTTTTTAACCGAAAAAACTTAAGCTCATGTTCAGAAAAATATTTTAACAAAATTTAGAATTAAATAATGTTTAAATAATTAAATTACATAATTAAACATACATAATAAACATATATAATTAAATTACATAATTCGAATTAACATAATTAAATTAGAATTTTTTTTTTACTTTATGCAAACTGTTTTTATGTGGATTAAGCAATGTGCATTCTAATTCAAACAATTGTAAAGTTCTTTAGCTAAGTATTCATCATTTTATAAAAATTTCCGATTTGTTGATAAATAGTTTTAAAAACTTCAACAATATAAAAATTGAACAAATAAAGAAAATGTAGTTTGTTATGTGTGTGAATAAAAGAAAACTCTTAAAACTCAGACATTACAAAGCTTTTGGTTTGTTTCCCTAACATTCCACGATACGATTTAATAAGATATGAAAACCCATCTCCTAAATAATGTATCAAAGACATATATTCAAGTATATCTAAAAGTATTCAAGCATTATCATAACAAAACCTAAATAGAATTATTTTGAACTCAGAACTATTTCAAAAGAATTTCTAATATCATTTAGTATGATACATTGATAAAACTGATATAAAAATAAGTTTTCTACTCACATTTAATGTTTTTAAAATCTTAAAAAGTTCTCAAAAGAAAGAATTGTGTAATTTCCAAAATACTCTGCCAGACACACAAAATACAGCACCCTGAAGGAAGCATGCAAACCATGTGAAATTTGCATCATGCTTTGGAGAAGATGAAATATGCAAATCATTGGCATTATAGCGCAGACGCACATCACGGGGGACCATATTGCCGCCATCCGCAAGCGCTATATAAGGGAAAACAAATTGGCGATTTAAAGTATGGCAATTTTTTTTTGCGTAAGGTGTTTATTTGTGTCTTATGGAAAATATCGAGCGTCTTTTGACCAAGTTTCTTAATTCGACCAAGAAAGAAAAGTAGCCTCTAGGGATTGCGGGTGATCCTTCAAAGAATTTCAACAAGGAGTTGGAGGAAGCCAAACAACTGTGATGTGGTCTGTCATCGCTGGATGCAAAGTGGTGGACATTTGGTGAACCGACGGGCCAATCGCACCTACCTCCTTGCACCGCTGCCCGTGATGACAGCGGATTGTGTGCATAGCAGTGATGGGTTGCGCAGCCATATCATGAACCATAGTACAACAGATTCAGTCTGTTACGCATCATTCATTGTCCGCTAGTATCATTTGACGCCGTTTACAGCAGAGTGGAATGTCTGCAAGGTGTCCATTGCCTCATTTACCCTTTGCCTGAAACCACAGACGTTTGCGCCATCAATGGGGCGATGAGTGGTGGACCTGGGCAACAGAATGGAATGACATTGTGTTAAATGACGAATCCAGCTTCTGTCTGCAACATCACGGTGATCGGATTCGAGTTTGGAGATTCGTGTTGAGAGGCTGCTAACTCTTGCATCATGCATCGCCACACTGGTCTTGCACCCGGTATCATGGTTTGTGGAGGTATTGGATTAACTGTTGCACCTCTATAGTACGCATTGCCAGTACACTGAGCAGCCAGCGCTATATCTCTGAAGTGTTGGAGACCATGATCCCCACATGCTTTCCCTTAATCATATTCCAACAGGATAATGCGTGACCACACGGAGCACGCAATGTTTAAAAGTTCTTCTTAAATCATCAGATTAAATTGCTTCCTTCGCAATCTTGTTCTCCTGATTTATCGCCAATCGAAAACGTGTGGTCCATGCTCGAACAACGACTAACATGGGATGCACCACCCGCTGTTACGCCAAATCAACTTTAGGAATATGTGGAAGCTGCATGGACTGTTGTACCCCAAGGATACATTCAAACAGTGGCGTAACGTCAATACCCACAACCCCCACATTGTGGGTGGCCCAGGGTCCTAGGGGACCCAAAGCTTGGCTGCCGCCATGTACCTACCCTTTGTAGAATCCAACTTGGGGGCCCAAAACCTAACTTTTCAGGGGTTAGAGGGTCAATTGTTCTCCGTTACGCCACTGCATCTAAAGCCTCTTTGATTCTATGCCGAGGCATTTTATGTGGCAGCGATTATAGTCAACAATGACGACTACACTAACTACCGATTTTGTCACTATCCACACCTTACGAGAGGCTTTAATTTTAATCATTTGATTTTTGTACGACGTGTTATCTGTCAAATAAATTTCGATGTAATATATCTGGTCTTTCTTGGTGTTGCACTTTGCGTGGCCATTAGTGTACTATAACTCAAGAAAGAGACAAGTAAGTTGGGAAAAAAACTCATGCTACATAAAAGTCAGATGAGAATATATATTGTAAACAATTCAAAGAGTTAAATGAAACTAATAAAATTGTTTGTTGTAACACAACTTTATTCTGATAAAAGGTGCATTTACACTCATGTCCATAAATTAAAGATAATGAAGTTCAGGCAAAGAAAGAGACAGAAGCAAGCAAAACAAATTTGACTTATTTGTAAAGTCTATTTATTAAACTAAAGGTAAAGAGCAAAAAAATGCTATATGTTTGACATAATTAATAAAAAATGCGATTTTACTCCCTGGAGTAAATTTTAAAAAAGGACCTATTTACAAAAAACAGCATAACATGGTTAGCATGATGGTTAATACAAAGTATGTCTCCTGGACGAGGCAATACAAACCTTACAACGCCTAGGCATGCTGAGTATCAAATTATCAATCTTATCTTGGGGAATATTACACCAATCATCAAGCAATGCCCTCCGAAGTTCCGGTAGACAGGTGGGAGGGGGTTGATGGGCTGCAATTCGTCGGCCAAGCATATCCCACACATGCTCTATTGGATTCAAGGCCGGTGAGTATGCTGGCTAATCCATACGGGTGATATCCTCCGATTGAAGGCATTCGTCTACAATGTTCGCATGGGCGTTGTCATCCATAAACAGAAATTCAGCACCCATGGCGCCCCGAAATAAACGTACATGTTGTTCCAGAATGACATCCCGATAGATGTGGCCTATCATCGTTACACTCTGAACATGCAGGTCAGTTCTGGAACCAAGAATAATTCCTCCCCAAACGCGCGCGAGCCATCCTGCACCACCGTAACAGTGTCGTTCAATGGTGTTCTCTTGGTGGCAACGGGTACCTGGCGCTCTCCATATTAAAGTTCGGCGAGAATCAGACTGCAAACTAAACCTGGACTCGTCAGAAAACGTCACACAAGACCACGGTCGTGGTGTCCACAATGCATGCTCTCTACTCCAGGTTAATCGCAGGTGACAGTGAATTTCTGTAAGTGGAACACATCTGGCAGGCCTATGAGCATATAGACCAATGTGCTCTTAGCGTCTGTACACGGTCTGCCTTGAAACTGTCGTACCGGTAGATGAAGAGAGCTGACGAGACAGGTCTGATGCTGTGCTCCGTCTGTTTCTTTTGGCAGTAACTGCCAAATATACCATTCCTCAATCGGCATTGTAATTCGGGGCGACCTGTGCTGTAATACCTACTCACATTACCATCATCTTGGAATCGTTGTCAAAGCCTGGAAATGACACTCTGGGCGATTCCAAGTTCTTCGGATACTTCCAGCTGGGTACGTCCACATTCCAGTCATCCAATAATTCTACCACGTAAAAAATCATCCAAATGCTTCCTTTGGGCAATAACTATGCGGTTATAGCACTGAAAGGCTTTTAAAGCGCTTGTGAAGAATTTTACTTCTTTGCCACCATTCCGTATATACCCCTCTCTTACACTCTCGTCATTGTGACGTACTATCCGCGCCATCTGGTGGTTTCCTGTAATTTGCATACTCTTCTTCAAGATGTGTGTGATAATTCTACAGGTGAAATTTTTATTTTAGAGTTCAATTTCTGTGTGATTCTGAATTATCCTTAATTTATGGACATGAGTGTAAATGAAAAATTTACTCTAATTGGAATTTTAGAATATTTCGAATTTATCCGTATCATTGTATCATTGTTCGATATTGAATGAAACTGCAAATGTTAAATAAATAGTGTAAACAGATTACGAAATTACAAAAAAATTCAGAAAAATAATTTTGCAAAAGGAAGACAAAATTTAACAGGATAAATGCCGAAGTGCTGGCAATGACAACAAATATTTAAAAATATTTCAATTCAATTTTTTCTTTTTTTTAAAAACATTTTCTAGGAAAGTTATTTCAAAAATAGAATGCAAAAGACATTTTAATAGTACATGGAGTTAGCCCTAGAAAATATGAATAATACTACAATTTGAAAAGAAATAATATCTTTTTTTATGTCGATTAACAAAAATTGAGTTTCTTGATTTGTTCACTTATTAGAATCATGTAATTTAAATGTTTTCATTTATTTGTACAAAAAATGCAACATATTTGCATATATTTGAATAGATGTGCAAAAAAGATATTGAGGATGATCCATGTGGTAATATTGTTCCAATAAACAATGAACTAAATATGACTATAAAGGATATTTATTTAAATGCACACAGTTTTCTAAAATTGTACATTTGAATTTGCTCTTAACTTAGTCAAATTCGTCACGAAAATCATTTCTATTTTTTTTTGTCCTCCAAAATCATTTTTAAAAAAATAGATATAAAAACGTATATCAAATGTGAGTGTGTTAATGTTCAAAAGCCGTGGGTAGCCTAGTGGTTAGAGCATCGGACTCCAGACCGGAAGGCCTGGGTTCGATGCTCGATCTCACCAAATACCCTCCGAGTGCACACGGAGTACGTGCTCGTTAAATCAGTGGGTTCGTAGTCTTGTGGGCTTATTCACTAGCGCAGGAACTGGAGAATATTTCCCTCCCCTTCAGTTCACTTGCAGAAATTGTGGAGGTGGAGATAGAGGTCGTGTCGCCATCTATCGTCCCTTCGGGGAAGTTTCTCTGAGCTTAAATCGCACTGTCACCTGTATGGTGCTCAAGGCCAACGACAGGCGTACCTCTTGCCCATGCCACGATGAATTTCGTGGGCCTCGTTCTGACTACGTCAGACAGGTGGCATTAGCCACAACAACAACAACAACTTATTAGAATCATGTAATTTAAATGTTTTCATTTATTTGTACAAAAAATGCAACATATTTGCATATATTTGAATAGATGTGCAAAAAAGATATTGAGGATGATCCATGTGGTAATATTGTTCCAATAAACAATGAACTAAATATGACTATAAAGGATATTTATTTAAATGCACACAGTGTTCTAAAATTGTACATTTGAATTTGCTCTTAACTTAGTCAAATTCGTCACGAAAATCATTTCTAATTTTTTTTGTCCTTCAAAATCATTTTTAAAAAAATAGATATAAAAACGTATATCAAATGTGTGTGTTAATGTTCAAAAGCATAGAGCTTCCGAAATCAATTTAAAATGCACCTTCTGTTGTTTAAAATGGTTATTTTTCTTTGAAAATTGAAGAAATTAATCCCTTTAAAAGTACAAAAAGAAACTATTAGCAAAACGAAAACATTCTCAAGAGTCTCTGCATACTCAATACATATTTGTGGGAACCCCCCTGGGTTATACCATAGACACTAAGATTAATTTGAGGCAAAGAATGACCCGACGCCATTTGTATAATAATAACTTCTACTTATTCACTTGGTCCAAATATCAAAATTCTAATGACAAATAGTGAGTTATATGTCTACGTCAAAAAGAGATTTACCTTTTAATATTAAATTAAATTACGAATATGAAATTAATCAATAACTACGCGTAAGATCAATAAGGTCTACCGGACTAGGAGGTCTGAGAAATACACGCAACTTGAATTAGAAGCTTTCATCAAACTTGAACTAATTTTATTAAACTAACGCTTGTGGTAAGCGGTACTAATCTAGAATATATCACGTGTGATACTTAGGATCTCTTCAGGTATATTAACTTTCTAAGGCTCCTTCGCTGAATGATAACAGCAATGCTCCGATATCGTAATCCAATTGAATCCTATAAATCTTGTTACTACTGCTTATGGCTCAATAGCCTTCTTCACCGCTAACTTACAACGCTCTCCTTAAATACCTTATCTACTTTACATATCCCATCTTCTTCTTTTAGATGTGATTGGAAATATACACGAATTTACAATCTCCAAAGACGCCTAAGAATATTAGTGGAAAGGTTCCGTAAAGATTCGTCACATATTTCAAAAATAATTCTTAGCCCTTTTAGTTTTGTCAATCAAAATTCCATTTCAATGTAATATTGGCTGAAAACAATTTCCTTGTGTTGTTGTTTTTTTTATTTTTTAGGAATTTTGAAAGATCCACTAACAATTCAATTTTCTGCAAACATTTTTAAGTTGCCAACAAAAAAAAAACCAAGTATATTGAATTATTTTTAAAAATAGAAAAAAATATCAATTTAGCTTATATCATCAAGATATGGATCCTACTATTTTGAAAATTACAGAAAGATTTGAAAATTTGATTTTTTTCCCTATTAAAATTTCTGAAAAAAATCTATTAACTAAAAATACATATTAATCAGAAAAATTTTATTTGCTTTTTACATTCGATGTATAAGACGAAATTCAAAAGAGAATGGTGATATTACTCTTGAAATTTAATTAAGCTATAATATCAAAATATGCTAGAAAAGTTTTTAAAAAGTCAATAACTCTGAAACTATAATTAAATTATAATGAGAAAATCCATTCAATGTGTGTGTGTGTGTTTTTATCGAAAATCGCAATTGTCAATTACTTATTTTTATTTTTAAAAAGATTCAAATATTTTCTACGTGTCAGTCACGTTTGGACTGAATAATAATAATAGTGTGCGTGCGCGCGCGCGCGCGCGCGTGTGTGTGTGTGTGTGTAAATATCCTTTAAATTCATCTAATAACTTAAATAAGTATGTTTACTGTTTTCTTTTAATATATTTAACAACAAATGAAAATTTAATAATGAAAGCGCAATGTGTAGATTTACATGCCGTACATTCCCTTGTATAAGCTGAGAAATTTTGAATTTCTTTAAGGTATCCGACGACGTTCTGAACCGTGATTTTTCAGAAGTGTGTAAATGGATAAAATTTATGATATTGAGTGTCACTTTGATTAGAAAATGTATATAAAATATATCTTAAGAATAGCACTACAATAAAAAATTATTTAAGTACAATATTTTGACGAAAAATAAACCTAGAATGACCCACTTTCAAAATATTCTCCTTTTGTGAAAAATGCTTCTATCATAATAATATTTTGTCTGTTTATAGCTCAGACCACTGTACAGAGGCTTAACTAGAATTTTTGAAATGTATAACTTAGAAGTGGGTTTATCCATGTTTTACGACAACAGAGTGGAGAAATTTTAAGAAAAAAACGCTGATTATTATTTCAATTGGTGGTAACTCTGAAAATAATGTGAATTTTTCAAAACTCATAGTTGAGCCTCTGCACAGAGGTTTGAGATATATACAGGCAAGGTATTATTATAATGAAGCATTTTTCACAAAAGGAGAACATTCTGAAAAAAGGTTATTCTAAGTTAATTTTTTGCCGAAATATTGTGTTTAAATAATTTTTTATCAAATATCCTTAAAACTATTTTATACCTGTATTTTAATCTAAGTGACACTAAATATCATGAAAACTATCCATTTATGCGCTTTTTTAAAATCATGGCTCCGAACGTTGTCGGATACCTTAATGTTAAAAGTAAAAGGTCGGCTCATATATGAATCTGAGAATTTCGCGGGAAAAGTATTCTAGGAAAAACAATTTTAACACTTCCTATTATTCACGCACTAAGTGATTTTAATCTTCTTTTTCTTTGTGTTTTAAATAGAAGTTTTATTTCTAAAGGAAAAGGAAAAGTTAGAGGATTTCTTCACACAAAGTCAGTATGTGAATTCTAGCTTCCGAATAGTTCGTAAAATTCACAATTGCTTATTGGGTTGTCTTATTGTATATATGATTATCATGCAATCAGTTTTTCCTCCAGGGCCGGAAATACAAGTCGACGATCAAGTACCGTATACGATTTTCTGTTTTTACTCATTTTCTGAACAAAAAAATTGGTTCAGAAAGTATGACTAGAACAGATAATGTGCAAGTAAATAAATTAATGATGAGAAAAAATAGTGATAGCTTTAAATAGGGTTGCCAATAAAAACTATCATTGTTGGAGACTGGCGTTTCACTTTACAGCAACTTGATTGTAAAATGTTCGGCCCATTTGGCGGAATTTTCACCCTTATGCCAATATGTTTGAAAAATAAGCAATTTTCTTTATCAAATCGGCTGATATACAAGTTTTGAATTTTGGGTAAATTTTTGAAGAAAAAATGCACTCTCACCTTATACACAGATCGGCTTATATTGAGAAATATAAGGCACTTATATAATTAGATTATATTAATTACATTATTATTTATTTTATAGAGAGTTTGTATTTTAACACAGCTCTAATAATAAAGCAAGTTTGTATTAATTACTTTATTCCAGTTACAAAGCTATTTGTAATTCTTACTAAATTAAAACACAGAAGAATAAAAACATATAATGATTTGATTTTGTGGCTATTTCAATGTAACTTTAGTTATTACTGAAAAGTAAAAACGAGAGAGAGAGAGATATATATAACATAATTATTGCTCAAAAATTAAGTCTTAAATGTTTAAGTATATCTAGAATACTTTGATTATTTAAAACAGGTCAATCCACATTACAATTTTGAAAAAATACAATTTATTATTTATAGGTGTTATGCAAAAATAGATCTATTCCTAAATTTAAAATAATGTAATTATTATTTGTTATTCATAAGAAAGAGGACCAGCCTAAAAAAAGGGGGAAATAAATGTGTCTGTTAATAAAAAGAAGGGGAAGAAATTTTGCGAAAACGGAAATTTTAATAACATAAATATAGAAATCCCTCCCACATCGCGCACACAGAAGAGCTGGCTTCGAGAGGAAAAAGGGAACTTTTTTGAGGGTATAAAGTTATACACTTGGAAAAAGCCCATGCAACGTCAGACTGAAAAGAAGGGAAAGAAACCCGTCCGATGGGGAAAGAAGTGGAAGAAATTTTGAAAAGGGAAATTTTAAGGACATTAATATTACACGCACCAGGAAAAGCTGACATCGAAAGGGAAAAAGAAAATTTTCGGGAGGACAATGTTATACACTTCGAGAAAGCCCACGCAATGCCGGGATATGCAGTTAATAATTAATTATACATTAAACATGACTTCAAATCCGATTCTTTACCCAAACCCTGATTTCAGAAGAGAAAAATTAATACGATTGAAAAAGTACTGTTTTGAGGAATTTAAAAGACATTTTTACTTGATCATACGTGATGTAAATGTTAAAAATCTGTCATACTTTTATTTTAAATTACAATTACTACATTAAAGTCTTCGACAAAGCTGTGATACAGAAATATAATTTCAAAATAGGATTCCTGAAAAGGCTTTGTACTAAGTTTTTGAAATGACTTAGAGTATTTCTGTTTTTATTATTATTATTATTTATGTGTCTGAAGGAGTACAAAACAACGTTTCAAGTTTCAGGTTTCAAGTACCGTAACTATTTTTCTCTCTTTCTCCATCTGCAGTTCTGAAGTAGCAAGTTAAGCTTGTAGTATTCTTCCAAGCTGTGTTGTGTAAAAAGTAACACTTTTTCCGTCAGATCTTACGAGGGACATAAATGGATTTTATTTTCGGAGCACTAAACATAAAGGATGAGTTCAGTTTCGCATTTTCTATCTAAAATAACATGTGGGAGGAACATTAAATGGAAAGCTGCTTTTCCAAGTTTGAAATTTACTTTTGAGTGGCTCTGTGTTCAGTTTTTAGAATTCAGAGCAATTCAAAGAATCTTCTAAAATAAATGACTCTGAGATCGTTATAGACATTGTAATATTATCAATATAAATAATTCTTAGAATTTGACCAAGACTTTTTCTTAAGTATTACAAGGAAATATTTGTAACGAGATGTATAGTTGCTTGATTTATCAATAATACTCAAAAATAAATAAAATATGATACAGGCAATTTTCTTCTTTGTACTTCATATTTGAAATTCAGACGCAAGTTATGATATTTAACTAAACTTTAAAAAAAATGAATTAACTTTTATAAAAATATTTTGACTTTGAATTTAAAAAACTTATTTTCTTATAAAACTTGATTTTTGTTTCAAAGGATTTTTATACCTTTAGTTTTAGAATTTTCTGACTTTGATATTAAGCCTTTTTATTTGAATTTAAAAGGCTTTATCTCGCTTTGTTTAAAAATATTTGTTTTTCTTTAAATTCTTTTTACTTGGATTATATAAGAATTTTTTTTATTTAGATTCTATAATATTCCCTTTCCTTGATTTCCCAAGATATTTTTATTTTGATAATGCAGACAATTTTTATTTTGATTATACAAAAAATTTTTGGTTCGATTATACAAGAAATTTTTTCTTTGATTCTGCAAGAAATTTTTGCTTTTCCTGCAGAAAATATTTAGCTTCGATTCATAGCCATTTTTATTCTAAATCAGCAAGATTTTTGTTCTGTTTTTTTTTAATTTTACAGAAATACAAAGAGTAACAAATAAAAAATTTTAAAACTTTAAAAGCTTCTAAACTTTTTGTTTGAAAACTAGAAATGAAAAAAAGGAAAAATTAAGAAGTATTAAAATTTTCACTGTTTAATTGCCTTTTTCATGCAATTTGCAGTTAATAGCTGTTAAATGTTAGCTTTGACTTTTTCACTTTTACTTTACTTTTACTTTTTTTACTATTTACTTTAAAAAAATGGATTGAAGCAACTTCAACCTTAGATAAAAACTCGAATCACAGCATCAGAAGTTATGTTTCATTTTAAGATTTCATTATTGGAATTTTTCAAAATTTTTACTAAGAAAACATTCAAATATAACAAAAAATAGGTGCTTAGTTTCACAATAATGGCATCATATATCAAAACACGCAACAGTGCTAATGTTTAAAGCACAGTAAATTTATTGATAAATATCACCGAGAATAGTAATTACAGGGGATTTTCGAATAATATAATAAGCTATTTAAGAGATATTTATTAAGCTATAAGCATTGTTTTTATTATATCAAAAAGCAATATATCACAAATAACACATTAACATAGATTTAAATACGTTTATTATAAAATCTGCTGTTAAATAGGAATTTGGAGCCCTTGAAGAATATAGATATAATATTATAAAGCATCTAAAAAATTAAAAGGAATAGTTCTTATGTTACATATAGGGCTACTAAAATTGGTACTTTTCCGTTTCGCCGGCGCAAATCTCGCCAAGTTGGCGATATTGGCGACAACACAAAAAATATTAATAAATATCAGATATTGGCTTTTCATCCCTTTTCGATATATTATGAAGAAGACGTTACTGATCAGAAAAGACCATGACTTGTTTTGAAATGTGGTGGTAAGAGGTTACCAGAGAAAATATTCCGTTTGGCGTGTGTTGTATTATTTTTAGTGACTCTATCACCTACGCCTGTGAAAAGGGAAATTACCCTAAAATTATTATTAAAGATCTACAGAAAGATGTTTCTTTTCATTATTGCCTATATAGATTAGGTAACTGGTAATTATGCAATTATATATAGGGTGTTTTTTTAGAGGTATAGAACTTTAAATTGCGATAAAACAACGATGTATTATTCGATTGACATGAATTTTTTTTATTCGAAAGGTAATCTTGTGGCATTACGTTTTAAATATGACCAAGCAAGGCGTAGATTCGTCGAATGGGCCCAAAACGAGATTGCCGTTGTTCCCGATTTTCATAAGCGAATTTTGTTTAGCGATGGAGCGCACTTCTGGTTGAATGGCTACGTCAACAAACAAAACTGCCGCATTTGGAGTGAAGCTAATCCACAAGTGTATGTCGAAACACCGTTACATCCAGAAAAACTGACTGTGTGGTGCACTTTATGGGCTGGTGGAATCATTGGTCCGTACTTCTTCAAAAACGAAGAAGGCCACAACGTCACAGTCAATGGTGATCGGTATAGAGCCATGATTACTAACTTTTTCCTTCCTGAATTGAACAATCATGATGTCCAGGAGCTGTGGTTCCAACAAGACGGCGCAACATGTCACACAGCTCGTGCCACAATCGATTTATTGAAAGACACGTTTGGTGACCGCCTAATTTCACGTTTTGGACCTGTGAATTGGCCTCCAAGATCTTGTGATTTAACTCCACTATACTATTTTTTGTGGGGCTATGTAAAGTCATTGGTCTATGCGGATAAGCCACAAACGCTTGACCATTTGGAAGACAACATTCGCCGTGTTATTGCCGATGTACGGCCACAAATGTTGGAAAAAGTCATCGAAAATTGGACGTCCAGATTGGACTACATCCGAGCCAGCCGTGGCAGTCATATGCCAGAAATCATATTTAAAATGTAATGCCACAAGATTATCTTTCGAATAAAAAAAATTCATGTCAATCGAATAATACATCGTTGTTTTATTGCAATTTAAAGTTCTATAGCTCTAAAAAAACACCCTTTATAAATGCTATTATAACCTAATGTGCAATACGTATTTCCAAAGCAATGTTTGTTTCCATAAAACTGAGCGATATAATAGAGAAATTAATAGTCGTATTTCGGCTTTCTCATTAAAATTAAGTATATATAGACCAGAAAGTAAATTTCCATTTATATTATTAAACTAAAAAATTTCCAAAGATTACTATTAAAATCTTAAAGGTTATTAAATAATCTAAAACTTGCATTACTATTTCTGTTAAAATATTATAATAAATTTTACATAATATTATAAAAATAATCTCAAAATTATTCTTATTATTAAAAATAGTACAGATCTCACTAATTATTTAAAAGATAAAAAGAAATTTATTTTATAATATAATGAAGGTTCTTTTAAAAATTATTATAATTATGGTCTACAAAATGTTATGAAATTTCAGTATAATGATACTTTCATTAAGTTAGCTCATAAAGAAAGCTATATTAATTATAAAGGAAACATTTTTATATAAAGGCTTATCACAAGGTAGACCTGCTATACACCAATAGTTTAGCTAATTTACATTTATATTTTTATGAAAAATCAATATATTATTCATAATTTTGTATCTATGTAGATACAATGATAATTGACTATTTATTGAAAAAATAGTGGATTTAAACCTCAGAATGATTTTCATCCTATTGACTTTAACCTTATTAAGACTAACAATAACCACCTTTTAAATCAGAATACTTGAATACTACTTTACATATCATGGAACATTAATTAAATCGTGATATTTATTATAAAGGGATACCTTTAATTTAACTTTAAAGTTCCATTCTGGAACAATAATATTTAATATCAATTCATTGAAATATAGTAAATTATTAGCAACGGAATTATTATTTACTTAATAAAGATGGTGATAAAATTAATAACACTAAAATTTATAAGATATTGTTTAGAACATGTGTGTGTGATTTTCCTATTAAATTACTTAAATATCATACTTTGAATATCATAAATACTACCGACGGTACTTATAAGTACCACTCGCTTTTAAAATTACATAGAATAATCATTTTTACGAATACTCTAACGATACTTAGCAGGAATATTCTTTTAAATTCATTCTTCTAAGATACATGGCAGCACGAGTTCTATGATAAGTATTTTAGCGGGAAAGGTGAATAATTTTATAGCAGAAGCTGCGTTTTCAGTTGACATTTTGATCGGATTGCGAAGATTGTTATTTTTGTTCCGAAAAAGTAGTCAGTGTCAAAAGGTAAGTGTCTTACTTTTTTGCATGTTAAGGAAGACCTTCGAAAACTATTTGACGATTTATTTGAAGTGAACAATGTATATAATTAATTTTAAAGTTGAATAACTTAGTAGTACTTATAAGTACCGACACAGCCACTGGGTGTTAGAGCAAGAACTTAGTTTTTTATTTCGTACGTGTGGCTTATTGTTTTTTGTTGTTGTTGTGTTATAGAGTCATCACTATAGTGCGATAGACTTGCTTTTTTTGGCATTTCTTTTTAGCTTAACTTATTTATTTTGCTTTTTTATTGTTTTATTTTAACGTTTTCAAAAAATTTTTAACCTTTAATTTGAGTTTGCTCTTTTACCCCACAATTAAATGAAATACTTATTCTTATTTTAAAAACTAACAACGTTTTAATTTCTTTATGCGTAACTGATATTTAGCAATAACACAGGAGATTTTCAAGCTGCTATTATAATTGTAAAAATCATTAATATTTTTTTTCCTTTTATTAGAATATTTCGAAAAAGATCAGTCTTCAGAAAGCTTTGAATTTATTACAGAACCTACTATCTGAAATCAGTGATGTACTAACAGATGATTTTTCAGATGAAAATGTCCCAACAAATAATCTGCTGGAATTTTTGTTACATTTTTAAGATAATGATCAAGAGACTGAACAAGACTCATGACGCAGTAGTAGGAGTTACTAAAATACAGCTTTCTTTACCCCAGGATGCAGTGCTTTAAAAAACATTCAAACGAAACCTCACTCAAAATGCACAAAGTGTAATTAATTTTTGTGTACTAGTGAAAAGAAAAACTGTGTCTTTGAATATCATCAAATTAAGTTTATGTGTAAAAGCTGTTTTAATTTGTAAAAAAGTAAATAAATTTTAAAAAATTAATAATCTTTAAAAAATAAATATTTTGTGCTGTAAAATATTAGTGTTCTCTAGTTATTTAGCATTTTTAAGAATTAAAACTGCTTTAAAAAATTCATTCGGTCTTTTCGTAGTATGGGAATAATTTAGACCTATGTGGACTGACGGTACTTTAAAAGTACCAAATTAATTAATTAGCCCTAACAGATTAAATTTTCCAAAGTTGAGTACTTTATTTATGTATATCCCTTAGTTTTCAATGTAGTGATTCGAAAAAAGAAATTTTGTAAGAAAAAAATTGCAGTAAATCATAATGCGGTAGGTAAATGGTTAATATTTTTTAGTTTGATTTTATTTCCATCTTAAAGTTTATATATATATTATTCACTTTACTTAATCTTAAATATCACTACCAATGCATCTGTTTGGTTAATAACCCAATTTATTACAGTTTACTAATTTTAAGTAGTAATCTGTAAAATTGCAAATAATCATGTAATCAAAATAAGTTAAGTTTAAATAAATATGTCAAGCAAATATAAGCTTAAATAAATATTGCACAACTATGTAATCAGGACTTTATTCTTTTATTTTCAAATACAAAAAAGGAGGGATGTCATTAAAATACTTTAATTTTCTTTAAAAAATTATATTCTAAACAAAAGTATTTGTTTTCGCATACACTGCCTGAATATAGATGATACATTTGAATAATACAATGAAGTGTTTCGAAAGGTTTCCTTATTTTTAGTTATAAGTTACAAATAAATAAAAATAATAAAATGAAATAAAAATTACCATAACGTGAATATACACTTAAGCACATTCAATTTTTCAAAAATATTGGCGTATAAGAATATGAGCTTATAACTTTATTGCAAATGGCAGGCCTCCGGAACAATCTATTTCATTTGTGTGATATAGGTAATTTCTTCTCTTATCTTATTTATCAACGGAATAAGAAAAACGTTTCCTGCGTAGTACAAGATATTACTTTATCGAAAAAGACTATTGCAGGAAGAAATTAGAAAGAAGAAAATATATCAATCGTAAACATCGTAGATACAAAATATCGAACGAACGAGATATTGCAGAAATACAAACAGATGTTATATCCTTGTTGACTTCTTTTCAACTATATATTTCAACTACTATTTATACAATAGTGTCTTCACAATGTTTGCCATTTAGCAGAAGAGGAGATAATGTTATATTGTACTACTTTGAGACAATTTTTTAATAAAAATACTCAATTAACTATGATTTCGTTGTAGTAAAACAACGGAAATATATCTTACTGACCCATTAAAGAATACATTTAATAGCTTTCGGGAATTCAGAAACAATATTATTATGATTTTGTCATTATTATATATTTCTTGACATTTATCTATACACTTAAAAGCCATGACATTATGAACCAACTGTTTAATATGAAGTAAACCCCTTTTTACTGTCTAAATCGCCAACACAGTGTAAATAATTGACTTTATAAGGTGCTGATATCTAGTATGAGATATCTGGTACAAGGCGCTCACTAACTGGCTCTGGAATTCCCGCACTTTGAGAAGTGGCAGCGGGACAGCGCAAAAATTTGGTTTTCTAAGTAAACCACAAAAATGTTCAACTGGATTCATTTCAGTTGAATTCGAAAGCCAAGACATGACTGGAAATTCACCAGAATGTTCCTCAAGCCATCCCCTGGGGATTCTGCTCATATGACATGGTGCATTCTCCTTCTAAGAAATGCCATCACCCACCAGGAACACTGTTATCACAAAGGGGTACAACTGGTTTGCAATGATGCTCATATAAAGCACAGACGTCAGGGATTATTTTAAGAGGAGGAGGGGTCCGAATGTGCTCCCGGAAACATTGCCAGTACCAGAGTACCGTCCATTGCCATCTTGAATCTGATCAACTTATAAGAGGATTGTGCCTCTCTCTCGAGCACCTATATGTGTGAGGGGAAGGGAAGAACCACTCGACATGATCCAATTTATCTATTCATTTTGACACAAAGAACAGACACAATTTCAACATATAACAGAGAATATCTCAATGTTAACGGTGAAAGTGGAACAATGAAGTAACACGCTAAATATTAGGAGACTATCAAACTCGATCCTTATCTTGATAAAGGATCAAACTTATCATCCGTTTTAATCTAATATCAAATCAATCCTAGTGAACAATCATCACTTTAGTTTCCTCCTAATAAGAATCAGATCACTATAATTTTAATATTATACCTTCAGTAGCAATCTCACCGGGCTCGAGCACATCTTTCCTCCTTATCTCTCTCAAGCTAGAAAACCTCATCTTTTTATAGTGAGTTAATTTACATATCATGATTCTCTTCTTCCGCAGGGTTGGTTGTAAATGACGCGAATTGATAGTCCAAAGATTTCCCAAGAGGATTAGTTGGAAAAACACGGATAGATTCTTCACAAACTATGCAACCGGGTGCCATTAGAAATCGGCATATTCGCCCTACCCGTCAATGTAATTGACCAGAAAACGTGGTTCGTTAGACTAGACGAATTTTTCCATTCTACTATAGTTGTAACGGGTCTATCCGTGAACCTTTTACTAATACTCTTGGAGTAAAGTTATTCTTTTTAACTGTTTGTTCTATTGAAACCTTTCTCCCGAAGAAGAAGGCTTGAATTATTCAAATGAGTTGTCTGTTTAAACTTTGACATTTTAGTACGTGATGTTAGTTGACGGATAGTCACCGGATTGTGGATTATTGATAATTGGAGAAAAAGTGATAAAATTGAGCTTGTGAGGGGTCTATTCACGTTCTTTCAACTAATAATTCTCTTGGGGAATAGTGATTCTTTAAAAATTATTCTATTATAACTTCCCTCCAAGAAGAAGATGTGAGTATGTAAATTAAGACATGTATATAAAGATTACACTTTCAAATTAGAAAGAGATAGAGGTTAGACCGCTAACTGATAACAGTGGTTGATTAAACGTGAAATGAGGCGTGAGTACTTCGTAGCTTATTTGTGTAATATTAAAGTCGATAATTTAGTCAATCAAAGAGTAAATTGGATTAGGTCGCTTGGAATTAGAAAGTGTATTGCCTGGATGTAAGTGATCCGATTTATTAAGACTTCTCGTATCTCGTCTACTTCGCTGTTGCTTTCCGTGCTTAGTAATTGGTGCATTTCTTAAACTTGGGTAGTTGAATTTGTGTTTTTGCTGTGAATTTGATAATAAATAGAATTTGTTTTGAATATGGATAATCTTCCTTCCGACTCTCCCACCTAATAGACGTCGCGGGGCGACCATTACAAGCTTAAGATTTACGACAGGAAGTCAAACAATTAAGAGAGATAATTACGGTGACTTCTAGCGTAGAAGTCCAGAGTGCATCCAAGTGTATGTGGAGTAGATCATACTTATATGTTAGGTAGCCTTAAGCCGTGCGATTTCTATTCTAATTAATTACTAAGGGATTTCCTACTTTTAGTTGAGAGGATTAAGTAAAAGGGGGAATTAAATTTGGATTTGAAACTTGTTACGACTGATCTTTACGTGAACCCACAAACACCAACAACCGCTAGTCGGTTGTTACATGGTCCAGCCCCGATGTAACTTGGATCATTGCAGACTCTGTTGATAATGACGTGCCGTCAGCGCATGGACGCTATTCAGGGGACGCAGCGTAAGTTCGCACACACCAGGCTGGACAGGGCACATAAGGTACCACTGTGCATTCAGGCACACTGGCTAGACCACCATACTTGTATACGGGGAGATATCAGCATTTGCAAGCCCTTCTGTTAAGGCGAAGAAAGTTAATCGGTATCCCCTCTCCTCTAGAATCTAAGCATCCTTGCTGACAAATCTCTGTCCTGCAACTTGTCATTTCACCATCCATAAACTCATTTGATAAGTATTCACAATTGCCGATCGTAATCAGCCCATCAAACGTGCAATTTCGGAAAAAAAGATATTGCAATCCATGACGATTTGACCTTTATAGATATCTGATAAATAATCTGACTTTCGTATTGTTACGAATTTGGTATAAAATAGTGTAAATAATTTGTATTTGGATGTGTAATGTATGTATTTTACTCTATGTTATATTTATTTTATGTTAAAATTATAATATTCGCAAGCAACGCCGTCCTTTACATTATAATGGCGATTCTATGGGAACTTGGCTAAATCCTGGCGCTAGAGCTAAGTTGGTGTCATTTTTGGCAATCAAGTTGGCGATTTGGTGGCCATTTTGGCAACTTGGTGACCATGTTGGCCACTTTGTGACCATTTTGAAGACTTGGCAATCATGTTGGTGACCATTTTTGGCGAGTTCGGGACCCTCTGGATTCTTCTATAAATTAGTGGAGAAATACACTAATTTCAAGACCTACGACGCAAGCGGATTTTTCTCGAACTATCCACGAGGGATATAAATAGAGTAATGCTTGACGAAAGTCAGTCAGTCTGGTTTTGACTAACTAGTAGTAGACTTACCTTGACCGTGAAGAGACGACTAGGGATTAGCTCGGCTGTTGAACAGGACGAGTGGTGCTTGTGAATAATCTTAGACACTGTTAGTTGTGTCGGAACGCTTCAGAAGGTGTGAAGATCTTATATTTATTCTGAGAATTTTGTTTTTGATTTCTGTATTTCAAGGATTGTTTTCTCGACAATAAATTCTCATCGCTCTTAAAGAACTGCTTTATTCTTTGCGATTGATTTGCATGAAATCCTCTAAAACCCGATCAACGTAGTAGTATTCTGTGCTATTGTCCTCGGGAGAACCCATTGCTATAGATGAGAAACGTGTATAATGCAATTACGCTAGAACAGAAAATAGAATCATTCTTCGTAAAATCACGTAGATATTTAAGATAATAATACATATGTTTTATTTTATTCTAGCGTATTTTTGAATAATGTTAAGTATTTGGTTGTTCGGAAAGTAATTTGGATTTTTCCCGACAGAGGATTTAATTGTATTTTTTGCACCCAACTTCACATTTAAGCCGTATAATTTTTATATGCTTTGAGAGCTCATATAGCAAGGCCTGTGTGTGAAAAATTCCAATTAATTTTACGTAGTAGGTTTTGATTGGTGCCCTTTTGAATATGGAAAGCAATAAGCAGCATTTTCGACATATCTTACTGTTTTACTACAGAAAGGGTAAAAATGCTGTTCAAGCCAGAAAGAAATTTACCGATGTGTATGGAGAAGGTGTATTGATAGTACGCTAGTGCCAGAACTCGTTCGCTAAATTTCGATCCGGTAATTTTGATGTCGAAGATGCACCACGTTCGAGAAGGCCGATTGAAACTGATAAAGACGCGATAAAGGCATTAGTTGTGCGAACCGGCGAATAACAACACGTGAGATCGGATTGAGGTTAAATTTATCAAATTCAACAGTTTATGACCACTTGAAAGGCCTGGGATTATCCTCGAAGCTCGATGTATGGGTTCCCCATGTTCTCACAGAGAGAAATCTGTGTCGCCGCATTGACGTCTGCGATTCGCTTCTCAAGCGTCACGAAAATTATCCGTTTTTGAACAGCATCATCACTGGGGACGAAAAATGGGTTGTATACAACAATGTCAAACGCAATAGGTCATGGAGCAAAAACGATAAACCGGCTCAAACCATTTCCTAAGCCGATATTCACCAAAATGGTGATGCTGTCTGTTTGGTGGGATTTTAAAGGAATCGTTTTTTTTAGCTTTTACCGGATAACGCAACGATTAATTCGGAAGTCTACTGTCATCAGCTGGACAAACTGAATTATGCACTTCAACAGAAAAGGTCAGAACTAATCAACAGGAAAGGTGTAGTGTTTCACCAAGACAACGCGAGACCTCGCACAAGTTTGGTCACTGGCCAAAAGCTCTTACAGCTTGAAGGGGACACAATGCCACACCCACCATATCCTTCAGACCTGGCACCATCGGATTATTATTTGTTCCGGTCACTCCAAAATTTTTTAGACGGTAAAACCTTCACCTCAAATGAGGAGGTCAAAAACCACATCGATCAGTTTTTTACCAGCCAAGACCAAAAATTTTATGAGCGTGGAACTATGCTACTACCAGAAAGATGGCAAAAGGTGTTGGACCAGAACAGCCGATATATAATTTAATAAAGTATTTGTTTATTATACGAAAACTGTCTTTCATTTACACAAAAAAAAACGAAATTACTTTCTGAACAACCCAATAAAATTTTAAAAAATATCGAAAGTACAATAAGAGAGAAATTGACAGAATGTGTCGGGAAGTCAAACAAGAGTCTCCAAAGTTATTACAATCCTTGAGTTTATATTTCAGTCGTAACAAATCTATCAAAATTTCATACGGAGTAATCCAAATGCTATAAAATACATCAATTTTCCTAAAATGTTTCATCTTTTGGAAATACAGATCAATTTGAAAAAAACGATCAGATCAATTAACATTTACTAGGAGTACTCAACATCGTGATGTTGTTATTGCCAATAGATGATATCTGAAAAAAATAATTATGTTAAATATTATTTTCACTGCTCTACTTTTTCATCTTGAAATCAAATCTGTGTTATGTAAGTATTTGTAAAGCCATTAATAGAAAATCTACTTTCATTAAATATTAATAAAAGAATAAGAGCTTTTAAAATTGATATCAAAATATATCTCAATTCGAATTCTAAAATTATTCCAAAGGAATTAAACGTCTCCTTTCGGCAACTATGTAGCTGCCATTTATCAAATTAACGGCATATATATTTACCAGAAATTACTAGAATTACTTGATACTAATAGATTAGTATTAACTCTCTGTGTTTATACTAATCTATTTTTTTCATTCATTGATATTTATTATCGTAATACTTTAGAATAATTAATCCAAAATTATCAGCAATGAGGTCAAAACATACTACCGTGAACTGAAACTCATTGTTAAAGCTCTTTGGATTTAATTTAAAACTTTAAATAAAATCAAACGATACATTTACTATAAAAATGTATTTAATATGCTGTTTTCTAACATTCTTAACAGAGAAAAAAAACTTATTTAAATTCCAAAGCACATCTCAGTCAAGAATCGTTGAGAACTACAAATCGACGACGCATTAACAAGTTTTATATTCAAAAAGAAATACTGTGTCATAAAAATAATACATATTTAAATAATAAAAAAGCTACTGTTTTATACATGTTATAGAATGCAATCCACTGAATTTTAAGTCCTTTGTTTTAAGAACACGTATATGCTTTACCCAGAAATATTTCGTTTAAATAAGCTTCTTTAATCGTCCTTTTTTTAGAGCAAATATAATTTTCATCAATATTCATGTAAACACTATGATCGTGCAAAATTCTATGGTATTTTTGTGTAAAAGCAAATACGATTCAAAATCTAAGCTTTTTTTAAGCAAATTGGGAAAAAAGTACATATGAAAGGATTTAATTAAAACAGCAATCAAATAATAAATTACAAAATCTGATTTCGTGAAATTAATATACAATGAACGCATCATTCGCAAAAATAATTTGGCGATAAAAACACAAAACAAAATCTAACAAAACATTAATTCAATGAAAAAATATTTAAATCAAGAAGAAAAAGAAGATGAATTTCTAAGAAGCACTTTACATAAAAAATAATAAATATAATTCTTCTTAATTCAAGGATTTGGGGAAATAAAAAAAAACTTATAAATATTTATATGTTTTAGTTAGTAAGACACATTAATATTAGTGCTAGTATTAATATGTTTTTTAAACTTGCATACGTTCCATAAAAATAAATAACAAAAATCACAGGGACAAGTTGTGACAAACCTATACGGAACTTTATCACTAACCTTCTGAGTCGTCTTTTTTAGGGAAATTTAATTCCCTGCCTATTTCCAATCAGCTCCAAAGAGAGGACAGGATTCCTTGTTATGCAGATTAGATAAAGTATTTAAGTCAAACGGAATAGTAAAGTAAAAAGCAGTAGGAGAGAGAGATTGAAGCAGGAAGGTATAATAGTGAAGTTGGAGATTTATTATTGGAGATTTCTAGGAGGATAAAATCTCAGTAAAAGCTGATCTGAACTGCAGTGTGGTAAATATTGCTTAAAGTCTCGTTAAAGCTTTATATTAGGAGTGAGATTAAAATTAAATGTTCAATAGGAATATTGAATATAATTCTGGAATCTCTTATTGCGGTAATCTCTGCGTGATAGATATTCTAATTGTTAATTAATTGGATCATTTAATATTTAAATTAATTTAAAGGAAAGTACCTTTTAAACCTCATATAGCTAATTTGATTTATTTGTTATTAAAAGTATTTGATTCTATTTGGGAAAGATAACCAAATAAAGAAAGTTATTTATAAAAATGGCTACTGGCTCTTATCTGACTCCAAATTATTCTCGTTCTCAAAGTGAGATCCAAGGGGATCTTCACAATGAAATAAATTAAATCAGCTATATGAGGTTTAAAAGGGACTATTAAATTTAATTAACTTAAATATTTAATGATCCAATTAATTAACAATTAGAATATCTATCACGCAGAGATTACCGCAATAAGAGATTCCAGAATTATATTCAATATTCCTATTGAACGTTTAATTTTAAGCTCACTCCTAATATAAAGCTTTAACGAGACTTTAATCAATATTTACCACACTGCAGTTCAGCTCAGCTTTTACTGAGATTTTATCCTCTTAGAAATCTCCAATAATAAATCTCCAACTTCACTATTATACCTTCCTGCTTCAATCTCTCTCTCCTACTGCTTTTTACTTTACTATTCCGTTTGACTTAAATACTTTATCTAATCTGCATAACAAGGAATCCTGTCCTCTCTTTGGAGCTGATTGGAAATAGGCAGGGAATTAAATTTCCCTAAAAAAGACGACTCAGAAGGTTAGTGATAAAGTTCCGTATAGGTTTGTCACAAAGTGTCTAAGTAAAACACACACACACATAAGCAATATTTTTAATCCTATACAAGGCCATCTTTTTCCAGTAAAGTTATGTTAAAATATTTTGGGAAATGAGATTGATTTATAAAATAAAAAATCCATTTAGCTCATTATCTATATCTATATATATATATATATATATATATATATATATATATATATATATATATATATATATATATAACTTAATTTGATTCTTAAGACTATTTTTATGGGAATTTATGAAACATAATTTAAAAGTACTAAAATCTACAGAGGCAATTATAAATTAGATATAATTTTTATACAAAGGTTCAGAAGACTTTATGCATATTACTTGACTTGAAATTTCAGAAAATAGGGACAAACACGCAGTCGTACATTGCAAAATGTACAAACTTATCTTGTTCTCTTCTCAGGTGCTTTAGTAGACCCTGATGGCAACGCATGCATATTTTTTGCAAAGTTTGAATATCGCCATCTACTTTAGTCAATTTCAAGTGATCAACAATGGGTTTTTTTTCGCTCCTTAGTAAATTAAATGTCGTTCTTTGCATTTACGAAAATCAACATGGTATTTTAATATGATTATATTTTGTCATAATTTTAATTTAATGTAGTTACTTCGTTCCTTCCCCAGTGGTTCGACAGCCCAGGGGGTTCTCAAGAAGCCTTTTCCAGGCTAGCAGCCTTCTTCCTGCTAGTGTTCTCCATTTCTTAGTTCCCAAAACTAGGAGATCTTTTTCTAGGTCATCAATCCATCTAAGATTTTGCCTTCCCTTTCTTTGAGTATCAATTGGTTGGGCATTGAAGACTTTTTTAGTGGTGAGATCTTCATCCATTCTGACAACATGACCTGTCCATTTAATATGTTGTATTTTGATGAAGTTAACGATGTCAGATTCTTTATATGATTGATAGAGCTCGAAATGTGATCTTCTTCAACATGTTCTATTTTTCTGAATTCCTCCAAAAATAAATCTTAAAATCTTCTTTTCGTAGATACTTATCATGTTCTCATGTGCTCGAGACATGGACCAAGTTTCACATGCATAAGTTAATACTAATCTTAAAAGACTTTTATACAATAGAACCTTTTTTTAATATAGTGATAAACCAATGAAAAAATAATTTCACTTTTATTTTTGTAGAGTCAATGACAATGGTTTACTGAGATATCGATGAATATAGATACACTTCAAACAGCTTTGAGCATGATAA
Source organism: Trichonephila clavipes (assembly GCA_019973935.1). Classification (NCBI taxonomy): domain Eukaryota; kingdom Metazoa; phylum Arthropoda; class Arachnida; order Araneae; family Nephilidae; genus Trichonephila; species Trichonephila clavipes. The sequence continues at coordinate 938,173 of BMAU01020425.1, forward strand.
TGAGTCTCTTTTGAATGACATTTACTATTCAAAACTCCAACCTCATTAGCAAACAAAAATGGACTAATTTTTAACTTATAAACTTCTCAACAGACGCACTACTCAGAAAAACTTTAAGAACTAATCTTTTCATGTATTCCCTCCAATATTGAAAAGATAATCGTTTAAAAAAAGTACATTTCTTTTCGTTTTGAAATGTGTAGGTTAAGATTCCTTCGTGACATTTGATAGTTTAATGTGTCTGAGTGGTTAAATGAATCCATCCTATTAACTTTTAAAGGTTTTGCTGAATAAAATGATTAAAATATGTTACAGCAAGAGAGAGCAAATTTTGAGAAAAGTATGTATTATATTTTTCCTTTGAAAAGTTTCAAAATTGGTTGTGGGGTTATAATTTTTAAATCTTTCTCAGTTAAGTTTTTAATGAAGCAAAAAACGATCAATTAATCACCAAGGAGGTACAACTGCATAACTTTCTTTGCTTTATTTTTTAACGGAAAAATACTAAAAAATTAAGATCTAACTTCAATGTTTAATTTTTAAAAATTGAAACCATTATGTTTAAAAATAAACACATTTTACTCTATAAGAAAAGAAAATTTTCCGAATAATCAGGTAAATATAAAAAATAAATAAGAGTAAAATTTATATATAAGTAGAATAAATAAATAGAAATTTTTCTCAAAAAATTATACTCTTAAAAAAGATTTTAAACAGAGAATTAACATACAATAAAATCTAATGTATATATTCTTGACCACCACACAACACTAAGAACACAAAATCAATGTGTTAGTGACCTTGTTGTGAAGGTTGAAAACACTTTTCTCACAGTTTACATTTTTCTTTCATATACATTTGCCAATTTTTACATTTTGACAACCAACAAATTTACAATTTACCAAGTTTAATTAGCATGCATCTCTTTTGTCATGGTAGTATTAGTGAGATGTTTGTATATAATTTGAAAGTTTATTTTAAAGACAGTGTCTTTACAATCCTTTCAAGATTCTTCCTTTCCTTGGTAAGTTCCGTGAGAACAATTTTTAAAATTCTTTCTTTAAGATTTTATGATATACTACAAAATTGAAACTGGTTAACTTCTCATTAATTTGTTTAGAATTTTTAACTATATGCACTATTTTCCATTTTGTTATTTTGTCTTTCATCTGTTTAATTTTTTAACTGCTGAATCGTCAAAGGGGAATATTGGTAACATCAAACTAGTTCAACCCTACTTTTTTGGTCCTAAGTCCAAAATTGCTTTTTGACTCACTGAGTTCCTTTTTGAACTTTTGTTTAATGGGATTACTTTCCTTCCTTTTTTCATTTAATATGTTGTTTTGTGATTATATCATTAAGTTTTCTCTATTAATTCTTACATGTTTTTTATGTCTCTTATATTTTTCATTCATACATATAAATAGATAGATTGATAGATAGAAAGATATAAGAAAAATAAAATGCATAACAAAAAATACAAAGCAAGAAAACAATTCTAAAAGATTCAAATCACTTCAAAAATTTATTTTTAAAGATTAAGTTTCCATTCTTTTACAGGGAAATTTTTAAAACATTTTTTACTGGTTTTCTCATAAATCTGTGTTCAACAATATGCTCAATAAACGCTTACTCCCTCCTGTTTTACGACCTTATCCTGCTTGGGATTCCGTTTGAGATTTCTGTTGTCATCACATCTTTTTGCATTCTGATGTGTTTTCAATCTATTGCACAAGAATTCCAGTTTTGCAGGTCAGTAATGTTACATATATTTTTTGCCACAGACGTCCAAACAGAGGTACTTCGTTACATATACAGTTAACTCTTGATAATTCGAAGTTGAAGGGACTACTGAAAAAATCGAGAATAATCAAGAGTTCCAATTATTAAAAGGGTAGGAAAAAAACTCCCAAAATACACGAAGAGAAATTTTTTTCTAACACATTTAAATTTGAAACTGTGTAATATAAAACAACAATTGCACATATTTATGAAATTGAAAAAATTGTAATTTTAAAAAGTACATATTATACAGCAGAAATAATGAGCAGAAGTTATAAGTCCTGTACTAAAAGAATATAATTATGTATTAAAAATAACAATTTAAAAATACATGCCGTACAAAATTAATCTTTTTTTGATATATATATATATATATATATATATATATATATATATATATCACGTTTTTTATTGTTTTATGTCAATCAGGGTCTTGATTTATGTTTTATTGAAGGGGAGATTCGTAAAGAGAGACAATACAACATAAAACAATTAAGCTCCAACCTGTTTTCTTCAGGAATTGTCGAGAGTTTTATTAGATCACTTCAAATTATCACGTGTTGTATTCTGGATGGCTACAGATTTTACGAAATAGCAAGTGTTTTTCTAGGGGCTGAGCATATACTTATGTAGTCGGAACAAAGCTGTATGCAACTTATGATACTTATTTTTAGAATAAATTTTTTTAAGTCAAGAGAAATTACTCTGTTCCAATTGAAACTACTTAATTATTCAAATATAAAAAAGTGTTTTCGAAATATTATAGAATTTTACGAACATTTACAACGATTTCCTTTACCAATAAAATTCCATAAAAAGCATTTTAAAAAACACGTTTTTTTATTTTATTCCAAATTAAAGATTGTTTAGATAAAGATCTCACTACGGACATTAAAATAGATAAAAAAATTTCTTCGGCTAAAAAAGGGACACAGTCACACACACACATACTGTATTTTTATTTTACCTCTTCAAGTTTGAAATTTCTCATTAAAAGCATTTGCCAAGCTTAAGAAAAGATTTACATGATTTGCTCATTGCATTATAAATTATGAAGAATATACTTTTGTAGAATTAATACAGGGGAAAACTCTTTACCACGAAACTAAAGGGGTTGAAATATTTTTTCATGTAAAATGAATTTCGTGTTAAAGGACATTGCAAAAAAATCATATATTCAATGTAAATAAGTTTATTAAAGTACATTTTATTTACACAAATACGTATATAGAAGCATGTATTTAATAAAAATAAATTAAACAAAACCCGCACAAGAACTTAATGGACTTTGATACAAAATGTTTACGCTCTTTGAAACAAAACATTTATTCAGTTTTTGGAAAATAATCTGATATTATTCTTTGCATTGTCTTTTTTAGCATCAAACTGTCAGCAAATTGTTCAATGTCATCACTTTTGTTATTCATTTCACTATTTGCGCGAACCAAACTCACTGATTTTTATTCACATAGAGCTGTACTCGTCATAGAATTCCAAAGCCAACTGATGAGAGACTTGATGTTTTTGTGTGGCATTTGTAGAGATGGAAAGTAGCTTAGGTAAGCAAAATTGGCTAGAGTTGCAGGGTATTCCAAAATCAAGTTAGCTTCCTTTCTACGAAACAGGTAAAATTACTTCTTTCATTTCACACATCTCTTATATTTCGCCAGCGTGGCTGATGTTTTCTGTATTTTGTTCATTCCCAGATAGGAAACCTTTTCATGTTAAGTGATTTTTGTTTCGTGTAAAGAAAGAAAATGCATGAAAATACATAGTAGTTTGTCGGGGCCATTGTACAATTTCGTATTAACCGATATTTCGCCTTAGTCGTTTTCGTGTTAAACAAATTTCACTGTAGTTTAACATGAAATAGCAGAATATACTTTTGAAGAATTATTAGTTAATCTTTTCCTATAAAAAATTCCTTATGTCTAAAAACCATCGAACTTTTGCAACGTCCACAACTATTCTTTTACTTCAATCCCTGATTTATTGTTTATTAATGTCCCATTTCAAAGCAACACGGGTGCTCTTTTACTTGAATAGTTTTTTAATAATAAATACATATTTTTTTATCATTTTTAAAAATGTATAAGAAGAGACAGAGCTATATTATGATTTATCATGATCCAATTACCATATTTCGTACCAAATATCAAGAAAAATGTGAAGCTCGGAAGCTTTTGCATCACGAGTGAGTTTGAAAGGTAGTGTTTTTCACAAGTTATACGATTCTCAAAAAAATATTACGATTTTTTCCCAAAGAAGCAGTATTCATTTATAATGCAATACTTCATTTATAATACATAATGTCAGCGTAGAATTTCCTAGTTCTGTTCAAATGATTTTGATTTAATGTTAAACTCTTGTATCCAGATTTACGTATTTGGCTTTTACACTTTTATTCTGATAATCTAACACTATTTGTGTCGAATTCAGTTTTACTTCATCGAGATTCTGGAATAAATTTTCTAACATGTACTACTTTTATTTATCAAAATGTGTTTATTACATTCGTCGTCAGAGTATTACTTTCTGTACGGATAGGTAATAAAAAATAATGCATCACCTTAAGAATAAAGTTAGCTTCTTAATAATATATCTTAAAAAATGTGTAGTTAAGAAACTTTTAGTGTAGAATTTTTTCTGACACAATCTGAGGTATTTTAGTTTTAGAAACATAAATCTCTGGTGACTGACTTCTTTATAAATCTACCGTAAGGAAAGTGTTCTTTTCATAATATCTGAATATCGAATTTTGGAAAATACAACTTGTTGATTTCCGAAAAATATGAACATTTATCAGTTCATAGAAATTAAAATATGATCAACGACTTCTAATTTTCAATGTTTTTGGTAATTAAACATTTTTAATAAATTTTTAAAAACTGTTTGTGCATTTAGAAAAAAACTCTTACAAGTACTTCTAAAAATACAAAGCACTTTATTTGCTTAAATTGTAAAGCTATTTGTTTATGAAAACATATTCAATATTTCATAATGTCTGTGAAAATAAATTATTTCGTATCTAACTCTTCTTTATTTACTAATTAGCAATATAAACGTTTAAAAAACATTTTATAAATTATTTTTAAGTAGTTGGGTAATATCAACAAATATAAATGTAGAAATAAAACATGATATGCATATATATATATATATATATATATATATATATATATATATATATATGCAAAATTTCTCCTTTCGTTTCGTGTACGTTTAAGGTATCCGACTACGTTCGGAACCATGATTTTTCAAAAGCTTATAAATGGACAATACTTACGATATTTAGTATCACTAAGATTAGAAAACGTATATAAAATTGTCTTAAGAATAGTATTACAATAAAAATTTATTTAAAGTACAATATTTTGACAAAAAAATGACCATAGAATGACCCATTTTCAAAACATTCTCCTTTTTATGAAAAGTACTTGTATTATAATAATATTTTGCCTGTATATAGCTCAGACTTCTGTACGGAGGCTGAACTAGAATTTTCGAAATATATAACTTAGTAGTAGATTTATCCTTATTTTACTACAACAGAGTGGAGAAATTTAACAAGAAAAACACCGATAATTATTTCAGTTGGTGGTAATTCCTCAAATAATGCGAATTTTTCATAAAACCTAGTTCAGACTCTCTGAGGAAGTATTTGCTTTATATAAGCAGAATATTATTATTATATAAGCATTTTTTATAAAAGGAGAACGTTTTGAAAAAAGATTATTCTAAGTTAATTTTTTGCCAAAATATTGTACTTAAATTTTTTTTTCGTCATAATGTCCTTAAAACTATTTTATACATGTATTCTAATATAAGTAACACTACATATCATAAAAATTATGCATTTATGCACTTTTTTAAAATCACGATTACGAACGTAGTCGGATACCTTAAGATGAAAAATTAAAGCAAAAAGTCTATTATTTTTTTTCTATTTAAGATCAATAAATAGTTTCAATGATAAGCATTTACAGCTGCAATTCTAATTCTTATCTTTCCTATAATATAATTACAAAAGAAAAATTTTAATAACAACCATATTCTCCAACTATTAAAATGTATGCTAACAACTAAGCAATTAAATCATTCTGTACACAAAATTAAACTTGTAAATTACATTTCTTTTATATTATACATCAATTATAAAATGAATACGATAACATATTGATAATAGCCTGACTATAATATTAGTATTGAGTAAGTGAAAATAAAATTTTATATATAATTCATCATAGATTTTAACTCAATCAGCTTCCTAACCATATATATAAAAACAATGTACTAAAACACTGTTTTCATATAGTTTCAATCTATTTTTTATAAACTTTATTCGACAAAACATTTGATTAATTTTAAAACTTTAAGACCACGTAACGTTTTTATCATAAAAAGAATTTCAAGAGAAAATTGAAACAATTTCAGTTTTTAAGAAAAAGTGGAAATATTAATTTGAGATTGAGAATGTAGTGGGGAAAAAAGCGTGCTTGAATCATGGTACTTATTTCTAGTGTACTTTGTAATGCCTAACAAAAAGTTTTTTTATATTAAAATTTTCAATTCAACTTATTATTCAGTAATAAAATTTTTATTTCTATCGTTTCACAGGAAAAAAATCCCTTTTCTCAAAATTTAGTGTATTGATTTTTGAATTTCTAATAATCACAAATTTTAATCATTATGCTTAATTACACTTTTAAAAACAATTATTAATAAGATATTTATTTTTTCAAAATTGATTACATTCACATCATTTTTCCCCTAAAAATGTAGTATTTCATTAGTATTTATGGTTCGTTTAGGTCAATAAATAATATTCAGTATTCATATTAAATAATTTTGTGAATTTTTTTCAATTCTAAAATAACATATTATTATTTATTTTTCTCTTCGTTGATTAATTATTTTCTCTTCAAATAATTTTAAACCCTTAATAAATGTTATACCTCATTTTTAACTCGTGAACTTAAAGTATCCGAACACGTTCGAATAATTTTTTTTAAAAAAAAAAAAAATCGCATACTAAAACATTATAAATGCTTTTTTAGGAATCAATACCAATAAATACTAATATTTAACAAACAATATTTTTTAAAAAAACATCAAAATTTTACTAAAATTACAATGATAAGTGAAATTATAACAATATTTTAAAAATTTCGAGGCAATTAGGAGAGAAAAATATATATTAAACTTATAGCAGTAAAAGTGCTGCTAAGACAAAGGAGATGCATTTATCGAGAGAATGTACTAAAAATGTAATGTTTTATTAAAATTTAAAAGATTTAGTGTTGATCGAGTAAATATCATAAGAAATGTGACATTTTTTATGAGACCATTATTTAAATAACAAGCCATAACTCAAAACATATTCATACAATAAGAAATATTTTAGTATATTTTCTAGAAAATAATATAAATATCAGGTTCAAAAAGTTTTACCGAAAAACATTTATAATATTTTGAGTTATCAGATTTGCCATGATACATTCTGGATAATTTATAAAAGACCCACTTCCGGTTTTTCTAATTTTATAAAATTTATTGTAACATGGCCTCTAGGTAAAGTAGAAATTTAAAAAATTTTGTTTTGTAAAGCCAAAAGACAGCTCTATTCAATAAAAAAATATGTGTTTTGACCGAATTCGGTCATTTTAACATGTTTGAATACCTTAAATAAACTCTATACCCAAACTTATTGTTGCACATGTCAAATTAATTAACAACACCAATACATCTTTTTTAATAACTATACTTGAAATTTCTGAAAAATTCAATTTAATAATTGAACATAAAAAAGTTAAGAACACTAAATTTTCTTTTAAGTTGAAAGGCAAACCAAACAACTTTAAAAAAAACTTTCTAAACACATCCATCAACAACATTTACTCATAAAAATGAATTCTGAAATAAATTCTACACGACATATTAATAGCTTCCTCTAAAAATAAAACTTACAAAAGAGAAAATAAACTTACCGGACATGTTGTAAGCATAAGAAAGTATCACCCTACTCAACAACCCAACGACTAAAAGCAAATACATTCTTAAAAACTTTTCTTAAAAAATAATCCAACGAAGAAATTTGGGAAAAACAAACAAAAAACGCAACACACTATTAAAAAGAAGAATCCTTCACAATCGCTACAACATCCAAACAACGCTAAAAAGTCCGGGCAAATTTTCTAAAAAGTGAATCCTTTGTCCAGCTCCTTTGCGGCTTTCTCTTTTAATCCGGGAGAGCTAGATGAAGAGCGATGAGCAAACTGCTGGAGATCCGGACTAAACTATTCGCCTGGTGTGTCCCAGAATTTCAACACCAGGGAGCGCTAAGCGGATGACGAGCAACAAAGTTTTATTGAAATAGGGTGCCGCCTGACTTGAGGTGTCTTCACTTCCGTGCGATGATCGTTTATCAAAAAGCGGAATATTTTTTCGTTCCGTTTCTTGCTTTTGAACTTGAGAAGGGTTCGATTTAATTTTCGCCGCGTGGAAGATGTGCGTTCTGTTTTTATATAAATATTAACTATATACAATGAGGGTTTTTAAAAGTAATACTTGCTTCATTTTAGCAGCTAGTTATCAAATATTTGTAGGTAGACAACAAAACATATTACTCATGTTCTTTATAATTCGTTTTATTTCCTGAAATACAAAAACAATTGGATATAGGCTGTTAAATGAAATATGAAAGAAGCACTGGCGTAGCTCTGAGGGGGCCTGTATCAAAATTCCTGTGGGGCCCTTTTGTAGATATGGGTGCCCTGTTAGTGGGACTGTAGTTACACATGTTGGGGTCCCGTATCATTGATACGGCTGATACGGTGCTAACTACTCCCCTGAAAGCAGCATTTAAATTATTTATTCTAAAAAAGAAGATCTAAGTTATATGCTTTTTTATAAATTTATTATAATCTCTTTTTGTATTTAATTTATTCAAGCTAAGCTCTATGATTTCTTAGATTTATTTTTGCAGGTAAGTATTATTTGTGTTAGAAAAAAAAACCTACTTTTTCCCACAAAAAATAATTTTTAAATAATATTTTTTTGAGTATTTTTGGGGGATTTGATTTTCTTTATATTTAAAATTGGAATGCATTTTTCATACACATGTACGAAAATTTTACCGAATTTTTTCTTTCATGTAAAAAAAAGATTAGAATTCGGTAGAAATTGTTTGAAGTATTTTGTTTATAGTTTTACGATGTTATATTTTTTTCCCTTGGTAAAATTCTTCAAAGTAATATGTAAATTGTCTTCGAAAACAAATTTTTGTATTGTTCAGTCTCTAATAATAAAAACTTCAAGAAAGTCGTAAAAATAGTTATTGAATATGTAAAAAAAATTCTCCTTAAAATAAAATATTACAGTTGGACTATCAAACAATACTCTCTCTCTCACACACACACACACACTCTCTTTGCGCATTTTTGCAAAGCATGTATTAAAAAAAAGAGTAATTGGATTTTAAAAAATAAGTAATAGCCCCCAAGTTAGATAAATAAACTGCAAAAACTCCCCCTTTTAAAGTCTTAGCTATAACTAAAAATAGGAAATAGGAAAGAGTTTTCTTTTATATGAATATTTGTACCTATTTTTCTTTAACTATTTATTAACGTGTTCCTTTGTTCCAATATTTTTATGAAAAATATTAACCCTAATTCTAGAATACTTTGTACTCATACATTGAAACAATTCTTTAACGCATATGCATTTAAAGTGTTTACTGCATTAAAAGTGTTATGCATTTAAAATGTTAAATAATTCAATGCAGATGAGATTTACATAAATATTTGCAGGGTTAAAAAATTGAAAAAACAAATCTATAATTATTTAAGCAATTTCAACACCATGTAGTTCAACCCAGATTATTTTATAATTGAAAGCAAATTGAGCTGCATAAATCTATTAAGCTAACATTATCTAAAAAGTGAAAAGATTAATATAGACCCCCAACTTTTTTTTGTCATTTTATAGTTATACAAAATTTGCAATATAAACTATTGTTTAAATTTGATTATTTGCAAAAACATTTAATGACTCGAAAAATGTATAAAATTTCATTCGAAGGAAAATAAATATTCAAATTGTGTTTTAGCTGTAAAATTGAGTAAAACGTTATTCTTTTAATCATTTTTAAATGTTAGGAATAATAATTAATGCCTTTCATGAAGTAAATGTGTACCTATATGTTTTTGCTATTCTAATTTCATTAATATACATATTTCTAATAAAATTTTTATAGATTATTGGTTACAACATTTTCTTCGGAAGCAAACTATTATATTACTTTGCAATATTAGTATCTATGAAAAGGGGGTAAGAAAAATAACGTAAAGTAGGATTTCCTTTGAAATAAAAATATCATTTCATTCATGAACAAGTAATATAAAAAAAATATAAGTCAATTCCTACTTAGGTGAAGAAAGAAAAACTTTATTTTAGTTACTTCTTATTAAATAGTTACAATTAATATAAATATGTATATACACATGAGAGAATCACAATATTAAGTGACAAAATAGAAAGCGATTTCCCTTACAACTTCCCCTTTTCCATATAGGGTGTTGTACTAATTTTTTTGTTAGTTACTATTTATTCATTAATTAAATTTAATTATTCTAATGAAATAGTATAGTAAAAAAATATATAACATTCTCAGAAATTAGGCCATCCCAGGTGGGTTTTGAAACCGCGAGGTTTGGATTAAAAGTCCAACGCGTTATCCATTGCGCTACAGGGACACAACGAAATATTTTCCTTTCTATATATGCTGTTGGACTATTATTTTTGTTACAACTTACCCATTTTTTATTTAATTCATGAATTAATATTTGAAACAAACTGTATTAACATCAAGTGTCATCCACTACAAGTCTTAAAAAATGAATTTGAACTTGAATGGATGAATAAAAAGTATTTTATTACCGATTGAAAATTTGAACAAGATTCATATATATAGCCGGAGAGTGAACTAATAGTAGGAATTGAAAAAGAGGAAAAATAAGAAATACCTTTCTTTTACATAAATGTTTGTTCCTATTTCTCTTTAGCTATTTATCAGTGTGTTCCTTTGCTCCAAATATTTTTATATTAATCCTAATTCTAGAATATTTTGCACACATACATTGAAACAATTCTTTAACACGTATGCATTTAAAGTGTTTACTTTAAATAATCCAATGCAGATGAGATTTACATAAACATTTGCCGGGTTAAAAAATCGAAGAAGACACCTGAAAACAAATCTAGAATTTTTTTTTAAAATTTTCAACACTACGTGGCATAACTCAGATTATTTTATAATTGTATACAAATTAAGTTACATAAAAAATCTATTAAGAGCTAACATTATCCAAAAAGTGGAAAGATTAATATAGACCCCAACTTTTTTTCGTCATTAAACTATATTTATACAAAATTTACAATATAAATTATTGTTCAAATTTGATTATTTGTAAAAACATTTAACGAGACTCAAAAGTATATAAAATTTAATTCGACGGAAAATAAATATTAAAAATGTGTTTTAGCTGTGAAACTGAGTAAAACATTATTCTTTTAATCATTTTTAAATCTTAGGAATGATAATTAATGTGTCTTTCCTGTGTGTGTGTGTGTGTGTGTGTGTGTGTGTGTGTGTGTGTGTGTGTGTGTGTGTGTGTGTGTGTGTGTGTGTGTGTGTGTGTGTGTGTGTGTGTGTGTGTGTGTGTGTGTGTGTGTGTGTGTGTGTGTGTGTGTGTGTGTGTGTGTGTGTGTGTGTGTGTGTGTGTGTGTGTGTGTGTGTGTGTGTGTGTGTGTGTGTGTGTGTGTGTGTGTGTGTGTGTGTGTGTGTGTGTGTGTGTGTGTGTGTGTGTGTGTGTGTGTGTGTGTGTGTGTGTGTGTGTGTGTGTGTGTGTGTGTGTGTGTGTGTGTGTGTGTGTGTGTGTGTGTGTGTGTGTGTGTGTGTGTGTGTGTGTGTGTGTGTGTGTGTGTGTGTGTGTGTGTGTGTGTGAATTAAAAGTGTACCTATATGTTTTGCTATTCTAATTTCATTAATTCATTTCATGCTATTCTAATTTCCTGTAAAATAAAAGGTTTCATTTGATTCACAAAAAATATATGTCCTTTTCTCACAATTACACTGGGCTTGTACGTGCGTTTATATTCTTAACACATTTAAGTGATAAATAAGGTATGTTTTGTGAAATAATCTCCAGAAACCCTGTCGGAAGAAAGTATTATAAAAATCGCTTTTGATTACTATTTAAAGTTGTTTTAATGCATACATAAGTTAATCTCCGAAAGCATCCGCCGAAGGCCTAAACAGGACTAATTTTTTATGGAGTCAAGTATTTCCGAAGAGAAAGTAGAATTTTAAAAAACACACATTATATACGCCATTTTATCCATTCTCATTTTATTCTAGCACAGTAAGCTAATTATCAATTATTGTACTAGAAAACAAAGCTAGATAATTATGTACTAGACAATGTGCTGAAAGAAAACTATTTAAATTTTTTTACCCAACTTTCTTACGTGATTACAATAATAATATTTTTCATTGCACTTCACAGTACATTAAAAATAAAGTTAATGAGCAAAATTCAAATTAAGTTGTAAATTCCCTTCTCAAAAAAGTAAAATTCAATAGCAAGCACAATGTAAGAAAGTAATAGCAATTTTGGTCATAAGGAAAATCTATAAAATAGATAAAAAGAAAATTAAAAGAAAACTCACACACATTGCAAAGTTATTTCACACCAGCTTAAATTTTCTGCTTTACAGACTTTTCCCTCTTTTGAAGTAGTAAAAACTGCAAATACGAATTCAATATTTTATCAACGACTCTATAGAAGTAGTTATGGGTTCAAATGAGCTATTTTGCATTTTCTAAAGGCCTCATAACCGTGTACTCGAGTCACAGACAGGAATTTAAATTTTGAAAAATTCAGATTCAGTGTATTTCGCTTTTTGCTTATTTATTTAGAATGAATTGAAGTTTTTCTAAATAAATTTTCAAAGTTTAGAAGCTAAAGTATCTAATTTATGAGAATTGAGACATATTTCAAAACCTCTGTAAAGGATGTCAACATGTTTTTTGAAGAAAAGAATCAAAAATAGGGGAATGAAACACGCAACGGCTATGGTGATGTCTGTCTAGTAAACGTAAAGATCAATGGCATCTTCAAATTCATACTCGGGTGTGTGTATATCCATTTGAAGTATAATATTCCAAAAACACCGCTAAAATTCTACTCGATTACGATCCTGATCTTACTATACCAATTATGATAGTCGGAGACTTTAATGTTAATGTCCCACAAGACCGCTCATTGCCCGGCTTCATACATCGAAACTTCTCCAGCAACGTTTGGTAATGCCTGTATTGATTTAACTTTCACCAGAAATCTCGATGTATCCTGTATGCCATTTTTGTCGTGCTTTTTATATAATAGAGCTAAAATTAATGAAGTTATATTATAACACAGTAATTATTTGTTTGCTTGATTTCTTTCCTGAACCAGTTGAAAGGAAATAGTTGCCATCATAAACAAAACATGGAAACCTGAAGGACTTCTTAGTGTTCAAACATGATTATGACATACATAAATAATATTTTATATAAAAACATTACCTGTTACGCGACGTATTCACGTACAACACACGACAATGTCCATGACACAGCCACACCCTCTTTTTTTTACATTGGTACTTATACCCGTCCTGTGGAGAAGATTGAAGAAATTTAAATCCGTCCTCTCGTTGGTATGGTGTACTAGTTAAGAAGGATGTTGTCAGTTCAGGTGTTATCCTCATCACTTGACCGAGGTTCAAAATTTCGAGTTCTGACGCCAGTAGCCCTCGCGTTGCTCCATAGTGTGACTCACGCATCCCATGATACTTGCGAAATAAATATCTGGTACCTTTTCGTTTCGCCTGCGCAAGCGTTAAACTCGCCAAAGATCATACAACCGACGCCAAATAAAATATTCTCGATGGTAAGCTTTTACAGCCGCATTTTATAAATAATCAGAGGAGTTGTCATTCCTATCTCGAAAATGGAACGAGAGAGCGGAAAAAAGTGATTTACAAAGTCATCATCGATTTAGTACGGAAAGTCACCTTGAAGACAATAACGCAAAGGACAGAATGATTAAACCACGCTCTTGGTTTTTCATTATTTCCTACACTATGATGTGAGAAAAACGATGTGAGAAAGAAAAGAAACAATTAGTTATAACAGTACACCTTTGTTTGAGATGTTTATACTTCTCACCGTTAGCTGTAATGAACGTTTGGATCCTCATTTGAATGTCACGTTGCCCACGTTGGAGAGTAGAACGAGATACGTTGGTACAAGCATCCGCAATGCATCTTTTAAGGTCTTACAATGTTTGTGGAGAGGTCACATACACCTGTTGTTTCGGATATTCCCACAGGAAGAAGTCCAATGGAGTCAAATCAGGCGAAAGTGAACACCGTCATACTCAATTATTTGACCGATATGATGGCATGCCTACCCACAAGAAATCTTCAATGAAGAATTACATCGTCAGGAATTTGTGAATCAAATAATTGAGTATGGCGGTGTTGAATATTGGCCTAAGTGAAAGCCTAATCTAACTCCACTGGGCTTTTCCTGTGAGGATATCTGTGCGAAACCTCCATAAAAATTACAGTACCTTAAAGGACGCATTATGGACGCTTGTTCCAAAGGACATGCGTCCCACCCCTGAAACCTTTTCGATGCTTCCAGCGGTGAGGGAAGTCTATGGACGTCCAGAGCATTTGTCGTTTTTGACACTTTCCCTGCCTGCTCTGGAAACGTAGATATTCCTCAAAAAGCTTGCTTTCGTGAAAATGTACACAGCCTTACACCTGCTTCAAAATTTCGTAAGTCTTCGTAGCACTTTTTCCCAAGCGAACACAAAAATTAATATCCATTATCCGCTCAACAAACGCAATTTCTTTCGACCGCTGACGGCTAAATACATACGCCAATAAAATATAATGCAGTGGCAACCCACCAACCACGTGATTTGGAACAAACTTTTTTTAGAAAAAGGGAAGAATGCAGTAACACACAGAAATGTTATTGTAGTCACTCAACTGAAAAAATGTTCACGTTAGAGGCTCAGTCCGGGAACTTTTGAATCCTACTAGTACTATATTTTCAGATGCCTGAGAAAAAAATTAATTTATCTAATCGCCAAATATTAAAGAGTTGTAGGGCCCAAAGTATTTCACGTAATACAAATATACGAAAATTAGTTATGTAACTGTTCAAAAAGCTTCCTACTAAAAGCAAAAAAAAATCAAGTACATTGAAACAAAATTCGATTTAGTACATTAATTCAGTGTTTCTCAAACTGTGGGGCGCCCCCCGGGGGGCGCGGGCATATCGAAAATAAAAGATTTAAAAAATAATTAATTTTCTGGAATTAATTAAAACAAAATACTTTCAAACATAATAAAAAATGCACTTTTACTCAGATATAGTTTACTGGCGCGATATAAAACATCAAAAATAAAAACTTCTTCAATACCTAATTAGCTATCTTTGATCCTATAACCAAATAAAAAAAACTTTTATTTTATTTGCTGTAATCCCATGATGAGAGATTTTTTATTACGTTTTCTTTTTAAATCTAAATAATACTCTTTCAGAGAAAAAACAAATCCCAGATCCAGAATCGAAAAAATTTAGGAGCATAAAAAATTCATCACTGTGATTATTTTTAAAATATTGCACATTATAGCTGTAATATGTTTTTGCTGATTATCTGTTTGACCTTCTAAGTTATTGATACAGTTAGTTATATGACCCCTCTCTTATGTGTTTGTTTCTCATTTAGGGAAGTTGTAAGTAATATATTTCTTTGTTGCGCTTTTTTCCATGCAAAAGAATTGTATGATATTTGAAAAAGCACAGAGAGCACTTTGAAGGATTATTTGGCCAAGATTTATTTTTATGAGTATTCTCAAACTTATAAAGCATAAAAAAAACGTTTTACACAATTTTTTTAGCAGTAGCATACATATTATCATAATGAATACACTTTTAACCCGGAAGTGGTCGCACGGGACAAACAGATCACGAAATTGTTAATTCTGGCAAAACTGTTTATTTGTTACCAAAGAAAAATTGAAAAGTTCTTAAAAGTAGGTAGGTTTAATTTCTCTTAGTTAAATTATTCACTGGAATCACGATTTGTATCGTGTACAATAAAATAATTATAAAAAAAAGGATTGGGGTGACTCAATCACCCCGCGTCACCATTAACGCTAGTATCGAGTGTGTGTCTTCCCCCGGGATAAAACATTTTGAAGTCTTCTCGCTTTAAATATTAAAAATAACACTATTATTCTTCATCGGAATTTTATATTATTTTTCATTGTTTAACATTAATTCTAAATGCTAATTCTGTGAGGCTTAAAATAACAGTTCGCTTAAAACTAATTATAATATGAGCATTCATTTTGAAATATCATTTTACATTTTCGTAAACATTGTCGTGCATTGGGTTTACTCTCCTGACAATTCAGCTATTTATCAAGAATGTTTTAGTTTTTTAAAAAATGAACTCGTTCGAAGAGCGGGTATTTCAGACAGTATACTTTTAATGTATCAGTGCTGCACAAAGTATTTTATAACTAATTAATTAATACTAAATTAAGAGCAAGTTTAATAAGTATTAGCGACTTCCATGCGCTTGTCTTACAGAGGAAAGTTTTTCAAAGGAAGGTTTACGATTAGAAATTGACACTGAGTACATTTTCTATATGTTTGGCTGAGATCTCTATTTTGTCTTGAAAGCAGCCACCGCATTTTGCAACTTGTTCCAATTTAAAAATTCGAGAAAGAATCATAATATATATATTACTTAAAAGTTACATATATAAAATTTAATGTACTTATCTTATTAATTTGTACGATTTATAATTAAGATCGCTTTGTAGCCTTAGCATCAAAGTGCATTATTATTGCATTCAATACATTATTATTGTATAAAGGGGACGCGATAAAAATTATGATTGAAAAGTGGGTCACCGGTATTGAAAGTTTGAGAAGCACTGCATTAATTGATTGCTTATGTATAGTAAAAATACCATTCAACGAAATAAGATAGATAATTCTAGTTATTTTACCAGAGTTATTTGTTTGTAGCAATTTTCACGCTCATCAAGAACAGGTTCAATCAAACATATTTTGAAAACACTCCTACTTACACTCCTTTGAAAATTCCTACTTAGGTCAACAAAAAAAATTTTATTTTAGTTAATTAAATTTAAATAAAGAATTAATATTTGAAAAGACTGTATTACCAAATCAAGTGTCATCCACTACAAGTTTTTAAAAAATGTATTTGAACTTCAGTGGATGAATAAAAGGAATTTTATTAACGATTCAAAATTTGAACAGGATATATATATATATGTATAATTATATATGTATAATTATATATATATATATATATATATATATATATATATATATATATATATATATATATATATATATATATATATATATATATATATACGAGGCATATCCAGAAACTTAAGTTTATGCGTTCCAGCGCAGCGATCCCAGTTCTGCGCATGCCCGGCAGACGCTCAGTATCAAGAAGAAGAAACACATGCGTCATTTTTAGATCACTGTCAGCCACGTACGCTTTGTTGTGCTTGTTTACAATGTCGGTGTTGATTGAAAATCCCGCTGCGTGCGAAATCAGATGTGTAATTCGTTTTCTGAATGCTAAGAAAGTGAAACCAATCGGAATTTATCGGCAAATTTGTGAAGTTTAGGGACAAAATGCGATGAACGATTCAATGGTGAGAAGATGGGTCCGACAGTTCAATGAAGGACGTAGTGAAGTGCACGATGAAGAACGAAGTGGGCGTCCATCTTTGATTACAGAAGAACTGGTTCACGCGATTGATGAGAAGATCAAAGAAAACCGTAAGTTTATAATTAGTGCTCTCGCTATGGAATTTGCACAAATCTCAAGATCACTAATGCATGAAATTGTTACTGACAAACTCGAATTTCATAAACTTTGCGCACGTTGGGTACCAAAAATTCTTACTGAGTCTCACAAAACAAAACGGATGGGTTGTGCACTTGAGTTTTTGACCCGCTATCATGAAGGCGGCGTAGATTTTCTATCACAGATTGTCTCAGGAGATGAAACTTGGGTTTCTTATGACACCCCTGAAAGTAAGCGGCAATCAATGGAATGGAGACACACTTCATCCCCAACAAGGGTTAAGCCGAAACACATCTTGACACCTCGAAAGATCATGTGCACAGTGTTTTGGGACATCAAAGGAATCTTACTGATTGATTTTTTACCACGAGGTCAAACAATCAATGCAGCTGTTTACTGCGAGACACTTAGGAAATTGCGCCGCGCAATACAGAATAAGCGCCGAGGATTTCTGTCAAAAGGTGATGTTTTTCTTCACGACAATGCATGACCACACACTGCAAATGTGACGAAAACCCTCCTACGAGGATTTGGCTGGGACGTGTTTGATCATCCTCCGTACAGCCCTAGCCTCACTCCTAGCGATTTTCATCTCTTCTTACATCTCAAGTCTTTCCTTGCCGGTAAACACTTCAACAGTGACAAAGAGCTGAAAGAAAATGTTTCCAACAGGTTGAAGACACAGGCGGCAACCTTCTATGAAGAAGGCATAGAAAAACTTGTGCCACGATATGACACATGCCTGCAAAATTTCGGCAGTTATGTGGAAAGGTAGTTTAAGAGTTTTACATTTTTGTCCAATAAATGTTTTTTCTGTATCTGTATACAATTTATTTTTATTACCAAACGGAACTTAGTTTCTGGATATACCTCGTATATATATATATATTAAAAGAGTGAACTAAAATAGTAGTAATTTGAAAAAAAAATTAATCAAAATTGTGTATTGCGAGATAAATATTCATTTTAGTTCTTTGAATGAAATAAAATAATTCACATAGCTGTAGAAAAATGTATCTCTAACTGAAAATCTGAAAAATATTATTCGTACTGCGCATTTATTATTTACCAGTTAAAAGAATTTTTTGAAATATGTTTGTCTGATAATGACAACTATTCGTAAACTCTGACTTCAAATATACATCAGAAGACTTAAATCGGGATTTTTGTTTTTTACTGCTTAAATGCTCTTTTCATTAAAAGTTAGTAAACATTTTACTGTTTTTCAAAATTAAAAGTTTAGTATGACAAGATCAGAAGAAAAAAAAATATTGCTCTTTTTCTATGCATTCAATTAAATCCATTTCAACAAAGAATTTTCTATGACTAAACAAATTACGTATTTTACAATTTTCACATAGTTTATGAAGGTAGTTATGCAACTCTAATGCAATTAATTTGGATTTCATGCTTAATTTTTTAATCTGTTGTTTTCCAGATAAATGTTCAGTGATCCATTTTAATTTCTCAAACTTAAACTATTCCGGTGAAAACTTTCCACTTAATCTGTGGGATTATAAAGTGTGCTTCAACTTTTTTAATTTTGAAAGCTTTAAGAAATAATTATAATAATTGGATTCAATTAGTTAGTTGAAAATGCGAACGAAAATTCAATGAATTACGTTTGAATCTAATTATATAGTTTTCCTTGTAAAAAGTATCGATTAACTAGTTTTAACTATTACTAATTTCTACATACTTACATAAGTCAAAATTGGAAGCAAAAATATTTTCCAAATTCTAAAGAATCTGTAGAAAAGAATCAGAAATTTTAAATGTAAATACTTATAATTGTGATTGAGGCCGGCTGGGTGGAGTGGTTGGTTTGTACCTGGCCTTCTGCACCTAAGGTTTCGGGTCCGACTCCGACCCAAGTCAGTGGATTTTCATGATGCAGGAAATCAAAAGCGGCCATGTCGTATGAGTATACGGTATGTAAAAGATAATTAGAGTGTCTATTTGGCTTATGTGATCTCGGCAATATTAAATCCTGGTACAGGTTCGCATCGTCAGATCTAAGATGTCTCTATCTAGGGAGGAAACTGGGTGTCTCAAAATTACCTGTGGCGATTGGTATCTACCTATATGGTGCCACGCTAAAAAGAGATACCAGATTCTAGGTAATGTCTGCAATTGAAAAACAACAATCCGGAGCTCATTAGAAATAAAAAAATAAATAATTGTGATTTAGTGAGAGCTTATTAACGTCACACTATAAAAAAGCACGAGAGCATTTGTCAACGGACATCGTAGTTTTGAAAGTAAGTGACGAGGACACTCTCCAAACGACCACATCACGCCACCGGGAGGACAATGGATCCAAATAGATTTTAATTTGCCTCAGCCCATCTACACAAAGGGTCCCCAGGGACACACTAGTGTTCAAACTCATGACACGTCGACCACAAGCTTGCGACCATGATTACTAGGCTACCCTGGCCCCTAAATAATTTTGAATGGTATCAAACAAGTAATTTAAAAAATAATTTCTTAAATCAATACCCATTTAGGTCAACAACGAAAAATTTTATTTTAGTTAATTCAATTAAATTAATGAATTAGTAGTACAAAAAAACTGAATCAAGATTAAGTATTATCCACTACAAATTTAAGAAAATATATTTCAAGCCAAGAAAAAATGCTGCCATTTATTGGTGATAGTTCTAACTTCGTCAGAAATAACGCAGAATAAAATTAAAATTTAAAAAATAAAATTTAATTGATTAATGTATAACTGAAAAAATGTGTTAACATCAAATGTTATCCACACAAATTTTAAAAAATGTGTTGGAACTTCAGTGGATGAATAAAAAGTATTTGCATTAACAATTGAAAATTTGAATATATATATAGGAAGAGAGTGGTGAGAACTAATAGTAAGAATTGAAATATGCTTTTATTTGTATTTCGTTCTCAGGGATTGACAAACAAAATAATTTTTATAATGCTAGAATGTTTTATTTATACATATATAAATATAAAACCCAAATGTAATCTTAAAAAAAGTAGAAATATTTACCATTCATATATCTTTTTGAAATATGACAGATTGTTGGCTCTAAGTTAAAACTGTTTTAAAACGCATTAACGAACTCCCCTTTTAAAGTTCCTTCTTGAAATCTTATAATTTTACCATTTTTCTTTTATATAAATTATGAATAAGAGATTACTTACCAAGCCAGCTGGGTGGCGCAATTGGTTTGTCACTGACCTTGTACGACTAACTTGCGGGTTCGACCCCGGGACAAGTCGGTGGATTTTCATGATGCATAAAATCAACAGCGGCCATGTCACATGAATATGCGGCATGTAAAAGATCCCTTGAGAGCCTGTTTGGCTTGGGTTCTCTAAGCAAAATTAAAATCTTAAGTACGGTTTCGTATCGCCAAATCTCAGTTGCCTTCCTCTGGGGATAAAACTAGGCTTCAAAATTACCTGTGGCGATTGATATCCACCTATATGTTAGTCGAGATCGTTGGACCGCGGGTGTGAGAGGGTTCGAATAAGAAACAGACATTATCTTAAGTTAAACACTTTTACTTAATCCTGAACACACACTGTGCTAACTAAAACTGAGGAGCAATAAAACTTATTAATCCTATTACATAAATATAAACAGTTATCTTATCAGTTCCTCGAACACTCTTGCTACCAACTTGTTAAGTCGTCCGCAGCAAAGTGGACGAATTCCACCTATCTCTGGTGGCCGCAGTAGCCGAGTGGTCAAGGTATCAGATCGTGGCTGGCCTTGTCACAAGTTCGAGCCCAGTACCACTAAAGATCCTCCGTGTAGGGGAGCGATGCACGTTAAATCTGTCGAGAGCTCAAACGTCCTCCCGTTGGTGTGGAGTGGTAGTTAGAAAAGGGGGTGTCAGCTCAGCTGTCGTCCACATCACTTGACAATGGTTCAAAATTACGTGGTCCGTCGCCAAAATCCCTCGTATAGCTGAGCAGTGCGACGTTAATATTCACTCACTCACTCCACCTATCTCTGAATCCTTCCCTGTGGAATTAATATTACGAAGTGTGACCACCGAACGCTCACACTATGCTTTCCGTGTAGGATCAATTTTTAACCATCACTCCGCCTACTCCACGACTAGCACTTAAACGGAAGTTTTCATTCACATAGAATCAAGTCATCTTTACGGAAAGCGGTTTTCAATTAAAATCACTGTTAAAAAGAGTATTTTCCCAGAGGATTAGTTGAAGCCCGAATAGAATGGGGGCGCACTAAAAAGAGATTCCACCTCCCGGGGAATGTACTAGGTTTGAAAGGGTGAAACTTTAATCCGTATCCCCATTGTAAATAAAAAATATTTACTTACCAATTTATAAAAGCACGTATACTTTCTATTCCTGTGTATAACGCTCACTTTTAACACCAAAAAATACATCGAAATTTACGGGTGCGCTTTGTACGTCAAATATAAATATGATAGCCTTCAAAAGAAATAAAAGATGAGCATAAAAAAGTTAATTTCTATATAAATTTAAAAGCTTATTATTTAAAAGAAATGACATTCCTCGTGAACTTAAATTATTGGATGACCTGAAAAATTCATCATATTAGTCTTTCGTTAATCCCCGAATTCTGTTTCTCATCTTCACCGTCACTGATCTATAAATAAATAATCATATCTTCCTTACCATCTAGATTGTTACATATACTACATTTTTAAATGACTTTTTATTATGTCAGGTTTAATTTCATTCAATGATTTTATTTTATCCACTAGAACATTACATTTGGAGTTCATAAGGTATGAATCTTTTTATGCACATGTACATTTTAGGTTTCTTCGTAAAAAGGGGTTCACGTTATATGGCGAATATACCTAAAAATTAACCCGTGCACGTTAGACGCCGGTATATACGGTAATCGTGAAGATACGAATATGCCAGTATGGGTTCGATTATGGTCAATATAAAGCAATCGCTTTCATTTTATGTTGTTTTTATCGATCTATTGAAATATTATTAACATGTTTTCAATTAAATTTTCGTTAATATATGAGCGCGTTCAATCCGTATTTTAACCCATTTTATGACAAAAGAAAATTATTGGTTGTAGGAATAACTCTTAATGAGTCTTTAAATACTCGTATAAATATGTTGTAATTAGACATGCAGCAAAAATAAATAAATAACTAAATAACATTGACTATTTATTCTATGGGTTCGAAAGAAAGAAAAATTTAATGTTATTTAATCTTAAAAAAAAACAAAATTTGGGGAAAATTGAAATTATGTTACATTACCGAGAATGCTTCACTAAATCTGACAAATTTTGTATATTAATTCTTTTGGGGGCTCAAAATTCTCTCCTTGGCATTGAGGTGATGTAAAAAGAGCCCAATCCGTTCTGCAGTGTCATCTGACTGTGACAAAGGCCCCAGCAGTCTAATAATTTTTATTTATTTATTCTACAAATGTCACACACTACAATAGCACCTACGCCATTAGTGCATGTGTTCTCCAATACTTTTCGACAGTAGAATTAAAACTAATTAGTGCAGGGTGCACGACCAAATGTTCAGTGGTCATAGGCTAACCAGAATCCCACAGAGTGCACTCCGTTGTCCGCGATACCAATTTTGTAGAGATAAAATCTCAGACAGTCATGCCCTGTCAAAAATCAAAAATGAGTTACAACAACATTTCTAGGAGCCTCAGGAACCCAGGATGGGTTCTTCAAGATTGTCCAGTTCTTGTCCTTCGACAACTCCGCAGCTTCCATTTAAAAATCATATTTTAAAACCATATTAATAAAAAGCCTTAAGAAATTAAAGGTTAAAGTTCTCGTGTATCTTTGGGTCCCAAGGGCTCCTTCCTTAGCAAGGAAATCAGAATGTTTATTTCCAGCAATGTCACAATGAGCCGGTATCCACTGAAAATAAATTTTATGAGGAAAGTATTTTAAGGTATTCGACTATGTTCGGAACCGTGATTTTAAAAAAGCGCCTAAATGGATAATTTTCATGATATTTAGTGTCACTCAGATTAGAATGCATGCATAAAATTGTTTTAAGGACATTTTGACAAAAAAATTTATTTAAAAATAATATTTTGGCAAAAAATCTTTTTTCCAAATGTTCTCCTTTTGTGAAAAATGGTTGTATTATAATAATATTTTGCCTGTATATATATAGCTCAGACCTCTCTACAGAGGCTCAACTAGAATTTTTGAAAAATTCACATTATTTTCAGAGTTACCACCAATTGAAATAATTAATGGCGTTTTTCTTAAAATTGCTCCCCTCTGTTGTCGTAAATATGAATAAACCCACTTCTAAGTTATATATTTCAGAAACTCTATTTGAGCCTCTGTACAGAGGTCTGAGATATAGACAGGCAAAATATTATTATAATAGAAGCATTTTTCACAAAAGGAGAACACTTGGATAAAAGATTATTCTTAGTTAATTTTTTGCCAAAATATTGCATTTAAATAAAAAAAAAATTGTCAAAATGTCCTTAAAACAATTTTATACATTTATCTAAGTGACACTAAACATCATGAAAATGGTCCATTTATGCGCTTTTGCAAAATCACGGTTCAGAACGTAATCGGATACCTTAAAAATGATCTGCATTTTAAAATTCTTTGAGAATTACAGAGGTAATTTGAGATAAAGCGTGTAATGTCGATTTAGAGTAGGAAAAGATAACCTTTTTTTGAACTCAAAGCTTCTTAGTGATAGTTGCTCGATCACTACTGCAATAACTTCAATATCGCCATCGCTTAATAATCATGGTAATTGGTAACCAGGGTTGCGGAATAGTGGACTTGAGTCCTAATGCTACCAAAGACCCACTGTGTAGAGGGGTATCAGGCTACTGTTGGCGGTAGATTTTTCAGTTCTTGGTGCAACTACAGGAGAGGTTGCTATTTTGTGAAAGAAGGTCGTTGGTCTTGGAACGGGACGGACAGAGAAGGGGGGTTCTTTTGGTCTTTGAGCTAGAAGCACTGGATTGATTTTTGTATAAAGGAAAGAGAATTCCTTTATTTTTTTAATCAGGCAAACAGGGCTAGGTTTTGCTGTTTTTAGGAAAGATAGAATTCTGGTCCTTTTGGCACGACGTATTGTGCTGATAAGTATTAAGAATCTTAGTATAGGAAGACATTACAGGACTGGCACACGTTAAATGTATCATGACTCAAAATCTTCTCGCTGATGCTGGATGGAAGTTAAGACAGTGGGATGCCAGCTCAGTTATTGTCCTCGTCCTTTGACCGAGGTTCAAAATTACGAGGTACGTCACCATTAGCTTTCGCGTTGCTGCAAAGTGGGACGTCAAGAAACATTAACTCATTCCGTTTATTTCATAGAAGTCATGTTATATGGTCCATTATGTGTTTTGGGGTAACTCAATTATTTAAAAGTATCTTTCAAGAATTTATAAAATCGATAAGTGTTTTTTTTTAATTTAAGTTATCATTATTCAATTTTATTTTGAGTCCGTAAAATAAATATTTTTATTTTATTGATAGATAGAATTGCTAGTGTAAATTATTATATGGTTATGTGAGTTTATTGAAGTCGCATAAAATGTTCATGTGACTTAAAAGTATTTATATAGACGTTTTCATTTTTATATCGGACAGGAAAGAGGTTATGCTACTTTAATCTGTCTGCATATACATTTTCTCTTTTTCTATCAGCTTAAGAATTTGCTAAAGCATGTTTGGAATTTTCTATGAAGTAGGGTTAACTGGGCTTAAAAGAATACTTCTATGATGCAACAAATGTTCTGATTTTTTTTAAAAAAGGAGCTGTATTTGATGAGAAAAATAAATGAGCTAAGCAAATCATTTCAACAAGCATCGTCAGAACATTAATATATATATATATATATATATATATATGGAATTTGAAGAAATTAAATTTACCATGATACCTGTTATTCAAAATTCTAAGTTCTACTTTTAACAATTAAATAAATTTTAGTTTGGAATCTTACGAAAACATTTTCATACCATTATAAATGAAAAATTTTGATAATGTCTATTCATTGATAAAATTTAATTCAAGTGAAATTTTACGTAAGGCCCTAGATAAAATTATGTTAGTTGGAAATACGATGTTTCATCCTCACTTTTTAAATGAAATAAATGTTTTGAAACACATTGAAAATATTTTTTTAAATCATTAAAATCTGAAATCTCATTTTAAACGTTTTCAATGTACGTTCATTATTTTCTAATACTTCTTTTAAAAAATATTATTTAACAAAACATTACAATATGTTATAAATAGACGTAGTAACGTAATAAGATTTTCTCTTCATAACTGTGTAGCGTGTAATTTACTCACTATATATTTATTTTCTATTTTTAAAAAATCGGATTAGTTGTTTCAGAACGGAACTATGAAAAACTCGTGTTTTCAACTGTTTTTCGATCTAGAAAAATTAATTTATTTAAATGTACTCAATTCATGTGACGTTATAGTCACATGATAAAGCAGTCAGGTGTTTCCAGCTAATCAGTTCATGCGCTTCGTTGTTACCAAATTTTGATCTTTTTAGAAACTTTCTCTTAAAAAATACAAATTTTTCATCAACAACAATGCACATTGATAGACAAAAGCCTTTTATTTAAAAGTACATGCATAAAAAATAATAAAAAATTTATTTAAAAATACTCTGAAGAAGTTTATTTTTTATAACATTTGAAAATTTTTATCCAATTATAAAATTTGAAGTTTTACCCAAGTTTTACATAAAGAACAAGTACAATTAGTTTGATGTCTGTTTTGAATTCAATGGAGAACTCGTGTTTGTCTTTATCATGTGACCGTCATGAATTGAGCCCATTATATTCCTATGCTATTAATTGTTATCTTATTTATTTCAAATTCAATGCATGGTCAACAAATATTTAAAAACTCTCGTGACAATTTAGAATTCTTCCACTTTCAAATATAACTAAAATTAAAGTAGCGATAGTATTCAATATATTTTTGTGAAAATAGTTTTAATTAATGCCACCCATTCATCACATATATCCAAGATGGAGCATCTGGCTTTAATTACAACGCAGAAATCAAAATTTTTAATTTTTATTTATCTCGTAGAAAACTAGTCATCTTAGTTCAAACGGAACAGTATTTATCTCGGTGTGCAGTACAAAAGAATTTATTTAAATTCTTAAGTATTGAAAATGCCATTGTAAAAATTAAGCAGATTTAACTATTTTCTTTGAAACAGTTATAAAAGGTTGTAGTATAATAAATTTATGTAGTCCCTCAGTGATAACAATAGAAATTGATGTTTTTTCCTGTGAGAAATACACATTGATATATATACCATCACTCAAGTTTTAAATGATTGTAAGTCTTTTATGAAAATATAGTTGGATTTTGTCAAAAAAAAGTCCGCTTTACCTTTTATTTCCTGTTATTTCATCAAAATATATCGGTATGGTTATAATGTTAATTTTAACTTAAAATTACTAAAGAACGTTTTTTTTATAAAATTAAATATTGAGAAAAAGCATTACGATAAAGTATACAGAATTGTATCCTGCTGTAGTGCAGAAGTTCCTACACTTTTTTGTCTCATAGAACCTTTGCTGTGTTTTTTTGTTTTGGGTAGACCCTGCTGACCTAATATTGAATTTTTGCAAATTTATCAATTTAATTGTCTTTTTGACAGATGGTACTACTACTTACTTTAAAAGAATTAAATTTCTAACTGTAGAGAAGTATAGCGTTTAAAACTTAAAAAGCACATGTTAATGTATTAAATTAAAACTAAAGTAATGCATAAAATAACTGAACAACAAACAAATGCTTTTGATAGGAGAGAGGAATATGTTGTTTCAATATAAAATTTTCAACATTTAATATCAATCTAGTCAGAGGTTTTACCTTCAAATCTCCTTTGTTAGTTACTGTCCTCAGTTTCCCCTCAACCTTTCTTTTTTTTTTTTAATTTTTGAGATTGGCAAACTCACTGAAACTTTCTCTCACTAGGAAAAGTAATTAAAAACTTTCTCACAATATTACATAATTTGCAACAAATAACAGGTATGTTTTTTTAAAGCCAAAATTGCTCACATTCGTTTCTAAACTTTATTTTAAGATCTTCGTTGGGGTTTATTATAATCAGTTCCTTTTATAATACGACATTTTTTTTCAAAAAATGTGACTATATTAATTCAATGTCTACTGTGGTATTACTATAAAAAAGCAGTCTCAAACATTGTTTCAAAATTTGAGTAAAGGGCATTTAAATGTTGAACGTAGGTTAAAATATCCTGACAGATTGTCTGTGACAAATTCAAAAAATTCGAGACACGTCCAATATTATACTTCTTTAGCTTAATTCTGGAAAGAAATGCTGAAATGGTCCCTGTCTTAATAAAATTTATGCTCTTTCACCTAGTAACCATAAATTCACCTTACTAAATTCAATAAATAAATTATTTAAATTGGTTAAATCTGATTTCCACTAGATCAAATTTTTTTTAAGATTAAAATCCCCATCTGGTTTAATGAGAGCCCCTATCATAGGCCCATTTACACTTCATGGACCCTCAAATCATTTTTCACTGGTGTGAACCCCTTGCATGTCGTCACAGACCCCCAGGGTTCTATATAAACTACTTTGGAAATCACTGCTGTAGTGTATTGAAAAACTGTAATTTTGTTTGTCTCTCATTCATTTTACTTAATCTACCGTAACAAGAGTTTAATCCTTGAGGTCCATCCTCTCTAACTCAGGTTTTCTTCCGTCTACCAAATTGGCACTTTAATCCTTTCGTGGGCCTTGGGAAGATTACTTCCCATTTACATGATCTTACACAATACACCTGTGAGAAGCGCAAAGCCCATTATAAAATATTGGCTTATAAAGATGGAAAGACTTATTATCACTTCAGTTTTTTGCTACTGTACATAATCCAGCAATTATGACATCTGTAAATCGGACAAAGAAAGAGATAGTACTAAAGCATAAGTACCTTGTCGCTGTATGCAACAATGTCATGGGAGGGGTTGATCGTTTTAATCAAAGAAAAGATAGATACTAAATAAGAAGAAAGGCTGTAAAACGTTGTCATCATATCTTTTATTATCTTTTTTACCTATACATCATAAATAGTTTCATACTGTGGCAAGGGAACAAAAGAAACAGAAGTTTACACCAGTTAACGCTCCGTATAGCATTAATTAATCCGCTAATAGATCGCGATTCCTCAAAGAAAAGGAAAGGACGTCCTGCTAGCTTCCAAGCAAAGAAGTATGTAGTTCCGGATGATGAGCGCTTAGCTAGTGTGGGAAGTCATGTGACAAAAATGGTTTCCAAGTATACACAATGTAGGAAGTGTCTTAGAAAGGGACAAGAAAAGAAGACCCGCATCACGTGCGGTGAGTGTGATGTCCCCTTGTGCATTGAAACATGCTTCTCATCTTTTTATGGCAAATTATCACCTTTAAATTTAATTTACTTTATGACTGTGAATGGTTCCTTTAGAGGTATTCTTTCCATCCCCAAAATTTAAAGGTCAACATAAAATTCGGCGTAATAAAATACAGTCAAACCTGTTTTTGTGCGCTCTTTTTTTATGAGATTTCCTTTTTGTACGATTTTTTATATATGATATTTTTAATGCGGTGTATGAATTTCAATGGCTATGGCGCCACTGTAATGTTTTCTATCTATTTATTAGTGGCATAACGGATAATGTTAGGACCCCCTTCTCCCTGAAAGTCAGGTTTCGCCTTTAATACTTTATAAATTGGGTAAATACGTATTTAGCGTTAGTCCAGCCTTGGGCCCCTAGAGTCCTGCCCCCCCCCGTGATGCGCCACTGAAATATAGACACTTCAAGACACTCTGTTCCTTTGTTATAACTGTCTCCCAACAATGCGCATTCAGTTGCTTTCTCTCAACGCTCCAGCAAGCCGCACTTGATTTCAGACAAAACTGTTAATGACAGTGATATTATCAATAATTTGATAAATTATGAAAACGGACAAGAAGCCAGATTCTTTGAGAGCGGATAAAATATGCGGGAATCCAGCTTTCCAAAAAATTGAAAAAGCATTTTCTTAAAATAGATATCACTGAAGAAAGGAGTATAAAATTCCAAAAAAGGCTTCAATCATGTATAGCTGGTAATCGTGACATTTACAAGTAAATGACCACCCGTCCTTCGTTACAAAAACTTATCTCTTACTTTATGTTGTCAAAAAATAAATCAACTGAAATTGCACTTTCAAGTGACGAAAGCGATTTTGAACTTATTCATTACAGGACTTTGGATTTCGATGAGTAGCGATGAATTATGTATGTGCATTTTAAAGACTTATCCGTATATACAATGAGAAACTATGTTTTTAAAATGTTTCCATGTGTAACATTTAATTATTTATTTTATTATGGTAGTACTCTTACATAAATTTCGTAAATAATCGGCATATTTTATAAATGCTACTTTTTTTTATGCGGTCCCTATCCACCGCATAAAAAAAGTTTTTTGTAGTATTTCCACGAATTAGTTTGTTATACATGTAAGAATTTATGAAATTTTTGAATATTTTTTGTGCGATTCTTTTATACGGTCCCTATCTACCGCCCCAAAATAGGTTCCACTGCATATTTCCTTAAATGCTATTGTTTAATTGTTAATAAAATATATAAAACTGCTAGAAATTCAAAAGAGAAAGAATTCAGAGAGGCCTTCGAAAGGGTTAAGCTACAACAACGCCTTTAAACAAGTAAACACCACTACCTTATAGTACATAATTAATTATTGAGATAGCTTCTTATCTTTTCATGACAAATAATCACCACTAAATTTAATTGTATTTATGACGGTGAATGGTTCATTAGGAAGCATTTTTCCTATCCTTAAAATTTAAATGTAAACATAAAATTAGGCTAAATAAAATATATTTCCTTAAATGCTATTGTATAACTGTTAAAAAAACTACGAGCAGTACAAATGAGAAACAAATGACTCACGAAAGGATTAAGCTAGAACAACGCCTTCAAACAAGTAAATATCACTCCCGTGTAGTACATAACTAATTATTGAGATAGATCATATAATGTAGATGTTTATGGAGAAGAGTAGATGCTCGTGTATAATATTTCCACATAAATAAGTGTCAACACTATATTTGCTTAGCCACTTTAACGACACTAGAATACGAATGATTTTCATTTTGTCCCGTTCGAGGGGTTGCATCTCATTCAGATATATACAAACTGATTCTTACCCTTTAGCATGTTTTGTCTGCATATTGCGAGATAATTTGTAGTGATTAACAAAAAAAGTAAATTGTTCACAATGTTTGATTATCTTCAAGTTTAATTCAATGGTTTCTTCATCCATGCTGCATTCGGATCTCCCCGGAAATCACGCTAATGAGCGTGATCTTCACCTCAGCCAACATGAGGAGAAAGTACCAGGATACTACGTCCAGTACATTTACACTAATATATTTTGTAAAAATCAAAATAACATATTCTGCTTCATTAATTATTATAATGATAAAGCCTTGAAAAGTGCTTCACAAAATTTGACCGTTAGATTTAATTTATTTTTCCTTTTTCTTTAAACAAATAAATTTGAATAAACTATATTTTTTATTTCAAACCATTTTTATATTTAAAAAAATCTCATTTTTCTCTAAAAATTATGTCTAATCTCAAGATAAAATAAGTTCAAATTCAAAAAAAATTGATTCCTGCAGTTCTGCGTCTCTTTCACCATTATATCACACAGAGAAGAGACAAAGGCTTCATTATACTGACCACCTAAATGTAGGGAGGATGATAAATTGGTGCTTTTACTCCTCTTTTTC
The DNA here is from genome assembly GCA_019973935.1 of Trichonephila clavipes. Taxonomy (NCBI): domain Eukaryota; kingdom Metazoa; phylum Arthropoda; class Arachnida; order Araneae; family Nephilidae; genus Trichonephila; species Trichonephila clavipes. Next base: position 969,758 of record BMAU01020425.1, read on the forward strand.
CCGTTTATTTTTTTATCGCAATAAATCGATCGAGATTGAATATTGATCTTCAAATGTTTTTCTTTCGAAGTAGTTTTTCTTAAAAGGCGTTATTCGATGTTTCTCAACTTTGAGAGAAAGTTTTTATACCAGTAGTTTTTCTAATTAAATTATGACCAAAGGCTGTTGGGGTGAAGTTTTTTTTTTTTTTTTTTCGTCTTTGCCTTGATAATTCTTCAACAAGTTGTATTAAAATAAACTGACCAAAACCATTAAATATTCAACAAATATAAAATAAATATTTCGCATATATACACGAATATTTGTGTCTTAAAGAATCATTTCATATCTATACATATAAATAAAAATGAAGTGTCTGTTTGTAATTTGAAATTAACAGCTTTTTACTAAATGCATTTCAAAGTATATACGGTACTTACATGAAAAAATAAATTTTTAAAATTTTTGTCTGTCTATCTATCTATCTGTCTGTCTTTCTGTCTATCTGTTTGTTCCGGCTAATCTCTGAAACGGCTGGACCAATTTTGACGAAACTTTCACTGCAGATAGTTAATGTTACAAGGAATAACTTAGGCTACTTTTACTTTAGAAAAAAAATTATAGGATTCCGAGAGAATAAAATTAAAACCAATGAAATAGGGAGCAATATCTGATTCAAATAGGGATTTTTTATTTCAATAGGGACTATTTTTATTCAATAGGAATTATTTTTTTTTAATACGGATTATTTTATTTCGCGATCCTTCTGTCTCAACGATTGTTAGCAGTTACATCAAACTTTTTTCTTTGATTAGGTTGCTGCCATTCACGACATTTCCCGTTCATGTCTTGATCCTAATGATTTTACAGTCCTTAACTGCATTGTCAAAGGTCATGGGTCCCTTTCACCCCCTTCCTTGCGGCTTCGTTTGTGTTCGCGTTTCACCCTACTTGCTACTTAGACCTATTTTGATCCTAAAGATTTTAGTCATCACCCCATCGACAGTGTCAAAGATCATGCGCCCCTTTCACCCCTTGCTTAACAAAAAGCAAAGAAAAAAATAAAACAAAAAAAGAAGCATAGATTCATAAAGTAGAAGAAAAGTTTTCGTAAACTCTGTAAATTGAATAAACACTTTTTTGTTAAATTCCACGTGGACGAAGTCGTGGGTAACAGCTATTTAACATAAAATAAATGCATCAGAAAGTTATATTAACGTATTACACATCCAGATAAAATTATTTACACTATTTTTAGCGTTTAGTACACAAAATTTGTTACTTTTGCTGAGCAGGTAGGTGTTTTCAAAAATTGACCCGCAAGAAAGTTACGGGGCGACATAAATAATAATAACAATAATAAAAAAAATCAGCAATTATATCTAAAGACTTAAAATTTAGCAAACATGTTTTTTTTTGTTCAGCCGAGTTATATAAAAAGCTTTTTTTTGTTTAATTTATGCAATTCACGTAAAATTAACTCATTAAAAACTTCTTTATCCTTCAGTCTGTATTTTTTAATTTTTAAATTCACCCGTGCGAAGAACGGGTGTACCAGCTAGTTTGTTCATATGGATGAATAAAAAGCTATCAATTTTTTTTCAATGTTTGTTTTTCTCTCTATTTGTTTTCCTCTCTATTTGTTTTCCTCTATGTTTTCCACTCTCTAACTTTGTGTTTATTTCTCTTTCATTTTCTCTCTTTCTCTGTGCGTGTGTGTGCGCGCGGGCGAGCTCAGTTGTCCTCTTCATTCGTTACTTGATCATTGCTGTACGTAATCTATCTATCAACAATAGTTATCCAGTTTTGCTTCGAAGTATGACTTTAATAAATAATCAATACTTATGCATAAAAGAAAGTGACAAGATTAGTAGAGTGTATTTGATCATGCAAGTGTAAAAGTGATTTATATGTCCTCTTTCTTATCTTCTGAGATTCACTGTTTTTTGTTTGTTGCTTAAGAGTATGCTATTCTATTGATTCTACTTCCAATGAGTTAATATTCATTTCCTGCTGATGTTTACACAGATATGCTAAGGGAAGAAGTGATATATGTCTTCAAGTTGTTGATATACCATACTATTCTCATATGTAGACCAGATGAAAAATAAGAGAGTATAAGGGAACATAATACGATTTACACAAAAAATTTTAATTTAATGGTTTTCATAATTTTTCTGGTTATCTCCTATGTCTATGTATGATGTAAAACAGATATTTATAGTGCTCAAAATTTCACAAAAAGCAAACCATTTAATTTTTTAAGGGAAAAACTTAAAACTTATAAAGGGATTTTTAAATGCGACTCTCTCCTCCTACAAAAATTGATATGCATACATAAAATTTGATTTACAAGAACGTCAAAAAATGTATAACAAAAGTTGGCATGGGTTTTGCGATAACATTATTGGTATTCGTACAATACTTCTTTTTATGAATGCTTATTAAAAATTCCTTAAGAAATGTGTACATCCTAATTTCAACTATTTTTTTAAAAATAAGTATTGTTTTGGTTGAAAAATGCGTACCAACTTTTGTTCCATGTACTATTATCAACAAGTGAAAAAATTTCCAAGTATTAGGCACAATAGAAAAAAAGCCTTAACATTTAAAATGAAGACAAGCTAGTTATTTTATCTTTCTAAGATGTCAGTTTAAAGTTTTGATTTGCTATTGGAATGTGAATAAAAACAAACGTAAAAGTTTGTTTTTATTCACATTCCAATGGCAAGGTTAACGTAAGAATTATAAATCTGCGTTTTTTAAACATAGAGCTTTCAAATTTTGTGAGTTTGTAGATAAGTGTATAAAGGATAATTTAAAGTGAAAAAAAATTTGATTTGATTTTTCGACCGATTTTTGTCAACTGAATCGTACTGTGTCCCCTTAATGTTGAGATTTATCACGTATATGAGAAAACAAGAGATATATTGGTTCCTTACTGTAACAAAGCTCGTGCCGATTTAACTTGAGATGCGTTGAATTTGGATTCATGATTCCTTTAATGATACTTAATTACATTTTCTTCTCTATTTCACTAATTAGATTTTTTTTTCTTTTCCCTTAAATTAAAATTTATTTTATCCGTACATCTTAAGTTAAACTTTTATTAATTATTTCACTTAATGAGAAAAAAACTATTGAATGTTTCTTTTGCGTCCTGAGGAAAGGTTTGACTGATAGAACCTGGAACACTACTGGTATAAATTAATCAAACAGCTAAAACTAAACTCAGTGGCACAACAGCCCGTGAGGGCCAAGGTCTACTGTGCCCATCTCAGTATACGTGACCTTTGGGCTCTGAGGGGCATGAGCAGATGTCCCGATCAGGTGGTCAGTCTGAAGTGAAACCCCCAGTGTTTAGTTCCCAAGCAAGCTTGGTGCTCCTTTATCGAGCCGCTGAATGGATGAAAGGCTTAGTCGCCCTTGCCCAGCCCGAGGACAGAACCCCGAATTTGTGGTGTGGAGGCGTGATGCGCTACCACTCGGCCAATCAAAATGCTACATTACGTTAAATCAAATAATTTCAAATAAATTTTAAAATTCTAGATTTATAAATGCAAATCCAAAATTATTATCCAAATTTTTTTCCCTTATTTGAACACCTCTCACGTATTTTTTAAGTTCACAGATTTTTCCCCCTTCCTTCTTTCTTTCTTTTACATCATGAAACTGTTAATCACGAAATTTTAATTGAAAAGTGAATTTCCTAAGCCAATTCTTTTTCTTTTTATAAGAATATTTTTAAACATGTCAGTAATAAATTGAACTATAAGCAAGATTTAAGAAACTTTTTTAAACTTCACAAAAATGATTCTCTGATTCTGTCTTTGTGTTTTTTAAATAACACATGTTGAAAAAATTCTTAAGAGATTAAATTGAAAAGTAAATAGTTTCTCTTTATATTCAAAACAGTTTTAACATACATGCACATGAAACTATTCTTATAATTGCGAAAAATATTTGATATACAAAGATTAAAATTATAATTCGAAAATTAGTTTGGAAGTACGTCCCTGGTATATTTCTGTTATCAGTCTATTATAAATTATATTATTATGAATTTATTTTGAAACCATGGCTACGCGCGTATTTAATTCTTATATATCTAAATTCTTTTTCAAAAAACATATATCTTCTAGAAACGTGTACGTACAGTTTCTTTACTGAATGTCTGTGTGTCTCAAGATACAATAACCAGAATCTATAAATCTATAGAGTATAAGTTAATAGTTATTTTTTCATTCAACTAAATTTACAAAAATTTTAAATTAAAAGGATGTTACAAAACTATGCCTTTATTTGAGAGAAAAATAAGAAAGTATTCTACTATTATATAATGGAAAGATTAATTAAATTAAAAATCCGGCGAATAGCGCGTACTTTTAACACAAAAAATAGGATCGAAATTTATGTGTGCGCGTGATACGCAAGGTATGAAAATGATAGCTTCCAAAATAAAAGAAAGAGGATGAGCATACGAAAAATTAAAATTCTACATAGATTGGAATACTATATGTTTGAAAGAAATGACATAGCTAATGAAGTTAAAGGGTTTTGATTCCAATAGTATACTATGTTTTGAAAATAACTTGAATAAGTGATTTAAAAACATACGAATATTGTACTCGCACACATCTGGTTTCTTTGCAAAACAGGGGACGCGCGTTCTACGGCGAATATACCGCCGTACAAAATGCAGCTTGAAAGTATGGGTGGGCGCTAGACTCTGGATTTTAAGGCAACTTAATAAGTAATAAATTCTAATATACTCATTACTTACTCGTACTTTACATCTCACTCTTTTGGTATCTGTTTTGAATTCTCCTCTTGTCTCTTTTAAATTTCCTTCTCTATTTTTTCTACAGACTACAGTTCAGAAGGTAATTTTATATAATACTATATGATTCGATGCATTTTGTGACAAATCTATACGGAACTTTATCACTAACCTTCTGAGTCGACCTTTTTAGGGAAATTTAATACCCTACCTATTTCCAATCAACTCCAAAAAGCGGACAGGATTCCTTGTTATATATGCAGATTAGATAAAGTATTTAAGTCAAACGAAATAGTAAAGTTAGAGCAGTAGGAGATAGATATTGAAGCATAAAGTTATAGTGAATTTGAATTGAAGATTTCTTGTTGGAGATAATTTACTCTCAAGAAGAGTTGAGATTCCGTTGGTAATTATTGATTTATAATTAAAGTCTCATTAAAGTTTTAGGAGTGAGATTAAAGTTAAATGTTCAATAGGAACATTAATAAATATAAATCTGGGATCTCTTATCGTGGTAACCTCTGCGTGATCGTTATTTAATTGTTAATTAATTGGATCATTAATTAAGTTAATTTAAAGGATATTACCTCTAAAACCTCATAATACTAGTTAGATAAATTTGTCAATAAGTCTTTGATTCTATTTGGATAAGATAACCAAATAAAGAAAGTTGTTTATAAAAATGGCTACTGGTTCTTACATGACTCCTATTTATTCTCGTTCTCAAAGTGAGGTCCTAGGAGACCTTCACAATTTCAAGTTGAAATGTAAATGAACATGAGATGGCAAGAAGCAAAACTAATCATTATGTATATAATTGTGCTTTAATGGTCTTACAAAATTACAATGAGCCTAATAATGTCTGCAAAAAAATATTGATTATGCTTAAGATTGTAGTTAATAGTGTTTTTACTATATTTTCTAAACATTTCATTATATTTAAACTTTTTTCTAAAATTTCATCAAATTATTCGCTTAGCAAAATCTAACAACAGTCTAATACAGGGGTTCTCAAATTTTCGGTAACCGCGTCCCCCTCTTTATGTATTCACGTGACATCACACGGACCCACAAGATTTCAAACATTCCTTCCCTATTTCATGTTCTTGATCAAAACACAAGTTCTAGTAGAGTTCTTTTATTGGGTACTATTTAGTAATCTAGTCTAGTATGGCCCATATTTCGATTTTTCAAACAGGGTTTTCAGAATCTGTAAAGAAGAGAAATCTCAACTTTACATAAGATACTCCACGGACCCCTAGAGAGACGCTGCAGAACCCCACGGATCCACCATTTAATGCATTTCCCTTAAACTTCCATGTGATATAAAAGAGAAATTATACCTTCCTTAAAAATTTTGAGCGTAAAATTTGTTAGTATTATTCCTACTATTTCATTTGATTTAATAATAAACAATTTTTCTAATAGTGTTAAGGTATCCAACTACGTTCGGAACCGTGATTTTAAAAAAGCGCATAAATGGATAATTTTCATGATATTTAGTGTCACTCAGATTAGAATATATGCATAAAATTGTTTTAAGGAGAATTTGACAAAAAAATTTATTTAAATATAATATTTTGGCAAAAAATTAACTTAGAATAATCTTTTTTCCAAATGTTCTCCTATTGTGAAAAATGGTTCTATTATAATAATATTTTGCCTGTATATAGCTCAGATCTCTCTATAGAGGCTCAACTAGAATTTTTAAAAAATTCACATTATTTTCAATTACCACCAATTGAAACAATTATCGGGGTTTTTTTCTTAAAATTGCTCCCCTCTGTTGTCGCAAAATATGAATAAACCACTTCTAAGTTATATATTTCAAAAATTCTAGTTGAGCCTCTGTAGAGAGGTCTGAGCTATATACAGGCAAAATATTATTATAATAGAATCATTTTTCACGAAAGGAGAACATTTGAAAAAAAAATTATTCTAAGTTAACTTTTTGCCAAAATATTATATGTAAATAAATTTTTTTTGTCAAAATGTCCTTAAAACAATTTTATGCATGTATTCTAATCTAAGAGACATTAAATATCATGAAAATTATCCATTTATGCGTTTTGCAAAATCACGGTTCCGAACGTAGTCGGATACTTTAATGTGTTGAATTCTATTTCTTTGGATGTTATGTTAACTAAGATAAAAAATATATATATACCGTATTTACTCGAACCTAAGCCGCAATCGATTCTAAGCCACACCCCCAATTCTCTATTCGTTTTTGAGAAAAAAATAAAAAATTGTGTAAAAGGTTCGTTGATATTCGATACTTGAGAAATTTTTAAAAAAGGTATTGAGAAATAATAAGAATTGAATGACCAGTATTAAAAACTTTCAAATACATCCGTGAACATTATAATTATTCTAACGTTAGTATCATGTTTCGAAAATGATTCGTCGCTTCCATTGTTAACTTTGGAAATGGTGCCAACGCCGCCATTTTCCCACATGATGTCGTCCTCCGTGCTATCCAATACATTTCTTACGAATCTTTTTTAAAGAATGCGTTATAGAAGAATGTAAAAGAATCATTAAATACTGTTGAAAATTTACAATCAAAAATTATATTATTTTGCTTACGCCATTGACGTATATTCGTTTCATCTGTGTCAAATTTTCAGTGTCTCTACTCTGTTTCCGTTTTTTTTCAGCATCTTAGTGAACTTGCCTTGATACTATTACCGGTGTCTTTGATGCTTGGGCGATCAAAGAAAGCGCATACCAAAAAATTTCCAAAATACGAGCAGGCAACGATGCTTCGAATAGACTGAATTTGGGAGATAAACTGCGGAGCGGGATAAGTCATCGATGAAAATTGCCAGAATGGACGGTTACATTTTTACGTTTTGAAAGGGGTGGAAAATCAATTTCCCCAAACCAACAAATGTTTTGCCTTCGATTCTAAGCCGCACCCGATTTTTAGTAGTTTTAACACTGGAAAAATGGATTGGCTTAGATTCGAATAAATATGATACATATATTTATTTATTTTTATGTTTTGATTTATTTATCTTTATTACATTCTTCATTTATTTTTCCCCTTTGTTTCTCAATGCATAGAAAACCGCGTTTAAAAATTTTGAAAATATGATTCCAATTATCCGTATTTTTTTTTAATATATTTTGAAATTCAACATGAAAAGAGAAACTTTTTTCTTAAAAATTAATTTAAACTGAAAAAAAATAATCAAAGAAAAAATTTAATGCTTGAAAATTATTTTAAAATGTTTGAATAAATTTTTCCCCAATTATTCATACATTTATTAAAAATAGTTTAAAATTCAACAGAATAGAAAAAAAAATTTTAACTGTAGATTTTAACATAAATTCTGTACCATTAATAAAAATATGACCGAAGAATATTTCAGTACTATTTTGACACGTCAACTCTGCTTTGTATTTTAATAAAACAGTGAGACGAGAAATTGAAAAACTTTCAAACTTTATTTGAAAACTACTAAGAAAATTATTAGACTAGTCCCCCACAAACTTCTCTCATTTAAATTGTGTTCTTTTGGACAAAGTTTTTCAATAAATTCATAAAAATGAGTGTAGTTCTGTTCTTTTCTAAAATTGAAACGAAGCTTGCCGAATTCTAATACTTTCGTGATTTTTATTAAATCTACAAGTGAGAAAAAAAAAAAAAATTTTTTCCTCAAATGGAAAAAGGTGCATTTTCCATCAGAAAACTATTTAGTTTTGCAAGACAGTGTGCTAACGAGTATAAAATTATCTCGTGCAACCCAAGGCAGTAAACAATAGAATATTCACAATCCAGTAGGAAGTATATATATACAAAGATAAAAATGTGTGTGTGTGTTAATATTCTTTTATTATGTTATAATAAAAGTTTAAAAAATGTTGTCAAATAAAGTTATATGTAAGCAAAATTTTCAGTTTTCATGAATATGATGAGCTTTAGATACTTATACAAATTGCATAGAGAACGTGAATCCATTTAGCATACATACGAATAAGTTTCTTTTCAATTTTTTTTTATTGTGACTCGTGGAACCCCTGGGTATGTCTTGTGGAACACAGTTTGAAGACCACTGACGTAAACGAAGACAAGATTTCGACTGAAGCTGTGATTTTCCCGAGTAACTTAGCTTCCCAAAATAACTGCCGTTTGATGCATCAGCATCTACTGTGCTACGCTTACTATAATTAATCAATCTTGAATTTAAAAAATTAGAGGGGTTGCCACCTTTTTGGTACCAATACCTCACTGTGTGCTATTGGTAATTACTAATGCTTAAATGTACCTCTATGATAAACAATTGACTAATGACTTTGTTTGATTTATTGTCAATATCAAGGTATTTAATATATCCCAATCCTGATCATATTGTTAGGAATTTTGTGTAACTATTGTAAATAATTTGTATTTGGATGTGTAAAGTATTTATATTACTCGGTGTTATATTTATTTTATGTTAAAATTGTGATATTCACAAGCAAACGCCGTTCCTTACGGCGATTGCTTGTGAATTGCGCGATTCAATGAGAATTTGGTGAAATTTTGGCGATAGAGCCAAGTTAGCATCCTTTTTGGTGACCATGTTGGTGAATTTGGGACCTTCTGGATTCTTCTAGAAACTTCTCCACTAATTTCACGCTCTGTGACGCGTGCAGAATTTTTTGGAAATTTCCGCCGGGTTTATGAATACAGCTGTTCTAGCCGTAACAGTCAGTCTTGTTTTCAAACAGCGTGTAGTGAGCATTGTTTTGATTAGCTCGGCTGTGCTTGTGAATAATCTTTTACATACGTGTATTTTAAACACTGATAATTGTGTTGGGTTGCTGTTGAAGGTGTGAAGACCTTCGGAGATTTACTCTGTGAATATTGCTGCTGAATCCTGTATTTAAAGGATTGGATTTTTGATAATAAATTCACATCGCTCTTGAAGAACTTTATTTTCTTTATGATTGTTTTGCATAAAATCCTCGAACTCGGATCTACGTAACAATATATTCAAAGATGCTTAAAAGCAAAATTATTATCGATAATTTAAGTATATCATGCAAAAATTTTGAAGAAGAAAGTTTTAAAAGCTTTATATTTCTGTTGAGGACCCGATATATATATATATATGTAGAGTGTATAATTCTATTGAACTCTAATATCTGGTATTTACAATGAGAATTACAGTAATGCTAATTCGACTTGCCCAGGAGTGTAAGGACGTATTAAAATGAAATTTAAAGCTTGAGAAGTTTCGAAAAAATGTACTTTGTAACTGCAGAAAAATATTTAAAAAATGTATGTATTACACGCAAAGCTCCCTGCGAATGGCAATAGTAATTAATACGTTTTTAAATCTTTTTAATACATGCATTGTATGAGGTTCATTCAAATGAAACCTGGTCAGTGCGTCTAACTTTGCATTAAACGTAAGATGACACCACTAACAGCGTATATGGTGGTACCATTTATCGGTAGAGATACTGACGCGTCCACAACGTTTCTTCGCGACAGTGCAGTTTCACGTCGAAGAGAAGGTGGTCAAACGCTATTGTTCGCTACTAAACATGCAGGCGAGTAAGAAGAAACAATGAGGAGTGATTCGATTTTTAGTGGTGGAGGGAGTCGGAGGTCATGAAATACATCAAAGGATGAAGGCTGTGTACGGAGAGTACAGTTTGTGTCGTTGTTCAAGTGTTATGTAATAGCGCAAAAGATTCTTTGAGAGACGTGAGTAACCGGAAGACGAGGCTCAACCTGGACAGCCTCAATCTGTCATCACACCGGAAATGATTGCAGAAGTGAATGCCTTAGTCTTGGACAACTGAAGAATCACCATGGTCGTGATCCATCGTTTACTGGGTATTAGCGTGGGCACCACTCACACCATCATGCATCAACACCTGAACTTTCGAAAAATTTGTGCGCCGTGGGTTCCCCACCAACTGACCACCTAACAGCGCAATACTCGAATGCCACTGTCTTTGAGTCATCTAGAACGTTATCATGAGGAGGAATACGGTTTTCGTGCCAAATTGTCACTGATGATGAAACATGGTGTCATTATTTTGAACCGGAAAGCAAGCGTCAGAGCAAGCAGTGTAAACGTGCGATTTCACCACCTCCAAAGAAATCAAAGGCCGTGCAGACCAATTCTGGTAAGGTCATGATGTCCTTTTTTGACCACTGCAAGTCGAGTTCCTGGAACGGGGAACCACCATAAATGCCTAGCTTTATCAAGCCACTTTACAGAACCTTAGACGAGCCATCAAGTGGAAACGTCCGGGTATGTTGTCCAATGGATTTATTTTCCTGCATGATAATTTCCGCCCACACACGGCCAATGTGGTGAAGACCACATTGCAGCAGTTTCGTTAGGAAACGCTGGAACATCTACCGTATAGTCAAGACCTTTCGCCGTGTGATTTTCATGTTTTTGGATCTCTAAAGCGAGCTATTCATGGACATCGATTCACAACGGACGGTGTAGTGTGTGACTGGGTCCAGGCCTGGATCCGACAGTAGCCTACTAGCTCCTTCAAATATGGAATCGATCAGCTAGTGTCGCAATAGGATAAATGTGCCGACAGTTTTGCTGACTATTTTTGAATATGTGTACTGTGTATAATTACATTTTTGAATTAATAAAATCATTACCCTTACTTTCTACTAGTGACCTGGTTTCATTTGAATGCCCCTTACATTTCCCATAGGTGCGTGCCAAAAAAATTTTCATGGTGAAAGGAGGATTCTCCAATTTCCTATTGTTAAACTTTCTGTATACATTAATCATTATGGGAGTTACTTTTAAAAATTCTTCCATTCATACATTATATTTCCCATAGGTGCGTGCCAAAAAAATTTTCATGGTGAAAGGAGGATTCTCCAATTTCCTATTGTTAAACTTTCTGTATACATTAATCATTATGGGAGTTACTTTTCAAAAATTCTTCCATTCATACATTATATTTCCCATAGGTGCGTGCCAAAAAAATGTTTCATGGTGAAAGGAGGATTCTCCAATTTCATATTGTTAAACTTTCTGTATACATTAATCATTATGGGAGTTACTTTTCAAAAATTCTTCCATTCATACATTATATTTCCCATAGATACGTACCAAGAAATTTTCATGGTGAAAGGAGGATTCTCCAATTTCATATTGTTAAACTTTCTGTATACATTAATCATTATGGGAGTTACTTTTCAAAAATTCTTCCACTCATACATTATATTTCCCATAGGTGCGTGCCAAAAAATTTTCATGGTGAAAAGAGGATTCTCCAATTTCCTATTGTTAAACTTTCTGTATACATTAATCATTATGGGAGTTACTTTTCAAAAATTCTTCCATTCATACATTATATTTCCCATAGGTGCGTGCCAAAAAATGTTTCATGGTGAAAGGAGGATTCCCCAATTTCATATTGTTAAACTTTCTGTATACATTAATCATTATGGGAGTTACTTTTAAAATATCTTCCATTTATACATTATATTTCCCATAGGTGCGTGCCAAAAAAATTTTCAAGGTAAAAGGAGGATTCTCCAATTTCATATTGTTAAACTCCACTATTGTTAAACTTTCTGTATACATTTCTTTTCTGTATACATTAATCATTATGGGAGTTACTTTTAAAATATCTTCCATTTATACATTATATTTCCCATAGGTGCGTGCCAAAAAATTTTCATGGTGAAAAGAGGATTCTCCAATTTCCTATTGTTAAACTTTCTGTATACATTAATCATTATGGGAGTTACTTTTCAAAAATTCTTCCATTCATACATTATATTTCCCATAGGTGCGTGCCAAAAAAATTTTCATGGTGAAAGGAGGATTCTCCAATTTCCTATTGTTAAACTTTCTGTATACATTAATCATTATGGGAGTTACTTTTCAAAAATTCTTCCACTCATACATTATATTTCCCATAGGTGCGTGCCAAAAAAATTTTCATGGTGAAAGGAGGATTCTCCAATTTCCTATTGTTAAACTTTCTGTATACATTAATCATTATGGGAGTTACTTTTCAAAAATTCTTCCATTCATACATTATATTTCCCATAGGTGCGTGCCAAAAAAATTTTCATGGTGAAAGGAGGATTCTCCAATTTCCTATTGTTAAACTTTCTGTATACATTAATCATTATGGGAGTTACTTTTCAAAAATTCTTCCATTCATACATTATATTTCCCATAGGTGCGTGCCAAAAAAATTTTCATGGTGAAAGGAGGATTCTCCAATTTCCTATTGTTAAACTTTCTGTATACATTAATCATTATGGGAGTTACTTTTCAAAAATTCTTCCACTCATACATTATATTTCCCATAGGTGCGTGCCAAAAAATTTTCATGGTGAAAAGAGGATTCTCCAATTTCCTATTGTTAAACTTTTCTGTATACATTAATCATTATGGGAGTTACTTTTCAAAAATTCTTCCATTCATACATTATATTTCCCATAGGTGCGTGCCAAAAAATGTTTCATGGTGAAAGGAGGATTCCCAATTTCATATTGTTAAACTTTCTGTATACATTAATCATTATGGGAGTTACTTTTCAAAAATTCTTCCATTCATACATTATATTTCCCATAGATACGTACCAAGAAATTTTTCATGGTGAAAGGAGGATTCTCCAATTTCATATTGTTAAACTTTCTGTATACATTAATCATTATGGGAGTTACTTTTCAAAAATTCTTCCATGCATACATTATATTTCCCATAGGTGCGTGCCAAAAAAATGTTTCATGGTGAAAATTATGGGAGTTACTTTTCAAAAATTCTTCTCCAATTTCATATTGTTAAACTTTCTGTATGCATTAATCATTATGGGAGTTACAAAAATTCTTTTCAAAAATCCTTCCATTCATACATTATATTTCTTTCTGTATACATTAATCATTATGGGAGTTACTTTTCAAAAATTCTTAGATACGTACCAAGCCAAAAATTTTCATGGTGAAAGGAGGATTCTCCAATTTCATATTGTTAAACTTTCTGTATACATTAATCATTATGGGAGTTACTTTTCAAAAATTCTTCCATTCATACATTATATTTCCCATAGGTGCGTGCCAAAAAATGTTTCATGGTGAAAGGAGGATTCTCCAATTTCATATTGTTAAACTTTCTGTGTATACATTAATCATTATGGGAGTTACTTTTCAAAAATTCTTCCATTCATACATTATTTATTTCCCATAGATACGTACCATTAGAAATTTTTTCATGGTGAAATGGTGGAGGATTCTCAATTTCATATTGTTAAACTTTCTGTATACATTAATCATTATGGGAGTTATTTTTCAAAAATTCTTCCATTCATACATTATATTTCCCATAGGTTCGTGCCAAAAAATGTTTCATGGTGAAAGGAGGATTTCCAATTTCATATTGTTAAACTTTATGTATACATTAATCATTATGGGAGTTACTTTTCAAAAATTCTTCCATTCATACATTATATTTCCCATAGATACGTGCCAAAAATGTTTCATGGTGAAAGGAGGATTCTCCAATTTCTTATTGTTAAACTTCCTGTATACATTAATCATTATGGGAGTTACTTTTCAAAAATTCTTCCATTCATACATTATATTTCCCATAGGTTCGTGCCAAAAATGTTTCATGGTGAAAGGAGGATTCTCCAATTTCATATTGTTAAACTTTCTGTGTATACATTAATCATTATGGGAGTTACTTTTCAAAAATTCTTCCATTCATACATTATATTTCCCATAGATACGTACCAAAGAAATTTTTCATGGTGAAAGGAGGATTTCTCCAATTTCATATTGTTAAACTTTCTGTATACATTAATCATTATGGGAGTTATTTTCAAAAATTCTTCCATTCATACATTATATTTCCCATAGGTTCGTGCCAAAAAAATGTTTCATGGTGAAAGGAGGATTATCCAATTTCATATTGTTAAACTTTATGTATACATTAATCATTATGGGAGTTACTTTTCAAAATTCTTCCATTCATACATTATATTTCCCATAGGTTCGTGCCAAAAAATGTTTCATGGATTCTCCAATTTCATATTGTTAAACTTTTCTGAGGATTCTGCGTGCCAAAAAATATTCTTCCATTCATACATTTATTTCTGTGTATACCAATTTCATATTGTTAAACTTTCTGTATACATTAATCATTATGGGAGTTACTTTTCAAAAATTCTTCCATTCATACATTATATTTCCCATAGGTTCGTGCCAAAAAATGTTTCATGGTGAAAGGAGGATTCTCCAATTTCATATTGTTAAACTTTCTGTATACATTAATCATTATGGGAGTTACTTTTCAAAAAATTCTTCCATTCATACATTATATTTCCCATAGGTGCGTGCCAAAAAATATTTCATGGTGAAAGGAGGATTCTCCAATTTCATATTGTTAAACTTTCTGTGTATACATTAATCATTATGGGAGTTACTTTTCAAAAATTCTTCCATTCATACATTATATTTCCCATAGATACGTACCAAGAAATTTTCATGGTGAAAGGAGGATTCTCCAATTTCATATTGTTAAACTTTCTGTATACATTAATCATTATGGGAGTTATTTTTCAAATTATATTTTAGGTTTCCATTCATACATTATATTTCCCATTAATCATAGGTTCGTGCCAAATTGTTAAACTTTCTGTATACATTTCATTATGGGAGTTACCAAAAACATGGTGAAATTTTCATGGTGAAAGGAGGATTATCCAATTTCATATTGTTAAACTTTATGTATACATTAATCATTATGTTTCCCATGGTGCCAAAAATGTTTCAGGAGGATTATCCAATTTCATATTGTTAAACTTTATGTATACATTAATCATTATGGGAGTTACTTTTCAAAAATTCTTCCATTCATACATTATACATTATGTTTCATTTCCAATTTCATAGGTGCGTTACTTTTCAAAAATTCTTCCATGCATACAAAAATGTTTCATGGTGAAAGGAGGATTCTCAATTTCATTGTTAAACTTTCTGTGTATACATTAATCGTTACCATTCATACATTATATTAATTTCAAAAAAAATTTTATTCAATTTCATATTGTTAAACTTTCTGTATACATTAATCATTATGGGAGTTATTTTCAAAAACCCCATTCCATATTATTCCCATAGGTTCGTGCCAAAAAATGTTTCATGGTGTCACTATACCATTCATTTACTCATTAATCATGAGTTACTTTTCAAAATTCCATTCATACATTACGTGCCAAATGTTTCATGGTGAAAGGAGGATTCTCCAATTGCAACTCGTACCTCGCAATTAATTTTTGCCTCTGAAATCAGACAAACAAATAGAATTCTGTTTATTGAAAAAAAAAGTAGTATTCATTCTCTTTTTCTAAAATAAGAAAGATTGTACACTCGGTTATTGATAATCAAATGCAATGGCGTAGCGGAGAATATTAGGACCCTCCGAGAAGTCAGGTATTGGCTTTAATATTTAATAAAATGGTTAAATACGTACTGGTCAGTCAGGCTTTATGTATAGATATATAAAGGATTTTAATGCAACTTATTCATTTCAATTCAATAACACAGTCGAATATTCTTAGCAGAGTCGTCATATTCATGAACTCGTGGCCGGCGTTGTCAAATCGTAAGTTGGAGACTTGGTCTCACTGAAGACCCACCGTGTAGAGGAGGACTAGTGGCTGTTAAATCTGTCGAGGCTCAAAGCTTTCTCGTTAGAGTGGGGCGGAAGTTTGAAGAATGGGGCGGCAGCTCCAGTGTCTTCCTCGTCCTTCTACCAAGGTTGAAAATTACAAGGTCCGTTGCTATTAGCTTTCGTGGAGGTTATTAATAAAAATCAAATCAATCAACCCTTCAAAAATTAATTATCTGTAATAAACTTCGGATGTTTATCACAACATATCTATTCCAGAATATTTCCTTTTCAATGTATTTAATTTCTAATTAAGACATCTAGATCACTATCTAGTGTAAGGTTTCAAAAACACAGCAAAAGACCTCAGTCTTTCAGAATAAAGTTTCAATATGGTCATGGTCAAAAATATACGAATCAAGTCGCAGATTTCTGCCTTGATTTCTTCTAAGGCCGTCAAATAGATTAACACACAAGGGTTATTCCACTTTACAAACATTTGTGAGTACAGGTGTCGAGCTTGATTCATCACTGCAAACAAATTTTTGAAGTACATTGCTAATAACTTTCACGTTGCTTTAGAAAAGGATGATGATTCAAACACTAAGCAATTTCTAAAAATTCGCAAAAATGCTGTAATTAATAAAACAAAAAAAAATTCTTTGAATTTAAAAATTTTTTCGGTTGATTCAATTTAAATATGTTTATATATACACATTATATTGTTCGTATTTTTTTTTGTCCCCTCGGAAATCTAACTCTGCCGAACCTTGATTTCTTTTAAGCATTAATGAAACTGCTGTTGCATCGAGATTCGAATTAATGGACTGTAAATTTGGACTTGTTTTTATTTATTCTTAATTATTTAAAACTACATAAAACTTGGTGCATTTATGCGGCGTTTATCATCGTAACAAATTAATTTTACATTTTATGTCGATAAATCAATAATCTATATTCTTTGCTTAGGGTCCAACAGTAGGATTCCTAAACGCTTTGGCTCTAACAGGAATTAATTAGCAAAATTTCTATGGTAATGATTCAAATTCGGGAATGTATATAATGCTACAGAGCTAAAAACAGTTCAATTCATTTGAGGTATTTTTACCCTAGAAAGTTCTAGATAAAGTTTCTAGGGTAAAAATACCTAAGAAAGTTTAATTCTAGAAAGTTGTTGAAATTATATGTGAATAAGTATGTAAAACAGATCATATCAACTTCTGTTTCAAAATTTCGTGCTGCCATCTACATTTTGTTAGGGTAACTTATTATGGCTGTGATATTATTTATGGCAGGTAATTTTACTAAAATGAATGTTGTTGATACGGGAAAATAATACTGTCTGTATTTAAAAAATCAACTGAAATACTCTATTTAATTTCATTAACAAGATATGTGGGGGGATTAAAGATTAATTGGGATATTTTATGCCTACAGCACACAAAATCTAATTTATTTTTAAGACATAACATTAATAAAAATACTTGTGAAAGTACTCTTTAATCAAGAATATTGAAGAGTAGAAGAAGAATATTGAAGATGAATTTTAGAAGAATATTTTAATACAGTGATTAAGATTCAAATGCAATAAGTCATATACGAATTCAAAAAATTAGGATTAACATTATAAATTACTGATTGAAAATATATAAATGTATGAACTAATTCTCAAAATATTAAGTAATTCTTTTGTTTATAATTATGAAATGAATCATTCAAGAAATATGAGACTGGAAACCAAATTTTCCCACTAAAGCAGATAAACAGACAATGAACACTATGGACCCTTATAAAATGTTGACGATGCCAATGTGGTACCTCACTGACGAAGCAGCTAAATCGAAAGTAACAAAACAATAATGAATATAAATACTTAAAAAATAAAATTATTTCAATATATAACCTATAGCAAATTCTTTTTCAATGTATCAAATCATTAAAAAGATACAAATGCTCATTCTTTCAACAAATGTAAAATAATTCTTAGAGAGTATTTCTTGTTAAAAATGCTAACATATTTATTCCCATTTAAAAATGAATTCCTTTGAATAAATAAAAAAATTATTTAAAAAAGTACATAAATTTTTTACAGTGCATAAATAAAGGCTTTAAACAAAATTTCTACAGAATAAAAAATATTGATGACATTGATAAATAAAACAAATTCAACTGATTTTTCAAATACATGAGTGAGACTTCAGCTAATGAAAGGAATATATAATTGAAGATTAGAAAAACTTGAGTAAATAAAAATTTATAAACTGACTAAAAAAGTATATAAAAAAAAAATAACACATCATTCAATAAGTCCCGGGACTAACATACAGATGGCGCTACGTTCTAGCTTTCATCAGTCTAACCTAGTAGTACTAACTTTCAAACGGCACGTGTAGAAATTTCGTGATATTTTGTTTAGTTGAAAAGTTAGAGATTTTAGTGAAATAACTCTTGTTTCCTTAAAAACCATGGAAGAAAAAAGAATTTCGTGTGTTAACATTGCTTTTTGATGGGGGAAACACTGATCAAGCAAAACAATGAGCTTCGAATTATTTTCCTACCCACTGTACAGTTCAGATATTGCCATTAGTGAATACTGGCTTTTTTCAGACCTTAAAAGAATATTACAGGGAGAGGTTTGGCTCAAATGAAGAAGTGATTGCCGATGTTGAGGCCTATTTTGAGAGCAAAGACAAATCGTTCTACGAAAAATAAAAATTATAAGAGTGCTAGGCTGAATATATCATTCTTGAAGAGAAGTACCTTGATAATTAAAGTTCAATTTTGCCTAAAAGTTATTGTTTCATTAGTTATGTCCCGGACTTATTTAGTGATGTATTATATATATGTATCATGTTTTGGAGAAATTCTTGGATTGACAGGAGAAATGCAATGGGCAGCCGTTTGTCCTATTATATTTTATTTCAATATTCAGTAAAGAAGTCTGCACTCTCCAAGCCATGACAAAAACGAGAGCTCTTACAGCGTTGATCAGCAGCGAGTGAGTCCTCAGAACACGTGTCTTCTTTAAGTCCAAGTTCCTATACGGGAGGTGGGTTGAGTTGTCCTGGTAGGAAGTTTACCCCAACTGACACTTGTGGGGCTGGGGATTCATCACACACACATATATATATATTATACTTAAAAATTAGCAAGACTATTTCGTGAGCTCTTAGAAATAATTAATTTTATGTACTGGAAAGGATAACTATTAAACAATTTTAATTTCATTTAGTTCCGGCGTATAACGCGCACTTTTAACACAAAAAATAACGTCGAAACTTTCGGGTGAGGGCTGGGTATAAAAATGGTAGCTTTAAAAATATAGAGTTGAGCATAAGAAATTAGATTTCTGCATTTATTTAATGGAAATGACATACCGTGTGAGTTTTCATTATTGGATAATATGAAAAGTTTGTTATAAACGTAGTTCGTTGTACTTTTAGGCTCATCATTAAACACTCTTCACCAACACTTTTACTCTTATCCAAAAGCAAATAATCATCTATTGTCTAGATTGCTGGATATACAGTGAAATACGTTTAACGCGAAAACGCTTAAGACGAAATATTGGTTAACACGAAATATACGACAGTCCCAACAAACTACTATGCATTTCTTTTTCTCTTCACACGAAAAGATTTCCCTTCTGGGAATGAATAAAATACTGAAACCATCAGTCAGATTGGACTGTCCTTTTGTATTATCAGAAGAATTCATAGCAGTAGACAGCCCCAATTATGGAAGACAAAAACATTTGAGAATTTGCTCAAAGCTCAAAAAATATCTTTGATGTTGATTCCGACGATGAAAATGTAATGAATAATGCACAGCTCCTGTTCTCAAATCATTTGAAATGAGGAACGTCATGAAAAGTATGCTCAGTTATTTAGACGCACATTCTAAAGGTGAAATGAATAACAAAAATGGACGATATCGAACAATTTAAAGCTTAAAAAATGCAAAGAAAAATATCGGATTATTTTCCTAAAACTCGATAAATGTTTTGCTCTTCAAAAAATTTGAAGAGTTTATATTAAATTCCTTTACGCTTTTATGAATGTTTCTGTTTCATTGATTTTTATTAAATATATGCATATATACTTTGTGAGCGACTTCCCCCTGAAGTCGCTCCTTCACCGTCTTGCCTTCCTAAGAGTGTGGGAGGAAACAAAACAGGACCAGAAAATTTCATTATTACGCATTAAAATCCTAAAGTACTTCTTCGGCCGTGATTGGGGTGCTGATGCTGGTACTCTCAGAAACACTTACTTTCTCTCATTCGTCCCATTTTGGAATATGGCTTCCCCATCTTCTGTTGCTCCTCTGATTCAATCTTGCAAAAACTTGAGCGTGTTGAACTCAGTGCTGCTAGGATTATTACAGGCCTTCGCAATTCTTGCCCAAAAGATGTGCTTTATGAAGCTGACCTGCAGCCAATAAGTCTTAGGAGAAATGCATGTTTAGTGAAGTACTACAGCAAGCTCTCCGGTCTTGACATTCGTACATCGAAATTTCTAAGGTCATGGAGCAGTCACCAGAGGCTCAAACGAGGCAGTCCCTTTGGACACGTTGCATCTGGCCACTTTGTTACTAGTTCTATGGAACATCATAGCTTATCAGGGGCGGCTCTAGCAGTTTTACCGCCCCGGACAAAAATGAAAAATACGGCTCCTCTCCATAACGTATAAAAATATTTTTAAGAAATATATTAATTTTTCATAAATGCACTCTATAAAACTTAAATAGTTCTTGTAAAGAAAAAGCAACATAACAGTATACGAATATATATTTATTAAAAATTAAAACAAATAACAAAATAAACAAAAAAAATTAGAAGTGTTTTTTTCTGACTTTTAACTCTGAAAACTTTCTGATTAATTCTTGTAAATCCATTTGTTCAGCTATTTCATGTTCGATAGCCAATGTAGCTAAACCATTTAATCTCTCTTGAAGAATCGTAGACCGTAAGAAATTTTTAATTAATTTTAATTTTGAGAAACTCCTCTCTCCACTTGCTACACTTATTGGCAAAGAAAGTAAAATTCTTAATGCGATGGCAAGATTTGGCGCAAATTCTAAAACTGAAATAAATTTTAAAACTTCTATTGGGCTTTCTTTTTTGCCTAATAATGCTGAAACTGATATTATCTCATATGCTAGATCAAGCGCATTTATATTTACTAATTCTCCGTCTGTCAGCATCATTTCTAAATGTTTACAGTTTTTAACTATTAATTGTTTAGGGGTATCTTTTAAATCATATATATTATATAAAAATTTAAAACAATTACTATAGGTACTCATTAAATTAAATATGCATTTCAAGGCATTAATTGCTTGGTCAATCGTAAAAAAATACAGCTCTATCTTGAATTTTAATTTAGGATCTTCCACCGGATCATCTCGTGCTTCATAATCAAAATTAATATTTTTGCAACGAACTCTGTGACATGGCTGCGTGACCTCAAAATTAGCAGGGATATCAATCTCGTCGGCCAGCTCTTTTGCATCACAAAGCATTTCAGGAAAAAACCCCTTCCGATCGAAGAGCATTAAAAAATCCTTTCAATTTCTTAAGAGTTCCATAGTGGACGGTAGATCGTAATCTTTTGTTTGCAATAGCTTGCTTATAGGATTTATGCAATTTAAGATTTTATACTAAATAGTGATGTAGCATAAGACCTTAAATTGTTTAACAGAATTTAATAATCCAGAGGCCTCATCTCTTATAGAGTTGTCAATTTCAGCATTATTATAAACACTAAACAGAGCTTCATAAATGCCTCCTAATTGATACCTTAAGGGTTTAATAGCCTCTATTCGGCTTTCCCAACGAGTTGTACTTAAAGGTTTTAATATGCCCTTTATATATTTTAATAATATGACCCAACAAAAAGTTGATGAAAAAAGTTTTTTTTAACTATATTTTAAAAATTACAGGCTTCTAATGATGCTTTTTCCATGTCATTAATAACCAAATTTAAGGAATGGCTACTACATGGTAGATAGATTGTTTGTGGATTTAACGTCCTAATTCTAGATTGTACCTCTGATTTCTCACCTCTCATGTTGACTCCGTTATCATAGGCCTTGTAACGACTTCACACAGCTCTGGGATAAGCTATTTATTTCAATAAGAAACTCCTTAAAAAATATTTTATCACAATTAATCAGCAAAAGGGTCCACAAATTTCGAATCTGTTTCGCTGCAATGTCTCATCTCTCTCGCATAAAATAATGACGTAAAATTACACGCTAGAGAAAAGTTCTATACATTCACTCTCGGTAATTCCACACCGAGTCTGGGTGAGTTTGTTGGCTCCAACTCCGCCGTGCAGTTGCTCCTTCGCAATTTCCACGTTTCCAAAATTCGCCTTACTTCGCGGACTAAGGTATAACTGAATCACAATTCTTTAGCGGGAGGGACCTCCAAATCGGATCCCTCACGTAAAGTTTCTCCAGTTCAGAATCCACCTTAATTCACGGATTCAGTATCGCTTTCCTATCATTGATCGGGACTCAGACCGTTCCCGGATCTCTCCAGTTCAGAATCCGCCGTACTTCGCAGACTCGCTATCGTTTTTTCTCCTCACTGAAGGAACCTCACAACGGCTCCCTCAAAATCCAGTCTTTTCTCTCGGGCGCTCTCGCTCCCTTTATACCCTCTCTCTCTAACCATCTCTCGCCTAATCATCCTTCTGTAATCTCTTGTTCTTTTGCAACCCCTGTCAGTCTCAGCTCCCTTGATCTCTTGTTCTTTGCCGCTCCTGTCGATCTCAGCCCATTTGATCTCTAGCCTAATGGGCGCCGATGTCTAGGTGCGCATTGTAAGTTTTCAGACGCGCTGTCGTCACCGAATCGGGGGAAAATGAAAGCACAATGTCAATGCGTCTCTTTTTGACGGTCCGGACAGCCTGGGAAAAAGGGTCAAAATCTTTAACCACCCAGTTACGAAATTCTTCTCCAGAAATTAGGGAAATGTCTGGAATTTTCCCAACGTCTGTCGGCAAGGGGTCCGTTAGCAATTAGGGGGAAGAGACCGGCTTCGTCACAGCCTGCCCACGCATATCAAGCAAATTTAGCCCCAATTTTTTAAGTTTCACAACTATTAAATTTGAAAGTTCTTTTCCAGTCGATCTTTCAACTAAAAGAAAACCTAAAAGCTCTCATTAATTTTAACGTTAACTTCATTAGAATTAAATTTTTCAACACATACATATCTTACCAAAAAGGTCATTTGCTCGATCTTACTAGCTTCAGAGGTGCAATCTAAAATTATCGAATACTTCTCTTGTTTAATTTTATGAACAATTTGTAGTTTAATGTTCTCATGTAAAAGTGAAATTATTTCGTTCTGAATATTTTTCCCTAGATAATGTAATTTAGTTTCTTTATTTTTTAGTACTCTTCGAACATGTTCCTCCATTATTAGATCAAATTTAGCAAGTAGTTGAATTATTTGCAAAAAATTACCATGATTGGAATCGTATAGTTTATCACGAAGGACTAAGCAATTTTGGGCAAGCATTTTTAATGTTGTACAATGCATTGAAGTTACCTCACCCTAATAATTAGTCTCCACAATAATTAGTCTTTGCGAGTCGCTATCAATTGTTTTACAGCATTGTAATCACTGACTAAATTCAATCCAAGATTTTTGGCTTTGACTATGGTTCTTGGATATTTCGCGTTCTTTTAAAGCTTCAGCGATGTGCTTCCAACCTTTAAAATCTTCTGTGGAAAGAGAACTAACAACACCGCCAAAACGTTTGCAGCAAAAACAATTTACAGAATTTTTTTAATGGAATAAACTAACCATTTACGCATAACCTTTTCGCCGTTTTTTAAAATTCTGGGCTAATTACGAGCTAAGCCTTCGACCGGTGGAAGAAATTATATTCTGACCGGTCATGAGAAAAATTATATTCTGCCAATGGCTTAGGAGGTCCTTCTTTCACCAAACGACATCTATAGACGTCTGATAGAAGAGCTGGCCAAGTTCCTGGATCTGAGCTAAATACCATTGTTAAAGTATCGTGATCGTTGGTTTTGTCTGGAGAAGTTCCTATAAGAACAGTGCCACTCTCTCGGTTCTATTTATTTAAACTGCAACATCCTCTTCATGAAAGTATAAATCAGATTCCGATTCTATACCGTCTTCCTTTTATCCAGGGTCTTGCAAGTAATTCAGTAAACTTCCTGCTTGTTTTAAAATGTTGTAACGTTTGAAAGAATAACGGTAGCGTATTCTTGGTGAATTAAAATAGGGAATTTATTTACGTCACAACTATTGAAAATTATTTACAAAATGATACATTAAAGTTATTAAAATTAATTAGATTGTTAGAGTCCACTATTTTGTGAGAGGAGGTTTTGTTGGTTACCGCTCCCGTGCAAGTTCAAAGCATCTCTCTTCATCTTCCGGTCGGGTCGCTAGATTCCTCGGGGGTAAAACAGGGTTTGCGCTGCAACGGAAGTTGCACGTGTGGGCGTCGAATCTACAAAGAAACCGACACCAGATGTTGTTGTTGTTTTCGAGACGTGACGTTACAGCTCTCGCCCTCTCTTATGGAACTTTTCCGTTGAGAAAAGTTTAATGGGATGACGATGAGACAACTGACAGATTACCGACACATCCCTTCATCAAGCACCACTACATTTCTGAGCTGCAATTTTAATTACTAAAGAAAACGCTGAACTAAATTTGGAATTACTTATTTCTAGTGAGTGAGTGTTCTTGCTAGGGAACTTACACAAATCCATATTACGAAATAGCAATGTAAGAAAAACATACTATACATTAAATAAAAATACAAACACTCCTATCACAATGCCTAGTATCAATTATACTAACAACATGTTATATCAAATGCCTAGTGTAAGACCTTGCACATAAAATATTCTTCGCCACAATACTTAAATAAAATTATACTAACGACATGTGTTGATATGATATGCGAAGTGTACAACCTTACACACAAAATATTTTTCACCATATGCCTCTTGCGTAAACTAAATACTCATGTATATTTTAAAACCCTGTACACAAAATTAAGCATATTAATACATTTGCTTTTCATGGCTTTATCTTTTGACACGCATCGCCATTCGATATGATATACAGTACTAGTAAATAAATAAAATTTAATACAATTATTAACCTTTAACTAAAAAACATAAGCAACAATTATTATTCATGAGCAAGAGAACATTGTTAACAATCCCTAATTATCTATCACCGATCTGCTGAGACTATCTGCATTTTTGTGACTTTTACCCGACCGATGTACAATTCTAAAATTATATGGTTGCAAAGCCAAAGCCCATCGCATCAATCTAGGGTTAGAACTAACATTTCTATTCAACCACACCAACGGGTTGTGATCGGTCATAACTAAAAATGAATTTCCATCTAAGTAATAATGTAACCTTTTAATTGCGAAAAACAATACTAGCACATTCCTTCTCCGTCGTACAATAACGCTTCTCTACCTCTGAAAATTTCTTACTCAGGTAAAGGATTGGATGCTCCTCACCTTGTTCAGTTAATTGGGTTAAAACTGCTCCCATACCTGCGTTCGAAGCGTCCGTTTGAACAATGAATTCTCGTTCAAAATTTGGCGCGTACAAGACGGGCTTATCAATTAGTTTCCCTTTTAGTTCTCGAAATGCGTTTTCACACTCGGTCGTCCACTTAATTTCTCCCTTCTTTGCTCTTCCCTTCAACGCATCCGTCAACGGAGCAGCAATTACCGAGAACAGATTTATATATTTTTGGTAATAACCCGCTATACCTAAGAAAGCACGTATTTGGGTTTTCGTGCGAGGGGGTAGGGAACTCTAGAACAGCCTGAACTTTGATCTCGGAAGGAGTGCGAAAACCCTGACCCACAATGTGACCCAAAAATTTGACATTTTGTTGCGCAAACTTACACTTTGAAGGTTTTATCGTTAACTTAGCTCTCTTTATTCTCTGCAGAACCGATTCCATATGTTTAATATGCGACTCCCAAGTATCTGAGAAAATTGCGATATCGTCTAGATACGGGACAACGAAATCCTCTAGTCCGTTAAGTAATTCAGCCATGAGTTTACTAAAGAAATATGGAGCATTCTTTAATCCGAAACTCATCCTTAGGGGTCGGTATGTACCAAAGCTAGTACAGAAGGCTGCGTATCGCTGTGCTGTTTTACTCAAAGGTATTTGCCAATATCCCTTAGATAAGTCAAAGACGGTAATAAATTTAGCCGCCGATACTTTTTCTACGCGTTCTTCGATATTCGGAAGAGGAAAATATTCCGTTCTAATGATCCCGTTTAATTTCCTGTAATCTATACATGGACGAGGTTCTTTCCCAGCTATCTCAACTAAAATCATAGGAGACATGTAATCCGATTCTCCTACCTCAATGATTCCTAATTTTAACATTCGGTTAATTTCGTTTTTAAGATTTCATTTTGTCGGTGCGACATTCGATAGGGCTTCGTCCTAACTGGTTGATCGCTAACTAACTGGATTTCGTGTTCAACCAGATTAGTTAAACCGGGATTGTTTGAAAAACATTTAGAGTATTTATTTAATAATTCGCGCAGTCGATCCATTTGTTTGTCGTGAAGGTGTTTGTTCAACTCGCTAGCCTGGATTACGTCCTCGAAATCATAAATGAGAGAATTGTTTTCTAAGTATGGGATTTCTAACTCCTGGTCTGCGAGAGAGTTTTTTTTGTTTCATCATTAATAATTACGTTAACGTGTTCTGGCCTTTTGTAATATGGTTTTAGCATATTTATATGATAGATTTGAGATGTTTCGCGTCTGCCGGGGATTTCGACTAAATAGTTCGTTTCCGAAATTTTATTTAAAATTGTCCCAGGACCTATCCACTGCACTGCTAATTTATTTGCTCTGGATGTAGCTAACACTAGGACTAAATCTCCATCCTTAAATTCACGTTTTACTGCGTTTTTGTCATACCAAGTTTTCCGCTTAACTTGCATTTCCTCCATTTTATTTATAGCTACTTCTTGACATCTTTTAATCTATTTATTAACTTAAACATATATTCAGTGACGTGATCACCCTCTTCTTCCGGTTCCATCCAATGTTCCATTACTAACGTCTCTGGGGTTCGCAAATTTTTCCCATACACCAACTCTGACGGTGTATACCCTGTACTTTCGTGAGATACAGTTCGTAACGCTAAAAGAATTGACGGAAGATGTTTGTCCCATTCGGAGCCTGCATCTAAACATAAGACTCGTAAGAGTCGTTTCAACGTTCGATGAAATCGCTCAACAGGGTTACTCTGTGGATGATACACAGAACTATGCCTGACAAGTATTCCGAATCTTTCAAAAAACTCGGTAGTCAGAGCACTAGTAAAAGAAGTACCCTGGTCACATTGTATTTCACGGGGAAATCCCATCCGACTAAAGATGTTTAACAGCGCATCTGTGACACTAACGGAACTAATATCAGACACCGGAATAGCTTCAGGGAATTTTGAAGACATGCAAATGGCCGTGATAAGATATCGATTCCCTTTAGATGTGATCGGGAGAGGCCCACATGCATCAATATTTAGCTTAGTAAAAACCTCCTGAATAACAGGGACCAATTTTAGTGGAGCTTTCTTTTTTATCATTGGGCTTCCCAGCCCTCTGACACTGATCGCAAGTTTTTACAAACTGTTCCATATCTCTATAGCAATTCGGCCAGTAAAAATATCGGTTTAATTTGTCTTTGGATTTCGTAATTCCCAGGTGTGCAGATGTTCCCTCATGACACAATGATTTAATAGGGTCGCGCAACCCTTCCGGCACTACTATTAACTTCACCACGTTACCTAACTTATCTTCACGATTTTTGACCAATAATTCCTTCTCTAGCGAATAAACCTGATTGGTAACCTGCACTTGACTGGCTGCCTGTTCGTATAAGGGTTTAATCTCCTCGCTATTTTTTGAGCATTGATTAAATTTTCTCGCGTAACCCTTAGCAGCGCTAATTCCGGAACATATTCCTGGAGTGCAGGTATTAAAATTTCGTCCTCTGCATCCGAAGAAACAATTATAACCTCATCTTCCCCTTTTTTAGCATCACCACTATCTATTCCCCTTTCTTCTCTAGCCGCTTTGACTTGAGACCTTGTTTGGACAGCATTCAATATTTCGACTGGCAGGAAATTATAGCCTAAATTTCCTTTTATTAGCTCGGCCGTTTTATTTCCAAGCAAATATCGACCGTGTTGATTTAAGTGATTTCCACAAACCGCTGCCTTAGTCTGCACCGTTCCAAAATTTCCGGAAATTTCCACGACCGCCAAAGGTAAACAAACTAATTCTGGGCTTAACGGTTGTTTTACCCAAACATTTTCACCAGAGAAAGAAGAAGGATTTATGTATTTTGCACATACTAAATCTATTGTCGCTCCCGTATCTCTAAGAATGTCTATCTCGTGACCATTCACAGAGCCCTTTGTTGTATATGAATTAAGAAAATCCGGGTTTTCATTTCCTTCAATATTATTGAGAGTTTCCGTCGTTTTGTTTTTATTAATTTAGGGCAACCGGCTTTTATATGTCCAGGCATATTGCAATGATAACATCTTTGTATCACGCGTTTTTCAAAAGTTCTCTCTCTAGTACTCTCCGGAACAGAAGCTCCTAATCTGGGGGAAGTTTTCCCAAATCTATTTTCTTTTCCTTGATCCCTGAGTATGTCAAAATTTTATCATTTCTGCCCCACCTATCCATGGGTTTCGAATTTACCTTTCGGACGTCCTCATAATTATCAAAGAGTTCTGCTATTTGAGTAGCTGATTTAAGGTTTGCCCAATTATCTAAAAAATGATCTTTCATACTAGCATTGGCGCGTTTTTAATTGATCTACCACCATTAGATCTTTAAGATCTTGAAAGGTATTTATTTCTAAGCCAATCAGCCACTCATCTAGATAATTCGTAATTTCAAAAGTGAAATCCTTCCAGGTGCTATCGGATTTTTCTGGTGTTGGACAAATTTTTGCCGAAAGACCTCCGGACTTAACTTGAATCTTTTAAGTAATAATTTCTTTACATAATCGTAATTTTCGGCTTGTTCCTCCGTTTCGCGAGCAATAAATTGCACGATTTCTAGGGGTAACAAACCCAATAATTGCCCCACCCACTCTTTCTTTTCTATTGACGCCCTTTTAGCCTGGCGTTCAAAGATCACTAGATATAAACTAATATCTGACTGCTTAGGATCGAAATCTGGGATCAATTTTTTTAAGTTTAAATTAGAGGTTACAGAACATGCATTTGTAGAATCGTTTGATTCATCGTTTATCCTAAATCCGGATTCTATTTTTAAACCTTTCTAAATCAAATTTCAGCTGTAATTCTTTCTCTTTTAATGCCTGCTCCTTTACTAACTCCTCCAATCTCATTTTTCAGCCCTTTCTAACTCCTCTAATCTCATTTTTTCAGCCCTTTCTAACTCTTCCAATCTCATTTTTTTTCAGCCCTTTCTAACTCTTCCAATCTCATTTTTTCAGCCCTTTCTAACTCTTCCAATCTCATTTTTTCAGCCCTTTCTAACTCTTCCAATCTTTTTCCGTTTGCAATGATAGTCTCATACAGATTTTTAACAAATTCCTCTTCATAACCTTCACTGTTAGTGATTGCAATTTTTATGCTAGGGACAGTCATATTTAAAGTGGCATTTATTCCTAATTCCTCAGCAAGTTGCAACATGTCTTGCTTTTTCCTTTACCAAGGAAAGCCATTTTTTAAACAATATCAAATAAATGTCACGCTAAATTTTGCACTATTGTTACTATTCTCTATTAATACAATAACACTGGTCCCATGCATACACAGAAATACACAAAGAAAAACTTAACACTAAAAATAATCAAAATCATTCAAGAGACTTAAAACACAATAAATCTTAAGCTAAAATTGCACTCAATGCTTGAAATACAATTACAATTCTCTAGAAACAAAATAACACTGTTCCCATGCAAGAAAAAACACTAAGTATTTCAAAATTTCTAAAGAACACTTTAACCAAAATTCCTAATACAATATGCAGTTTGCAACTCAAAAATATAACAGTACTCACCCATTTGAAGTACTCAGCTTGCTGTCAGAAGCAAATTATGTGCACTAGTGGTACGGCTTCCGAAAATCGCTTTTCCTTCGGACACTCTCGCCGTTAACACTGTAGATCAGTTTGATCTTTGAGCAGGACGCTCTTTTTCTCCGAAGCTGAATTGAATCGCAGAACGGCTTCCGAAAATCGCTTTCCCTTCGGACACTAGCCGTTAACACTATAGATCAGTTTGATCTTCTATGAGCAGGACGCTCTCTTTCTCCGAAGCTGACTTGAATCGCAGAACGGCTTCCGAAAATCGCTTTCCCTTCGGACACTAGCCGTTAACACTATAGATCAGTTTGATCTTCTATGAGCAGGACGCTCTCTTTCTCCGAAGCTGACTTGAATCGCAGAACGGCTTCCGAAAATCTCTTTTTCTCCCTGCGTTGCGGTCCGTCCGTAAAAATCCAAAATTTTCCTCCTCTCACGGGTCCTGAATGCTAACTTTTTTATCCCAAAGCGCTGCCACCAAAACTCTAAGCTGTAACGTTTGAAAGAATAACGGTAGCGTATTCTTGGTGAATTAAAATAGGGAATTTATTTACGTCACAACTATTGAAAATTATTTACAAAATGATACATTAAAGTTATTAAAATTAATTAGATTGTTAGAGTCCACTATTTTGTGAGAGGAGGTTTCGTTGGTTACCGCTCCCGTGCAAGTTCAAAGCATCTCTCCTCTCATCTTCCGGTCGGGTCGCTATATTCCTCGGGGGTCAAACAGGGTTTGCGCTGCATCGGAAGTTGCACGTGTGGGCGTCGAATCTACAAAGAAACCGACACCAGATGTTGTTGTTGTTTTCGAGACGTGACGTTACAATGTGGACTAGTTTTTCGAGTCGCTTTCTTTTAGCACCAGATAGTTTATTACGTCCTCCCTCAGACACATTCTAAATTTTTTTTAAAAATATATACTTAAATTAAATAAGGGAAGTATGAAGATAATTGAGATAGAGTGTTTTGCTTTCATACAAAAAATTTGAATTCATCAAAAATTGACCCATTTTAAATAAAAATCAATGTATTTGAGATTTTCTAAAATCTTATCGTAAATTTAAAACGAAGAATAAAAAGCCCTTATTTTACTCTCGTTTGTGAACACTGTATTTAATTATGTTTAATATATATATATATATATGTATACATATATATATATATATATATATATATATATATTGTTGCGTTTTCGGGGATTCGAAATGATTGAAGCCGAAGAGCGGAATCCAAAACAATTTTATTCTTGGCCAAAACAGTCCTCCACAAATTGTAGAACAGTTCGAGAAATTCACGTACAATCGATGAAAATACTGATAACACAGATGCAATACACTAACAAAAACAATAGTAAACACTCAGCACAAAAATAATAACTCAATAAAAGCAATAACACACGCACTATGCAATCGTCTCTCTCAAGCAGAGAGGTATCACTTGCATGAAAGCTGAGATCTGACTAACTGACTAGCCGGCCCGGGCCCTTTTATACCTTTTGGTCAGAAACCTCTCGCACTTGCCAGAATAATCTAGAAATAGAAAGGTCTAGAAAAATCCGGAGCGTACGAGAAAAGCTCAATACAGTAATACATTCAATACAATAGGGTTACAATGGGGATATTAGGAGCAGGGTTGCCATGGTCGCCAAGCTTATCGCCCACATTTGGCGATATATCGCCACATTTGGCGCCAAAAATTAAGTCGCCAAATCCATCGCCAACTTGGCGCTAGCTGCAATATTTGGCGAGTTTACCATTTAAACCAATGTTAAAGCATGGGGGCCGTGCAATGCAGTGGAAATGATATTACAGGTAAACAGGGTTGAAATCACATTAGATACGACAAATTAAACTGTAAAAATGAACACAAATGAGTAGAAACAATTAGAATAAGACTAAATTCGTAACATTGCCCCCTCTCAAGAACTGCACGTCCCGGGCAGTACAACCCTTCATCAGACGTTAACATAATAATAAAGCAATTGATTAAAAACAATTAAATGAATATGCAATAATAAACATGTAATACATAGTACAAAATAAACACCTAATGCATAGTACAAAATAAACACGTAATGCATAGTAGAAAATAAACACTTACAAAACAATATACAAAATTATTTACAAGATTATTTACACACTAACTTATTTATACAAGACCATGGTCAAAATAAATTACACGATAATTGACACACTAAGAATTATGGCCATAATATGGAGCGAGCCTGTCGTAATGAACGACTCTAGGCTTCGAATTCGTTGACTTACGGATCCGGATTACGACGTCGTTTATTATCTTTAAAATTGTATAAGGACCGTCCCAATGCGATTGTAGCTTAGGAGAAAGTCCTTTGCGTCGAGTCGGGTTGTAGAACCACACCTTGTCACCTTCCTTGAATTGATGTCCTGTGGCTTTTGTGTCGTACCGAGTCTTCATCTTCTCCGTCCTCAGGTTGATCCGTTCTCTAGCCAAATTGTGTACATCTTCAAAACGTGCCTGGAGATTCTGCACGTACTCCTCAGGCGATGAAGGTGTATCCGGAGGGCGACCAAACAGCAGGTCACAAGGGAGACGAAGATCTCGGCCAAAAAGCATCTGGGATGGTGAATATCCGGTAGTCTCGTGAACGGCGCTGCGGTACGCTAGCAGAAAGAGAGGAACTTTCTGGTCCCAGTCTTGTTGGTTCTTGGAGACCATCAGTGAGAGGTTATTCAGGATGGTACGATTAAACCTCTCCACCATGCCATCTGACTGTGGGTGTAAAGGTGTGGTCTTGGTCTTGTCAATTCCGAGTAGTTCACAGACCCCCTTCAATACCGCAGAGACGAAATTTCTTCCCTGATCGGAATGAAGTTGAAGAGGTACCCCATATCTCGATATCCAGTGCTGCACTACAGCCTCCGCTACGGTGGGGGCTTCCTGATCGGAATGGGGTACACTTCGGGCCATTTCGTGAAGTAGTCCATGACAACAAGTAGGTACTTATTACCAGACGCAGTCCTTGGCAGAGGTCCCAGGATATCGAAAGCGATACGTTCGAAGGGTGCTCCAACATTGTAGCGATGCAGCTTCCCTCGGCTACGTATCTTTTTGGCCCCTTCCGAGCTGAACAAGCATCACAGGACTTGCACCACTGTTCCACGTCAGCTCTCACTTTACCTCAGAAGAATCGCTCTCGAACTCGGTGCAAAGTTTTCATGACACCGAAATGACCTCCTGTTGGGCTGCCATGCAATTCTTTGAGTACCTCTGGGATACGAGATCGAGGAAGTACTAATTGCCACCTGAATGTCTTTCCATCCTCTGATTCGAATTTTCGGTATAGAACACCATTCCTGAGATGTAGAGAATTCCAGAGGGCCCAATACTGCTTAGTTGTAGGACTATAAGCCGAGATGTCCTGCCAACTTGGTTTATTGCTGGAAGACTCCATAAACTCTATAAGGGGTTTAATATCAGGATCCGCCATCTGGTCTTCTCGAACTTTCTCGTCACTCCAGGGATCGGGTGGCGTCGCTGTTGAAGTTGTTATCTGGCGTATAGCATAGTCATATTTGGTCTCTACTCTAGAACAATGACGACAATTTTCTGGGCATGGTCTTCTTGAAAGGGCATCAGCATTTCCATGCGAGGAGCCTTTACGATGTCTGATGTCAAAGTAATACTCGTTGAGCCGTTGTATCCATCTGGCTACCTGGCCTTCAGTATTTCTAAAATTCATTAGCCAAGTTAAAGAGGCATGATCGGTACGTAGAAGAAATTTTTGGCCATAGAGATAGTGATGGAAATGCTCGATGGCTTTCACAATAGCCAGTAGCTCTTTTCGAGTGACACAATAATTTCTTTCCGGTTTCGATAAACACTTACTCCAATAAGCTACGACTCGTTCCTGGCCATCTATTTCCTGAGATAATACTGCTCCGACACTCTCATTACTGGCATCAGTGTCCAAGATAAATGGCTTGTCCGGTTGTGGATATATTAAGATCGGTGAAGACGTCAAAGCTTCTTTAAGCTGGAGGAAGGAATCTTCACATTCTTTTGTCCACTGAAACTTTTGTTTACTTTCTGTTAGCTTGTGCAAGGGTCTTGCGATGTTAGAGAACCCTTTCACAAACTTTCGGTAATAAGTACATAGTCCCAGGAAGCTTCGCAGCTCACGGAGGTTTTCAGGGCGTTTCCAATTCTTTACGGCGGACACCTTTTCGGGGTCCGTACGAACACCTTCTGCAGAGATGATGTGTCCCAGATAATTGACTTCTTTCTGGAAGAACTTGCATTTCGAAGGGTTTAGCTTCAAGTTAGCGTCGCTTAATTTTGATAACACCTTCCGGATATTTTGAAGATGTTCTTCAAACGTACGCCCTCCTATTATGACGTCATCCAGGTAAATAAGGCAAGCTTCAAAAGTCAGACCCTTTAGCACGGTCTCCATCAGGCGCTCGAAAGTAGCTGGCGCATTGCAGAGCCCGAACGGCATGACTTTGAACTGCCATAGTCCTTGGCCGGAAGTGAATGCTGTTTTTCTCTATCTTCGGGATGGATCTCCACTTGCCAGTATCCGCTCTTTAAATCTAAAGTCGAGAACCATTTATGACCGGAAAGGGTATCCAGGGTGTCATCTATCCTTGGAAGAGGGTAGCTGTCCTTCTTGGTGACGTCGTTAAGTTTTCGATAGTCCACGCAAAATCTTGTGGAGCCATCTTTCTTACGAACCAAGACGATTGGAGATGCCCACGGACTCGAAGACGGTTCTATGATGTCATTTTCCTGCATCTCTCGTAGTAGTGTTCCGACCTCTTCCTGTTTAGCAAACGGCAAGCGTCTTGGGTGCTGTTTAATCGGCGGATGGTCTGCTGTATCAATTCTGTGTTGTGTCACTGTAGTATGGCCAATATCGCTACTGTTTCTAGAAAACACGTCTTCAAATTCTTGGAACAGTCTTTCTGCGGAGCTTTTCTGTTCGAGGGACAATTCAGCATTTTCTAGAAGGTCGGGAGTCAACTGTTGAGGCGAGTTGGATAGGAGCAAGCTCGAACTTTTGCAGACACACGTTACTGGACTGCAGGTTGCCAACACTTCACCTTTCTGGAACACTCTAGGTTTTTCAGTTACGTTGCAAATTCTTAACGGGATAGTTTTTCTGGAAAGGTCCACTAGCGTCGAAGCTATTAGCAATCCATTCGCTTTATTTTCCGCAGATCCAATTAGGCCAGAGTTGAAACTCACATTGTTACCGATGTATCCAGGTACTATGATTTCAGTCCTTGGGGGAATGGTAATATTCTCGTTAGCGGTTACCTGTCGAATAGATTCTGTCCTGTGTTCAATTTTGAATATAATGACTTCTTCGTGTATGGAACGTAATTCCTTCTTGTTGAAGTCTAGAGTGAAACCATGCTCCTTTAGAAAGTCCAGTCCAAGAATGAAAGGGTCTGCAATATCTGCGACATACACAGCATGTTGGTAGGTAGTGTCTCCAAACTGGATCTTGACTTTTAATTTTCCGTGAATATCAATCTTTTCCCCCGTCACGGTCTGTAGCACCACGCGGGGCGGGGTCCAGATAAGTTTCTCTTTTAACTTTTGAGCCAGATCGTTCCGAATGATAGACACATTGGCTCCTGTATCGATGATCATGTTGCAGGGAAGCTCGTTAACATGTCCCATTATAAAAATTCCATTCTCACCGTTACTCTTTGTCGAAATTTTACACACTTGAAAGTGGGGCTTTCCAAAATCTGGCAACCTCCGCCCCACGAGATGGCCATTAATTAGTTTTCCGACACCTCCTTCCGGGAGGCGCTATTAGTTTCAGCGCCTTGGCGTGCCCGGCAGCTTCTCTGCAGATGCCCTTCTCGACCGCAGGTCCAGCATTTAAGGGTCTTCTTCCCGTCTGCTTTCTGGGACATCAAAGACTCAACTCTATTCAAGAAGCTTCTCATCTGTCGCTCTAACCGCTCCATACTTGAGTTCGACGTGTCCGATTCGTTGACGGCTCGTATGGGGTGTCTGTCCTTTCGTGTTGCTTGCTGGGCTGCCTCGAATTTCATAGCAAACACTAGGGCCCCCTTTAAGTCCTTGAGATCCGCCATTCGGAGAGCTTTCTGGATTTCCGGATCACGCACCCCGTCGACGAAGTGTTGCAGCGCCAGGACTTCTCTTACTTCAGTCGGACAGTCAGAAAACGCCAAGTGAGAAAGCCTCTCGACGTCCGTCGCCAGTTCTTGGAGAGTTTCGGACACTTTCTGCTGCCGTGACTTCAGCTGGAGTCTGCTGTAATCCTTCACACATTTCTCTCGAAGCGTAACTCCAGAGCATTAACAAGAGCGTCGATATCCAGCCGCTGTGTTTCCGGCAAAGTTTGCAAAATGTCAGCAGCGTCGGCTCGAAGAGAAGCAGCTAACTGGCAGGCCTTGGTCTGGGAGTCCCACTGGTTTACATCCGCCACTATGGAGAATTGGGTCTTATACACCTGCCAAGAGGACTTTCCGTCATATGTAGAAAGCTTGATGGAAGGCTTGGAATAAGGAGCTTGAAACTTAAATTCATCCCCTTGACCAGTCATGACTTTCTGCTTCAATTTCTCTAGGTCACTCCTGAACGAGATGGAAACATCTTCTACCTTTTCGAAAATTTTCGCCTCTAGTTTGCTCTCCATATCTTCGAATTTATTTTCAAATTTGTTCTCTATATCCACAAATTTGTTTTCGAATTTATTTTCCACCGACTCGATTCTTCCTTCCATTTCTTCAAATTTCTTGTCCATAGTCGTCAATTTGTCGCCAATGCCCTTCAGATCACTTTTCAACTCTTCCTTGTTGGCGCTGATCTGCTCGTTTACGTTAGTAAGCTTGGTATTCAATTCGCCCATATTGGCATTCATGCCGGTCAACTCCGATTTCATTTCGCCCATATTGGCATTCATGCTGGCGGTCAATTTTTCTAGAAGAGTCTGGAACTGGGCCTCCATCGCTCTTGTTGTTGGCATTCAACCCCACTTCTGACACCAATTGTTGCGTTTTCGGGGATTCGAAATGATTGAAGCCGAAGAGCGGAATCCAAAACAATTTTATTCTTGGCCAAAACAGTCCTCCACAAATTGTAGAACAGTTCGAGAAATTCACGTACAATCGATGAAAATACTGATAACACAGATGCAATACACTAACAAAAACAATAGTAAACACTCAGCACAAAAATAATAACTCAATAAAAGCAATAACACACGCACTATGCAATCGTCTCTCTCAAGCAGAGAGGTATCACTTGCATGAAAGCTGAGATCTGACTAACTGACTAGCCGGCCCGGGCCCTTTTATACCTTTCGGTCAGAAACCTCTCGCACTTGCCAGAATAATCTAGAAATAGAAAGGTCTAGAAAAATCCGGAGCGTACGAGAAAAGCTCAATACAGTAATACATTCAATACAATAGGGTTACAATGGGGATATTAGGAGCAGGGTTGCCATGGTCGCCAAGCTTATCGCCCACATTTGGCGACATATCGCCACATTTGGCGACATATCGCCAAATTTGGCGCCAAAAATTAAGTCGCCAAATCCGTCGCCAACTTGGCGCTAGCTGCAATATTTGGCGAGTTTACCATTTAAACCAATGTTAAAGCATGGGGGCCGTGCAATGCAGTGGAAATGATATTACAGGTAAACAGGGTTGAAATCACATTAGATACGACAAATTAAACTGTAAAAATGAACACAAATGAGTAGAAACAATTAGAATAAGACTAAATTTGTAACAATAATATAAATATATATATATATATATATATATATATATATATATATATATATATATATATAGAATTGTGTGATAACTATAGAGAGAGTAGGATATCCTAATAATGTATATTTTCCAGTAATAAAATTAGGAAATCTTTTTAACTTGTGACGTCTTACGCGTCTTTTCTTTAACAAGTCCTTTGGGTTCTTTGGGCCAGAATTAATGGCAACTCTTTTCCAACCAAATCCAAGAAACGAGAAGTGAAGAGATGCAATTAATATAGGATAAATATAGGATCTTAGAGTAAGCGAGATGCCAATGTAAAGGAATGCTAGACAATTGACGTGCGTTGTGACAGTTGATGATTATTGAATCAGAACAACCGTCAAGGAAATCAGTGGTTCGAGAGCAGGAATAGGTTTCAAAACGATGATCGCAGATTTAACGATAGGGGATATCAATTTAGAAATCGAGGTCAAAATGAAGATTTTAGTAGAGGGGACCAAAGAAATAGGGGTTCGAGTGAAAATTTTAGTCGGGGCAGTAGAAAGCAAATGGGACGATTAAATGTTTTGAAAGTGAGTGATATTAAAGTCGAGAAATCAGTCACCGATTAATTTTTCAGCAATATGTATGTCTCCGGTAGAACTTCCGTATGTTCCTATTTTATTAGACGAAACTTTTATGAAAGCGTTATGAGACACTGGAGTGGAGAATTCATTTATATCGGAAGAGACATACCAAAAATATTTTTTTATAAACAAGTAAAGAAATCGAGTACTCAGGTGATCACGGCGCAAGGAGCTAAATGTCAAGATATGGGAGTTGTGGAATTAAATATTCGAATACGGGATTTCGAAAAGCCTTGGTTGTTCCATGTGTTAGCAGATTTAGAATACCCATGTTTTCTCGGGATAGACTTCATAGGTGGATCAAAGATCCTTTTGGACTTTGATCGAAAACCTTTGGCGATTCCAGATTCGCAGATTAATAAAGTGGTTAAAACGGTTGAAATAGAAAAAGTAGAAATAGATCTTTCTAAG
The DNA here is from genome assembly GCA_019973935.1 of Trichonephila clavipes. NCBI lineage: Eukaryota > Metazoa > Arthropoda > Arachnida > Araneae > Nephilidae > Trichonephila > Trichonephila clavipes. The sequence continues at coordinate 1,009,046 of BMAU01020425.1, forward strand.
ACAAAACTAGAAGAAAAACAGAAACAGGAATTACAAGATTTGTCTAATAGTTTTCAAGGATTGTTTTCAGATAAACCAGGGCTTACGCATGTTTTATATCATGAGATTGACACGGGAGATAACCCACCGGTTGTTTCCCGTCCGTACAGATATGATAGGCTTAAACAAGAGATTCCCGATTATCACGTTGACAAAATGTTGAAAGAGGGAACTATAATTCCCATTCAATCCCCGTACGCGTCACCAGTGGTGTTATGTAGAAAGAATAATGGGTTACACACCACCGGATAATCCGGAAGCATATAGATTTGCTGTTGATTATCGGAAACTAAATGCGATCACGAAGTACCCTAGGTATCCTTTACCCTTAATAGACGATTTAATAATGAACATACCCCACACAGGCATAATGTCTGCCCTGGACCTTCGGTCGGGATATTTTCAGATGGCTGTGAACCCTAGTGATATAGTTAAAACCGCGTTTGTCACGAAAAATGGTACATACGCCTTCCGCAGAATGCCCTTTGGTTTGTCAGGGGCGGCTCCTAATTTTCAGAAAGCGATAGATATAATTCTCAAACCCGTGATAGGCAAGTTTGTGAGTGTCTATATGGACGATGTCATAATATCATCTCCATCATTCACTCAACATGTTAACCCTCTAAGTGGATACCTTCCTCCTGAAAAGTTATTCAGAAAGCGTTAACTCTTATTTTGAAGTTCGCCTTAAAAATGCAGCAGAGTTCTTTCCTTTCCCCCTTTTAGAACTTGGGAGGTCGAACGGGGACAATTTTATGACCTAGTTCGGTTCCTTTGTCAAATAAGAACCAAGAGATCAATCGTATACAGCTAGCTGTTAAGTTACCTTGGGCAATCTTCTTTAAACGCTGTAGTGGAATTCGGTGTTTCTTTCTCCTATATGTTCCGTCACAGTAAAATTAAAACAAAATGCAGGGTAAAAAAAAAGGAAAAAATTAAATAAATAGTATGTTAGAAGTTGAAAAATAAATATATTTTCTTCAAACAAAATTTATTTTTCTGTCATTTTTTAAAAATTAAAAAAAAATATTTTTTTTTGGTATTGCGATTTGAACCAGAAAAAAGCATCCTGTATTCATTTTTGAATGTGAGAGTAAGAAAACGCGCTCACTTTCCTGTTTTTTAAAAAAGTAATGAGGTAAAAAGAGCAAAGGCCCTATCTCATTTTTTAAACAATAACACAATAAATGGTGCATACGATGATATACATACGATGATTATATTTATGAAATAAAACCGATCTTTCTCTATTCAGTTATATTTTTAATTTAAAATAGCATAAAAAAGGATTTCAATACTTTTAATTTATTTTAATTAAAATCATATAAAAGATATTTTTATGTTAACTGAATATTTTTCGGAAAAAGTTTAAATTTTCCTTCCTAGTGTTCTCCTTATCGAACTTCTTGTATTAAATAAAAATTCCTTTTCTAAATCGGCATTTGTGATGGACATAACGAACATTCAGTCAATAATTTTTAATTTTAATGGGAGATATACTTCTTCAAATGCGCATGACAGTACTTCTAACCATTTTCTGCTCAAGTTAAATTTCTTATCTTTCTGTTTCTTTTATTACAAGGAAAAATGTCACACATCGATAACTACATTTTCACACAATTCAGTCATTACAAATTCTATTGTGAGAAAAGTTCTCCCTAATTAATTTTGTCTTTCAAAACAGTACACTTAAAAAAATTTTGTTCAGTGAAGTTAACCGACAGTTCCACAATGTATTCATACCAAATTTTAAAAACAAGTTTAACACTTGAAATGTACCCTGTATTAAATTTTTCAGTATACACAAATATTTCCTGCTGTAGGGAAGCTATAGTATGAGATGTGGTGTGCGGTTGTGAAAGAATGTTTTCGTACGTGTAGACTGTTTTTGAAAATTTAAATATCACTGAAGCTGATCATATAACTGCAAATGAGCCTTATTTTAATGTGTGCTGGTATCAAAGTAAAACACTTTACAATATTAAACAGACTATGGGTTTATACTCAATATCAAACTATTCGCAAAATGGCTTACAACTTCTATTCAAATTGTAAAGAAACTGAAATATAAATATATCTTACTGCAGTCAAAAATATTCATAATATGTAAATATCCTATTCCTCCACTTATTTCAGTACATTTTAAAAAACTGTAGTTGAATGCAATTTTTAAAATTAATAAACGAGGCATAAAAGCTCACACAGTCGTAAAAATGTCTTTATCATTTTTAAATATACTATTATAAAACGTATATGGATTGTAAGATCAGTTGTAAAATCCTAAAAGCTTTTAGAGGAGCTAAAAACATGTAATTTTGGATTGATAAAATGTTTAAAATAATACACAAATATGCATGTTATTAAGCAAATACATTTGAAAATCAAACTTCCTTCTGAAATAAACGTAATTGAAAGAAAAATGTTTAATTGCAAATGAGTGAAAATACATGTTTATCTAAGGGGTATCCTCAAAGTGAGGTAATCCTCAAACTTAAGACTCAAACTCAGTGGCACAACAATTCATGAGGGCCAGGAACTACTGTGCCCATCATAATACACATGACCATTGGACGCTGAGGTGCATGAACAGATGTCCCGATTTGGTGGTCTGTCTGAAGAGAGACCTTCAGTGTTTAAGACCCGAAGCAAGCTTGGTACTCATTTATCGACCCAATGTAGCGGGGATGAAAGGCAGAGTTGACCTTGCGCTGCCCGTTAATAGAATCCCAGACCTGTGGTGTGGAAGCACGATACACTACCACTCAATCCTATTCGGTGAAAAATAAAATTTAATGTTAGAATCTTATATACTTCCCTAATGAATGAGGGAGTCCAAACTTTTTTTTTCATGTAAACTGTTTAGACGGAAATGATTAATTATGAACATTTCACAAGTTGCATAAATTAAAATTAACCGTTATAGTTTACATAAATTTTTAAGGGTGCAAAACGTGTATTTCGGCTGCACGAGTTAATTTTAAAAGGAATACGGTCACGAAAAAATAGTACAAATCTATCTAAAGTAGGGTTGGTTACCTTACATATTGTCAAACACAACAATGCATTGGAAGCCAATTCCACAATTCGTTGTTATAAAAATGTATGGAAAATTACAAGATTTATTTTCGCATTTGTAATTTATATATATATAATTTTTCCTGGGAACTTTAAAAGCTAGAGCGGCATCCATCAAAACCGCGGTTCTCTCTCTGTTTTTCCAGATGGCCCCTGAATAAGCCGGCTTTGCCATAGTAAGTGAAAATGCCGGATTTGGTTTGTCAAGATCATTTTATAGCAGACTGCATTTTTCATGTATTTTAGATGGTCGTTTTATATTTTCTACATCAATATCTTAATGTCTGAATTTAAAATTACATAAAATTCTTGACATTCGCATCAATGACCATGATAATTTTTATTAGTATATGAATGTGTCATCAAACGATTACATGACTAATATTAACATATTATTTTAACCATTTAATTAATATTAAGTATAACATAACGCACACAAATTTTCTGAACTTTAAAATAAATATTTTGAAAACTACTTCAGATATACTCAAAATTTTTCATTCCTACGCTTTAGCTTCTCAGTTTTGCTTCTATGTAAGAATTTATTGTAATTGTATATTCATCAATTTTTTAGTATATTTTTGCTCTTAGCATGCAGTTTTCAACTGAATTGTATGAAATCTTCGAAAAATATTAAAAGATACCAAAGAAGCTATATAATAAAATTTGAAATATTTATTATACTCAAACAATTGCTAAAACTTATGGTAAATAATTTTTAACTGCGCGATGCATTTTTTTTTCGAAATTTTAAATGGAATTTCTAACATAAAATTTCTAGCTTTATACGGTCGAGATTTCAAAAAATATCCAGATTTTAATTACTTATTCAGTTAGCCTTTAAAAAAGATAAATGTTGAGGTATTTTGTAGAAATAGATATTTTTGAACAATAATTCGAATGTTTTTTGAATAGCTCGAATTTAAAATTGATTTTTATGTTTATTTATATGCATAAATGTCTACTGTAAATGTTTCCGTATATTTTTGATTACCATTTATTCAAATATTCAAGCTATAAAAAAATGTGTGAAAATCTTCATTGATGTTGTCTTTGATGTAAACTGAAGTTCAAGCACTTAAAATTCAAATATAATTCGGTGTATTTTAACAATATATAACTAGGCACTGTACTTAAACTTCCCTGAACACTTGGGCTTTGAAATCTTAAAAAAAAAAAAAAACTAATAAATCTTAAAAGTTTTTTTTCGTTATTATTTTTATCAAAGTGTAAGAAAATGTTTCAAATGATTTGATGAAGTTTAAATTTATTCATTTTTAGTGGTTGGAAAATTGAAAAGGTTTCAAATTTTAAAGAGTTTGGTGTTTTATTAATTTTTTCGGTATCTTATAATAAAATAATCATGTTTCAAAAACTGAAAGCTTTGATTAAAATAAGAAAAAATGAAGCGAAAGAATATACTTAAAAAAGATAATTTGTCTAACTATATAAAATAGCAGATTGCACTGACACGCCCCAACTTGTTACAGTTTCAAATTAATATGAAGCCAAAAGGGAATTGTAATTTATTTTACTTATGCGTTGGGACTTTTCAAAACTTTTAAAATACGAGGTAACAAATAAACACTTTCTGGGGTCTAAAGAAATTTTCCCCCGATTTTTTACGATTGCCCCAGGGTCAAAACACGGGGTTTCCTGCGAGCCATAAAACTTCCTATCAGTGTCCTGCTGTGTTGCTTCCACCGTCCCTAATTATCTTTCAAGATGTTAAACCTTTAAAAGGGGGAAAGGATTTCAGAAAAGTGCGGCTAATCCGCTTTTGAAAACGTTACTTGAAGCAGAAAAATCCGTGCAGTGCATTTTCGAAGCATCTTTACACTGACGGAATTTTTCGTGCTATCCGCTTAGAGGGTTAAGCATTTGAAAGAAGTTTTTCGATTAGTACATGAGGCGGGGTTAACGTTAAATAAAGATAAGTATACATTTGGTTGTGAAGAGTTAAAATATTTGGGTTTAATTATTAATAAGGAGGGAATTAAAACTGATGAAACAAAAGTTCAAGCTATAGTTGAAATGAAACCTCCGCATAACTCCAAGGAGGGTGTCGAACTTTTTAGAAATATCCCAATGGTACGCAAAATTTATTAAAAATTATGCCGATATTTGCGAACCTCTTTATAATCTTAAGCGAAAATTAAAGAGATTTATATATATATTTGGTCGATTGAGACGCAGAAAGCATTCGACGCGGTCAAGGCAGCTATAACAAAAGCGCCAGTTTTAAAATTCCCAGATTTCAAAAATCCTTTTGAATTATTTGCGGGTGCAAGCTCAATAGGGGTAGGAGCGGTTCTAAACCAAGAGCAGGGACCAGTAGTATTTGCTTCTCGTACGCTTTGTGCTGCGGAGAGGAATTACACGGTAACAGAGAGAGAGAGAAAGAGAAAATGTTTAGCAGTGGTTTGAGCTCTGAATAAATTCAGAATATATTTAGGTTCTTTGCCGATTAAAGTTATTACAGATCACGCTGCGTTAACACATTTAACTACTGGTAAAAATTTGTCGAATAGAATGATCAGATGGGCATTAAAATTAGCAGAATTTAATATAGAATGGGAGCATAGGCCGGGAATTTAGAATACAATAGCTGATATTTTGTCGAGAAACCCAATTGAAAGTATAATAGGAGAGAAAGTTAATTGTGCTATAATCAGAGATTTGGTACTTTCGTCACGAAATCAGTTAATAGAAGAACAAAAAACAGACCCAGAATTAGGTCATATCTATAGATATCTAGAAAACCCAGAAGATAGCTCGGTTAATGCGGCAATATGTAAGAATTGGTCTCGCGATTTTAGGCTAGTAGAAGGCTTGTTATTTTATGCAAAATATGCAACGTCATTAGGAGAGAGAGAGAAATGCGAGTATACATTCCAAAATCTTTAAGGAATGAAATTATGAGAGAATTTCATGACAAGCCATTAGCAGGTTATTTTGGACGTTTTGAAACTTACCATAAAATAAGGGATGTTTGTTATTTCACGTATATGAGAAAATTTAGGGATTAATATGTCTCTACATGCCATATGTGCCAAATTAATAATTATAAAAACGCGTTACCAGCTGGTCGGTTAGTACCAATTGTATCAAATTATCCAAATGAAATAGTTACGTTAGATTTGTTAGGTCCGTATCCCGTGTCGAGAGTAAGACGCAACCGATATGTATTAGTAATTACGGATCATTTCAGCAAGTGGTCTGAAATCATACCCCTTAAAAAAGCCTCTGCTCGAGTTATAGCAGATAATTTTTTTGATAATTATATATCGCCTTCTGGAGCTCCAATAAAATTAATTAGTGATAACGGTCCCCAATTTATTTCCGATATTTTTAAGAATTTAAGTGAAAGATTAAGTATAAGGCATGTGAAGACTGTTGTTTATAGACCTCAAGCAAATAGAACAGAACGCGTAAATCGCGATCTGGTGCAAATGATTGCAGATTATGTCAATGAGCAACATGACACATGGGACCAATTCTTACGTGAGTTTGCTTATGCTATTCGTACGGCTGTAAAAAAAAACAACGGGGAAAACCCCTGCGGAATTATTCTTAGGTAGAAAGTTAATTACGCCTTTTTTCAGAAATTAGTGATGGTATCAGACGGAACGGAATTTGCAGTAGGAGATATTGAGAGATTGTTTGAGGAGGCTAGACGAAACACAGAAACTAAACATGAAAAATGGAAGAAATATTATAATAGACGTAGGCGTGATGTGCAAATTAAGGTGAATGATTGGGTTTTGGTAGCTGATTGATTGATTGAATATTAACGTCGCACTGTTTAGCTACACGAGGGCTTTTGGCGACGGACCACGTAATTTTGAACCATGGTCAAGTGACGTGGACGACACCTGAGCTGGCACCCCCCTCTCTTAACTACCACACCACACCAACGGGAGGACGTTTCAGCTCTCGACAGATTTAGCGTGCATCGCTGCCCTACACGGCGGGTCTTTAGTGGTATGGATTTTGGTAGCAACACATCCTTTAAGTTCGGCAACAAGAAAAGTGGTAGCTAAGTTTAAACCAAAATTTGAAGGCCCGTATAGAGTATTAGATGTTAAGAATAACAACGTGGTGATATGGAAAGCGGGAAAAAGGTTAACGATTAATGTAGATCAGGTTCGAATATATCGTCATAGGAAATGTGACGAGACGGAGATAGGAACTGGTAGTTCGGATAACGGTAGTTTGCACGATGAAGCAAGTGGTTTTGACAGAGTACAACGGAGATCAAATGACTCGCGAGATGGTAAAAAGAAAGGGTAAGAAGTAAAGTGTGAGTTGGAGGGGAAAGGGTTAAGTTTTAGAACTAATCAGCGAGAGAAACACACAAATAATACTAAAAAGCGCGGACCACTTATCAGATCAATACCTAGTTCTTGGTCTGAGAAAGATAGAATGATTAAAAAAGGTAAAAATCAAAAGTTAGGATATAAAAGAGCAAATGAATCTAGGTCAGGAGGACCAGAAAGGAAAGTTCGGAAGGGTTCAGAACATAGAGTTCCTAAAAGAAATTTATCGTCAAATGATACTAATAGTGTTTTTCCAAATATAAGAAAGAAAAGCCGAAGGGAAGAGACAGTAGCGCCCACCACAAGCGGCTACAACCTTAGACCACGAATTGGAAAAAGAGAAGAGTCCCGACCGACCATACAGAGGAAGACACAACAAGGAGGACCAGTTCGATCCAGAAAAGGCAGAGAAAGGAACGATAGTCCATACATCGAGGAGCGAACAAGATCAAGCAACAAGAATGCCAGACGAGGAGGTGATCAACAACGGCAAAAACCAGGAAAGGAGAGGAACGTGTTCAAAGAAATCTTTGTCACTGGAGGTCTTGGTAGGAAACGCCAACTACAAGTCATAAGAACCAGGTTGTATTGTTTCTTTTTATATTCTTTCAAACAAGTAGTCGGAAGAATTTTTGCAATAAAGCCAAGTCACGGTCGGATAATTAAAATTTTAGAAGCCAAGCAAAAGTGGACACTAAAATGAGTGTGTTTTTTTAGAAAAGAAAAAAAGCTTTTTGTCTTGTAAATTTTTGTATAATTCTGAGAAAACAACTGTAAAAATTCATTTGTTTACTTCTGTTATGACTTCGCTAAGATGCGACAATTCCTTTGGTTGTTTGTTTTGTTTATTGAAAAATGTTTGTAATTGTATAGTGTATATATATATGTGTTGTTATATTGTTTCATATTAAGGTACATCTGGTTTTGGGAAACGCGGCGTAGATAGCACACTAACATAACGTTTAACTAGCGCTGCGCGATTTGAGGGGAAGTTTTTGAAAGAACCAGATAAAAAATATGTATAGAAATTAGTTAAAATTTAAAAGTGATATGTACTGTATAAAAACTGTGAAATGTAATCATAATGTGTAAAAAAAAATTTTTCAAATCACTTAAGAGATTTTTGTTTCAGGGTAACAGACCCTGAAGTCTATATAAGAAATTGACCTATCTCGATACAAAGAACGGAGCTAAAGAGAAGATGTAAAGAAGAAAAATTGTTAGAATTTAAGTAAACATTTAGGTAGAATTAAGTTAGTTAAGAGACGTGTGGGCCTCGTTTTTTCTACCATTTAAAACATATATGGTTTTTCCCGGCTCTGTTACCCAGATGGGACACGTCTATTTATTCTGTACATGTGAGAATCTACCGTGATTAAAATGCATGACTAAGTAAAATTTATTGAAGCTGTGGAAATTCAAATTAAGGTGAAATATTAAAAATTAAACTTAAGATTAATAGTAAAAATTAAAATTTAAGTGAAGCATTAGAAATTAACCGTTTGAATAAAATTTAGGCACGTAATTTCTTAAGGGCCATTAAGACCCTCGAATAAATCACGTTTTGTTTCTTGGAGGGGTTGTGACGTCATACGCGTCTTTTCTTTAACAAGTCCTTTGGGTTCTTTGGGCCAGAATTAATGGCAACTCTTTTCCAACCAAATCCAAGAAACGAGAAGTGAAGAGATGCAAATAATATAGGATAAATATAGGATCTTAGAGTAAGCGAGATGCCAATGTAAAGGAATGTTAGACAATTGACGTGCGTTGTGGCAGTTGACGATTATTGAAGTTCGGGGTTCAAGATTTAAATTCTACGTGTCGTGGATAAACATATTGATGTTCGACTAGAAGTTAAACGTCAAGCTACATACCATTGTAGATAGAGACAAGTTTATTACAGAATATTATAAGGTAGGATTGATTACTTATTAGTATATTTGAAGATTAGGCGGTTTGATTATTGAGATTGGTCTGAATTATATTGTGTGTTGCGTATTGCGTCATCGTAGATTCTCTCATATTAATTGTTGTAATTAAATTTGTTTAAAGTTTAAGTTGAATGTCTTAATAAAGTCATATTAAGATAATGTTTGATCCGAGTTCTTCGTTAACCCTACACCTCTAGCTCATGCTGATGCTTCGAGGAATGTACTTCCAAGGTGAGGTACATCACAAACTTATATTTTCAACAAACCCACTTATACATCTGTACATAGCACGCACAAATTATAGAATTAATTTCTATAATTTGTGCGTGCAATTCACGCACAAATTATAGAATCTAAGAAAAATGCTCCACTTATAGAACTCCCACTGAAAAAATACTTTCCATTAATATTATTAATATAACTTTAGAAATTAATAATCGTTATAATCATTAAAATTAACACTAATAAAAAATACTCAAAAAGAAAAAAATAGACTAATATTTAAAATAAAAATAAAAAATACATTATATTTCTCAGTCAAATAAAATTCTGTCTTTTAGCTTCCTCAAAAAATGTAATTTCGAAATATGTTTCATAACATTTAAATATAATCACATGTAATCTCATTTGGAAATATATTTAAAATACAAAAATGATATTACTAAATTGATCTCTCTTTACATCAAAGAAAAAGAAAACATAAAAATAATTCACTCTTATTACTAACCTAATTCACGAACTTTAAATATTCCGAAAGAATTTTCATAAAATACCTTTTCGATACTTCAATCAGCAATATAACACTATTATTTATAAGAATATAATTACCAGATAGTATTACTAAATTTCTCTTGATGTATGAAAAAGAGAAAAAAAATCTGAAACCACATCTGTTATATTGATTTAGCATGATGATTTAGAAAAACGGATTCAAAATTTAGAATAAACAAGACAAATGAAACACAATTTTCTTTTAATTCTGGGAATAGTAATGAAGGCTATGCAATGTGTGTATCGCGTTCCGGAAAAGGAAGCTCTGTTATTAAAAAAATTTCGCGTTAACAGCATTATTTCGATTTAAGCTAAAAAAGTAACATTTTTTAATCCATTACTCTTAACTATAACTATGGATATATATATACGTATATACAAAATTTCATTGAAATCAGAATAACCTAGTTTTCTTTTAACTCGGTAGTCATTTCAGTTATATTAGTTACTCATTTATGTGAATTTATTTATAACACACTTAATATATATATTTACAGAGATGTACCTTACAGAAAGCACTACTGTATTTGTATATTTTAAGTCTTAAAAAAGTACAAAATAATTTGAAATTAAAAACATAATTAACTGTTGCTCTTTCAAACGAGCTAAATCCAAAAGATTCAGTGAAGCCAATTTTTTTTAACTAGGGTCTGTTGATGGTCGGGATCCCAAGAGCTTGTTTTAACTTCAAGTAACTACTCAATAGTAAAATAAAACATCTGTAGCTTGCTATCTTCAACAAACTTTTATTGCCTCTGTCTCCTCTTTGGATAGCTGACGCCGGATATTTTATGGGTGTCCGGAATGTCCGTAGTGACCCCAGTCCGAGACGGGGAGAAAGTTACAGGAGATGGTATAAACATATCAAATTTCATGATTTAAAATACCTCGAACCCTTCAAGGTTCAACATAAAAGTAAAGTGACATTTAACGTACACAGTAGAAAATAAGGAATATTAAATGAAACACTAGAATCACAATACTGAGCACAAATATATAACTGGAAATTACAAAAGAGTTAAATCAAATACACATTGAACGATAAATTCTGTCGGTCATCCAGTCAAATAGTTAAATGTGCAAGTAAATACAAGTGTTTTTTTTTTCAAAAAATGTTTATAAATTTGAAAGGAAAACAATAACTCTTTTTAGCAGACATAATTTTTAATTTTGAATAACAGCAATTTGCCGAACGCTGCTCTAAGCGAAATATTCTGATTTGTGCACATTTGTCACCCTTAACGTAGTAATTAATGTTTCTGATTTCCCGGTTTTCTCCCTTCTCGGAAATACATCAAAATTTGAAAAAATTTAAAAACAAGTTATTTTTAAATAATATCAATAATTACTACACAAAATAAGGAAAATATATACCGTTTTTTTCTACAATTTTCCAATTAGCTTCGACTCATAAATTTTCAGATTTTTAAACGTTTGTATGTACATTTTATTAAAAATGTATGTCATGAAACAATTAATAAAACTGAAAATGGTTTAAAATAATAAACAGTGTATCAAATGTATTTTCATCCGGGCTCCCTGCAAATTTAGTATAATTTTGTGAAGCAGGCACAGAAATTTTAAATTCTACCTTTGAACTCAAATGAAACCTCTCAAATGTTTTTATGAATAGTTTTCAAATGTAGTTAGTAACAAAATCTGTAGAAAGAAGTATTTCGAAGGAATAAATAATTATTCTGAAGAAAGAAATTACTAGTAATTCGAATACAAAAGAATTTATTTAGTTTATAATAAATAAATATGTCACACTATCTTCATTTTGCAGATGCTGTTACCGATTTCTTGTTTATGGAGTTGCTGTATTAATGTTACATAAATATAAATAAATATTAATGTAAGAATCTCACACACGAAAGTTTGTTTAAGAAAAATAATGAATAAAGAAAGTTGCGAGTTAGCTTAAAAATAATATCCCCAAAATATAGTTTGGTGGTTCATTCCCTTCTTCAAATAACTAATTCAATTAAATAGCTCATAATAAAGACAAGCATCCAAAAAAAATTTTAAAAATTAAATAAAAAGTTTTAAGTATTAATTCTTACTACGTTAATCACACAAATAAAGATCTCGGAACTTTGATCGGAGGCTACGAAATGCTATTTCTTTAAAAACTAAATACTTTCAATTCAGGAAGCGATGTTCGATAGACAGGAACTGATTTGACCAAAACGTTTCAAGGTTTTACTCTTTCCCACGAGAAGCTTAAAAAATTCTCGATTCTTCGTGGATGATATTTTTCTCTTATTACGCACTTACCCCACTGCTGGGGTAGTGAAAATTCCTCTGTCTATTGGAAGTTTCGGGTGAACGATCGCGAACTGCCTCAGTAGGGTCAGCTAAAATTTAAAGCCGAGGTTGAAATCCCTAGTCCAGTAAAAAATAGCAACTTTATAGATTATTTAAGCCCCGTGACATTCCAGGGAATACAAAAGGTACTGAAATCTGACGATTTCCAGGGATCCCCTCTATATTTGTGCAGTGAAGATCTTGTCAAGATAAACATGTCTACTAGTATCCCGAGGTCGGGTGCCCATACACTCGCCAAGTCAAATCACCATTTTTATTTTTTTAACCATTACAAATTTTCCTAGCAATATGGACGACTTTTCAATTCAGTCTAAAACAAAATAATTATCTTCCACGTTTCCAAAGTGTAAGTAATAATATTTTAGAAGATAATTTCATCCAAATATTTTCGTAACAAAAAAAATTTTTTTTTAATTCAGTCCAAATGCCGCCTCTAAGATTTGCCGTCCCAGGCATGGGTCCGGTTTGTCCGGCCCTAGAGCCACCCCTGAGCTTATCTCAGATTATTGACCCTTCTGAGGGTCTTGTTGGAGTTTACTTTCATGTTGATATCTCTATACAAGTTAGCAAACAAAAGGAATTGCCATGCTACCTGAAACAGTTAGCTCTTGAAAGAATTACTAATGCCCCCAAGGACGCTGTTCATATGTACACGAACGGCAGTAAACTTGGTAGTGACTGTTCTGGCAGTGGCATCTATATTAGTTTTCGAGACCAGGAAATTAAAATCCGGAGAAAAATCCGGACTCTTGCTCGGTATTTCGTTTCGAGCTTGTTGCAATTCTTGAGGGACTAAACTCCATTGAGTCGCTTTCACAGCTATACGATAACTGGATTTTTTCGGATAGTAGAAGTGCCATCCAGCACTTGGCCAATTGGCATAAAGAGAGGGATCGCACAGGTACAGACATCCTCAAGATACTTAAACGACTTTCCCTTTCTCGTCAGATCCACTTCCAGTGGAACCCGTCCCATGTCAACATTGCTGTGAACGAAATTGCGGACAGCTTAGCTGGTGCTGGTGAAACTACAACGCCTGCCACCCCTCTTACTTATTTGGAACTTTTTTCAAAGTATAAAGCAAAGAATAAGGCATTTGGATGATCCCACCGGTGCACTTTGGTATCAGAGCAAATGCCCTGGTGGCTCCTTGATTCGGGGCAGCAGTAGACGAGATCAAACTGCGCCTACTCGTTTCCTTAGTGGTCATCTGATGTCATTGACTTTTGTCGATGGCATTAAACACTTCGAACTTTGCACTAAGAGTTCTTCTGCTCAGGCCTCCCCTGGCAACATTTTATTTTGTTTGGGGTTTATCAGGCAGGACTTGGTTCAAGATCCCCTATTGGTTTTGGACTTCTTCAGGGAGAATGAACTCATAGACCTGATCTAGCTCTGCTGATCTCGGGGGTGAAAAACAACACTGTCAACGTGAAACATTTGAAGTGAACTGAATTATGCGCTTCTGACTTTCTGTGTATACAAATTCAGCGAATTAATAAGGGATTTGCTTCAATTTTAAAACATAGAGCCGCTGTCTTTTACTTTTGGAGAAACTCCTTGATATTCCCTATTAGACAATAAAAGCCGAAATGTATTTTTATGGGAGATGAAGTATTCTCAAAGAAATCAATCATCATTACAATTAAGTGATAAATAATATAGCTAAACAAAACAAAATAGTGCTACATTTACTTTGTCATGAAAGACAAAAAAAAATTAATAAAAGCCAAATTTAGTGTAACGTTTTCATCGTTTGGACATTTAAGAAGCGTTCTGGAATTCATCGAGAAGAAAAGAATACTTGTGCAGTATAAGTTAGAGTGATTTCTAAGACTTGAAATTTGGTGGAACCTTCTTAGATGCAAGCATAGTAAACACTACAACAGCAAAATTTGCCATAAGAGTGTAAATTAAAAATCTATTTAAACTCTGTCTCCAGTAAAAAAAATACTATCCTTTTATTTGCAAGAAAGTCATTTGCCATTGATATAATTAAATGCTAAATTAAATATACTTACAAAAAAAAAAAAGAAACTGCTTGAATTTTGCTAAAAATGCTTTTCATTGAATAGTTTTGTTCAACAAAATCCTTTTTTATACATTTTTTGTTTTTCATTCAAATGAAATGTCTCATATATGTGAAATTTGTAAAACTTCTTTTTCTGTAAGAAGTGAATTAACAATACATATGCAATTTCATCCTAAGGAAAATACTGCTGCTTCTGAAATTTGTACAAGTCCCTCCTCACTAACTAGTAACTTGAATAATTCATACACTCATTCCAGTGAAAAGCCTTACGTTTGTGACATTTGTAGAAAGGCCTATTCAACGTTAAAATGTTTAAAAATGCATACGATTGTTCATTCTATAGAAAGACCTTATGTTTGTGAAATTTGTAAGCAGGCCTTTACCCAAAGTACTCACTTAAAGATTCATATGCGTATTCATTCCAATGAAAGGCCTTTTGTTTGTGAAATTTGTAACAAGGCATTTTCACAAAAACCTCACTTAAAGACTCATTTGGGTATTCATTCCAATGTAAAACCTTATATTTGTGAAATTTGTAATACTAAATTCTCTAGAAGTGGGGGTTTAAAGATACATATGCGTATTCATACTAAGGAAAAGCCTTATGTCTGTGAAATTTGCAAAAAGGCTTTCTCCGCATGTAATAGCTTAAAGATGCATTTGCGCATTCATACAAAGGAAAAGCCGTATGTTTGTGACATTTGTATGAAGGCCTTCTCAAAGAGTTTTAATTTAAAAAATCATTTACGTATTCATTCCAATGAGAAACCTTATGTTTGTGAAATTTGTAAAAGAGCCTTTTCACAGAATGGCATTTTAAAGAGGCATATGCTTATTCATTCTAATGAAAAATCTTTTGTGTGTGAAATTTGTAAGAAATCTTTTCCCAAAATTGGTTACTTAAAACAACATATGCGAGTTCACACCACGGAAAAGCCATACATTTGCGAAATTTGTGAAGCGGCTTTTGCATTGAGTAGTAACCTTAAGTATCATATGCGTATTCATGCTAAAGAAAGGACTTATGACTGTGAAATTTGCAATAGGTCTTTCCCACGAAAAAGTAATTTAGGGTCTCACATGCGCCTTCATACCAACCACAAGGCTTTATGCTCGTAAAAGTTCTTTTTTTTCTAATGGTCACTTAAAAGCACAATTTCATTACAAGGAAAGAAGTCTTTAAGTTTTCAAAATTTATAAAAATGTTCCGTTTCTTTTTTGCAAGTGACAACTTGAAAATTCATATGCAATAAGAAATAGCCTTATATTTGTGAATTTTTTTCAGAGTCCTTTCTTGCAAATTAGTAAATTAAAAACACCTTTGTATATTCATTGAAATAAAGTGTTACATTTGTAAAATTTGTGTAAGCAGGGTGTGTGGGGATTTAATAGTATATTTGCTTATTTATATACCCAAAAAAAGTTATGTTTGTGAAATTTTTAATAAAGCTTTGTGTATTAATTAAAATTTAAAAGTTCTTGCAAAGTAACCACTTACATTCCTTTTTGTGTTTATATTTAAAAAAATCTTCTATTTGTCATAATTGTGTGTTAAGTGTTAATGCTGGTGGACTTTTAATGTACTTATCATTTGTGCCAAACACATTTTCTTTACTTTCATTTTTTTTCTTCACACTTTTTATACTTGTTGTATCATATTTATGTTTTAAACTCTTCTAATCTGTCAATGAATGCTATGTTAATGTTTATAGATAAGCATCAATTTGTTTATTGGGTACTTATGTATATTAACATCATCACAGTTTAATTTACACTATGCAAATCCCGCCATGATATCAAACACATGAGTTGGAAATGTTACTCGACCGACAAACTAGAGAGTGAGAGGTTCTTTCCTGTTTTTGCAAAGGTAAATTCAATTGATCCCAAAACAAGTGTCAGAAGAATGTGGGACAGTGCAAAATGGAGGATTAAGAAACAAGGAAACGGTGCAACATCATTTAGAACTGTATTTTTGTGAATTCAGTTGAAAAAAGCATCAGGAGTAAGTCTATTTTGAAGTCTATATATTGACCCATTTTCCATCAAAATCTGACTTTTGAAATTGAAAATCTTTTTTTTTTTTCAAATGAAAACATGAGTAAGAATATTTTTTGTTATTGTTCTCTTTATCTTTTATCATATCATGGTTCAATTCATGTGGGAAAATCTGTCTGTGAGGATGTTAATATGTAAGCACAGTTTATTGTTATGCTAATTTAAAAACATTCTGATAAACAAAATTGCATTTATTTAAATACTACACTTCAGTTGAAAATAATATATTTATATTATTTTATCAGTGTACTATCATCTAAATTCCCTGTTTCATCTATTTTATATACTTTCAAATTTTGTGTGTTTATTGAATTTTATCCTGGATTCATGAAAAAAATTAACAGATTTACTTGTTTCTGAATTTATTTCATTGCTTTTTGTATAAAACAGATTATATTCTGCACTTAATATTACATCATATTGATGCCACTATAAAAACTTATCAGCAATTTTTAAAATAAGTTAATAAAGGAGAATGCAAAGAAAAAAATCAAAACTTCTCTCTGTGTCTCTCCATCTTTTGTGTGTTTGTTTAACTTGTGGTAAAAAAAAGCACTTAATATGATTTTTTTCCCTTCATATTACATTATAATTTTCTGTATGATAATTATTTTTAATTCTGTGTATTATTTTTACAATTTTAAAATAATTATTTTATCATAGAAAGGTTTTTTCCCTCCTCCTTTCAAAGAGGTAAAATTGGAACTTGGTCTATTGAAAAATATACAAGTATAATAATATATAATAAAAAAAATTATGCCATTTGGTCTGGGTTGTATCTCTAATTCAAATGCTGGGGGGGGATAATGACATTTTTCTCAAATGAGAAGATAAATGTAAATTGAAAACTGGAAATTTTTATATTGTTTCTTATTGTGGCCAATTAAAGGTTTAGCTCAGTAGATTTCATCTATTATGTTGCATCATTTATAGTCTTCAGAAAATACTATAATTTTACTGTAATATTGTAGATTTATTTCTTTTTGCTTTGTGGATTTTCACATTGAATTTATACTTCAAAAATTTGAGAATATTTTATTTCAATACTTTTGAGTTAATTGAATAAATCAAAAAAGCATTGGTTAAATAATACATTTTGATTGCTAAGTATTTTGTATTTATTATTTAATTAAAAATATAATTCAACTATTTTTTCAAATTCATTATTTCAACTATTTTGTAATTAATACACACACTGTAACGATTTTTTTATTACAGAAGCCTTGTTAAAATTTGTACGGTGTTTTCTTTTTACCTTAGACCATAAATATGTATGAA
Organism: Trichonephila clavipes; assembly: GCA_019973935.1. Classification (NCBI taxonomy): domain Eukaryota; kingdom Metazoa; phylum Arthropoda; class Arachnida; order Araneae; family Nephilidae; genus Trichonephila; species Trichonephila clavipes. Next base: position 1,026,877 of record BMAU01020425.1, read on the forward strand.
GTATCCAAAATTAGACTATTGAAAAGAGATTTTAATTAATGTAAGCATAAATTTTATCATTTTTAAAATAATCATTAGATTTCAGCAAATTAAAATTTAGTAACACAGGACTAACATACGATACTCTGGACATATTTTACTAAACAAATTGTTTGCTAATATATATTAACATAAGCAGCACGTTGGCCATCTAACATTTTTTAATTTTTCTGGAAATAATAAATAGCCCAAATACATTGGGTGTGTAAGGTCTTTTATTGAAACTGGTAAATACATCTCTTAAAGTACATGTGATTATATACTTATAAAGCAGTTTGTGTCTAGAATAATTTAAAATTCTGGATTTACAAGAAGTAGATCAATGTAATTGAAATTGTTAATCATTTTATTTAAACCCAGTAATATAAAAAAATTAAATCATTTCCTACTTAGGTTACAATTAATATAAATCTGTATATACATATGACAGAATCACAATATCAAGTGCAGCCCAGCCAGTATGGAGGATGTGATCTTCGGCTTGTAACCGAGTGGGTTCGAATCCCGAGTAAGGCATGGTTGTATTTTCTTCGTGGAAAGAAGTCGGACTGTCGCCTATAATGGATTCAGGTCTCAAAAATAAAGCAGCACACCCCTTCTGTTATATGCTGGGATCATGTGTAATAAATGTCTATATTCTTCTGTTTGTATTATATGCTTTCTGCTCTTCACTTGTATTTCATATGCATCCCAGGATAAAAACGACAACAATATCAAGTGACGAAATAGAAAGCGATTTTCCTTGCTATATATGGTGTTGGACTATTTTTTTTGTTTGAATTTATTCATTAATTAAATTTAATTATTCTAATAAAATAGTATAATAAAAAAGAAACCACATTATCAGAAATAAGGCCATCCGTGGGATTCGAACCCACGATCTTTAGATTAGAAGTCCATTGCACTACAGGGACACAACGAACTATTTTCCTTTCTTTATATGCTGTTGGGCTATCATTTTTGTTTGTTACTCTTTGTTCATTTTTAATTTAATAAATTAATATTTGAAAAACTGTATTAACATCAAGTGTCATCCACTACAAGTTTTAAAAAAATGTATTTGAAATTTAATGGATGAATAGAAAGTATATTTTATTAACGTTTGAAAATTTGAACAAGGTATATATCTTTATGTATAAAAATCTTCTGTGTGTGTGTATGTCACTAAACTCCTCCTAAACGGCTGGACCGATTTCGATGAAATTTTTTGTGTGGGTTCAAGTAAATTCGAGAAGGGTTTATTCACAATTCGGTCCGATATCGCAATTAGTTAAAAAGATATTAATTAAAAAAATTCTCAAAAAATACCTCAACATTCACCTGCATTGTTGTAACAACGCTATTGTTATAAACAAGTAATATAAAAAAAATTTTAAATCAATTCCTACTTAGATCAACCAAGAAAAAATTTATTTTAGCTACTTTTTATTAAATAGTTGCAATTAATATAAATATGTATATGCATAGGACAGAATCACAACATTAAGTGGTAATTAATTTTTATTAATTATCATTAAAGTATCGTATTGTCATCCAAAACAACCGTGTATATAAAATTTCCTTTCAACTGAATGCTTTAACACGTGAGAAAAAAAACCTTTTTAAATTTTGACATAAGTCGCCAACGTGGCTGTATTTGTAATTTATTAAATAATTAGTTTTAATCAAAAAAAAATTTATTAATTATAATTAAATTATTGTATTGTCATCCAAAATAATCATGTACATTACATTTCAGCTCAATTGAGCGCTTTAAAATGTATTTTATTAATTATTGAAAATTCCACCAAGATAAATAAACAAACATACAAATAAAATATGTATAGAGATCGTGAGCTAATAGTAGGAATTGAAAAAGACGTAAGTTGGCGTCGAAAATCGATTTTCAGCCAAACTGGCCAAACCCGGTCTTTATTGTTACGAAAATGCAGGCGCGATTCACGCTTTTTAACGTTTTTAATTAATATATTTTCAAATAATCTTTATATATGTAATTCTTTTGTGCGTGTGTATGTAACTGAACTCCTCCTAAACGGCTGGACCGATTTTTATGAAAGTTTTTGTCTGTTTCTATCGATTGATTGAATTGTGATAACCGTACATGTGTGTGTAATGACGTTAGACATTGTAATAACTTTTTAATACAAATTTTACTCAAAACGGTCCAGATTGTTATAGCTTATTCATAAAAATTTGGAATTTTTTAATTTAAGGTTTGTACAGGACAACGTCTGTCGGGTCATCTAGTATATATATATATATATATATATATATATATATATATATATATATATATATATATATATATATATATATATATATATATATATATATATATATATATATATATATATATACATTAACCGTCTTGCTACTTCGAATTCCAAATCCACCACACAACAATAGGTTTTCAAAGTCAGCATGTTAGTGGTCTTGCTGTGAAGATTATATCATAACACTCATATCACAGTTTACATTTTTTCCACACACATCTTAAACATCTTACACATTGTTGACAACCAACCAAATTAAATCCTAGCAAATTTACATTTTTGACAATCAACCAATTCAAATTTTACCATATTTGATTGTCGTCATTTTATACTTGTCTTTGCTGGCTGGTTTAAAAATCAGCTCAAAAGATGTGTTTATGTTTTTTCGAATTTTTTAACTTGGTGAATAATTGACTTTCATTAATGGCAAGATGCTTGTTTCTCTTCGTAAAAGCTTTGTGAGTAAAGAAATTTTGTTAAATTATTTTTTGAAAGATACTTTTCTTATGTAATTGTTCTAGTATTTTTCTTACATAATTATTTTGTGATTTTTCTGCATTAAGAGTTTGAGAGTTTGTTACATAATAGTAGTGATTGGTTTTATCATGCTCTCTGAGTTATACTTTCTCTGAAGTTTTGTTTATTTTATTTTATTTGGTTTTCCTACCGAGTTGCAAAGGGGGAAGGTTGGCGCCTTCAAACTAGTTTAACCCCACTTATTCGGTCCTAAGTCCGAAATTGCTTTCTGACTCGCTAGGTTCTTCTTTTTTGTAGTTCTTTTATTTCTCTATAATTTTGTTCTTCATGTTCAGCTTTTATATTTTTATTACGCTATTTCTTGTTATGTTCTTTATCTATTATTTCTTGTTTTTGTTAAATAATACATATTTCTTATATATATATATATATATATATATATATATATATATATATATATATATATATATATATTGGGAACTAACAGTAGGAATTGAAAAAAAAGGATTACATTACAAATTCAAGAAATTACTACGCAATTGTTGCAGAACAAATAAATTGAAATCAAAATTTTTAAAAAAATGTTTTAAGTTATTGTGTTTTAAGAACGTTATTTATGTATCTATGAACTAAATCACAATCATATGATTATAACTTCTTACATTTACTTAATGTTTTTTTTTTAATTCACGTTATATGAATTTTAGTAAAGTTAGGTGACGTGCACATGATTGGTTTTAGACAACAAATCCAAACTTACAGTTCTGGCAAACTTTGGCATGCAATTTTTCCATTAAAATTTTTTTTATGGATTCAAATTTGAATAACACTACATTGGCGATGCCGCAATAGGACATACCTCGAGAAAAGAGAGATCCACACATATACAAAACGAGAAAAACTGATGTTCAATTATTTCTAAAATGGTTTTAAATTTGTGCTTTAAAATATTTAAGTATTTACTATTCGTAATCAAAGAATATAGTTGTTTTTATTTATAAGAGAACTTAAAAAGTTTCAGATCTAGATTACATTTCATTTTGGTGAGATGAAACATCACACAGACACTACTGCATATTACGGTGGGGCAGTCGCTCAGATTATTTACCGTAGTGGCGTTTACAAAGGGTGGTTCATATCCCTCCCATAGACGAACAGATTTTCATTTTTTAATGAAGATTATGACTCGTGGTCTTTCTCTATAATTTCTTGAAAAGTATAACCCTTCACATAAGCAGTAGCGTAACAGAAAATCAGGGGGCTCTAGGGCCGGCCCCCTGCCGGGGCGGCATTTGGAAAATATTTTATGTTACAAAAAATTTGATATATATTTTCTGAAATATTATTGGGTGTGAATTTGGTATTTATTTAACGTATCTTATTTTCTTATTTTGTACTATGTACGTTTAATGTAAGTTTTCTTATACATTGAAACTTGAAGGGTTCAAGGCGGTAGTATATGTTAAATTATGAAATTCGATATGTTTACTCATCTTTCACTATTAACTTTCTCCCCATCCAGGAGTGGGATCACAATGGACATTCCTTTCGCCCATACGATGTCCGATTCTAGCTTTTCTAAAGGGTACAATAGTAATAAGAGCTTTTAGTAGATATAGAGCCACAGAGGATGTTTTATTTTAGTTATTGCAGTTATTATAGATTAAAATAAAAATGCTTGTGATCACCATCAGTAGATTTTTGAAGTGAAACTTCTTTAAGCGCATGAGGGTAAAATTTTTACAGATGAAACGTCACGCCGGTATGCAACGGAAGTGTCGGAAAAGAGAGAGAGAGTCATCGAGACCGATTGAGAGAGAGTAAGACAGGGCGAGGTGAGAAAGATTGAACAAGAGAGAGAGAGAATACGGGATATCGAGAAAGAATACACGCCCTATTGGTTGTGTATTCGTTTACTAGTTAATTATTAGAACTTTAGATGGCATTTCTGTCGCATAGCGTAATATTTACAATATTATTAGACACTTCTACAGTGAATAAACAGTAAGTGAATTTTATAAATAAAAACTTTGTGAAAAACTTTGTGAAAAAAAAACTTTGTGAATAAATTTGTAAGTTGTCCTGTATCAAGCAATTATTCGAAGTAAGTAATATATCTGTTATCTTTTTGTTTATTTACAATTTTTTATGATAATTGGTTTGAAGGTTAGGTAGTTTTAATATTTACAAATAACATGTGGTATTTCAACTTGCCACTCGTCATTTGATAATTTAATAAATCATTTACCATAAAATAAAAATATTTCATAAATTCGCTTTTCTAAATTTTGAATTCAAAAACAAAACTTAATTAATAATTTCTAATATTGACAAAAAACACGTTGCATTTTTATTTACAATTCGTCATTTGAGATTTCAATAAATCATTGTGCATAAAATACTAATAACAATATTTCATAAATTCTTTTGACGAAATTTTAATTTAAAAATTGGAATTTCTAGAGTTATCATTAATTTACAAAAAATCACGAGAAATTTTAATTTAATATTCAACATCTGAGATTTGACTATATTATTTTTCAAACAATATAAAATAAATTTATTTTAATAATTCTCTTTAATTATTTTTATTATTAAATATTGATTTCAAATAACTTTTCATTTTCAGATTGCAATGCCAAAAATTGTGGTGCGAGAGTGTGAAACACTTAAAAATAAAATATCTATTAGACGGCCAGCTAAAACATCAACAGAACGTTCACGAGAATTTAGAGAGCGAAAAAAGGCTTTAAAAATGCAGCTAGCCAAGAGTTGAATATCTCATCGTCCATCATTACAGAAACTACACCAAAAACTCCAGCAGAGCGTAGTCGTGACTACAGAGCTCGAAAAAGACAAAAATCTGAAGAAAATCAAGAGTCAAATGATTTGACGCGAATCACTGTTGAAGTTGAAGTACATCAAGAACAAGACAATTCTCAGCCTTCGACTTCGACTTTACCAATTAAAAAAGAAAAAAAAAACTTCAACAGAACGTGTTCGTGAGTTTAGAGCAAGAAAAAATCATTGACAAGCCTTTCAGAAAACATCATTGAAGATTTTCCAACATCATCAAATATTATTAATGCTAATAACAATAATAATAATAATAATAATGGTGATAATAATAATATTAATAATAATAATAACAATAATAATGGTGATAATAATATTATTATTAATAATAATAATAATAATATTAATAATAATAATATCGATGATGAGAATCATGTCAATATTACAAATAATACGAGACGTATTCAAGATAATGATTTACGAGTACCTTATCCTACTTTTCACAGGCATCAAAATGCTCACAAGGAATTTAAGGAAAAATTTATCAATAACTCGTTTGGGCATGTTTGCTCAGTATGTGAGAGATTGTGGTTTAAAGAAGATTTAAAATATGCATCTATTCAACACCAAGAGATATTAAATATAATTCTTCCTCATGTATCAAACGACAAAATTGCTTTATGCAACACATGTGTTAACGCATTAAACAAAAATAACATTCCAATAATGGCTGTATATAATGGGTTCAAATATCCACAGTTTCCAAGTCATTTACCACCACTAGATATTTTATCTGAAAGATTAATTTCACCTCGTATACCTTTCATGCAGATCAGAAGATTAAGACATGTCAACGGTCAATATGGAATTTTAGGGCAAATCATTAATGTGCCTGTTGATGTTGATACAATGATTAAAAGTCTACCACGAAACGTAGATGATGATTATTGTATTAATGTACATATCAAGCGAAAACAAATTCATAAATCAAGCTATTTGCAGGACATAATTAATAAACGCACAATAAAAACCTGGCTACAATTTTTATTAGCTACACCACTTTATACTATGTATGAAATTAAAATGGATCAATCATTTTTTGACAATAATTCAATTTCAACGGAAATTCCTTTAGAAGATATTAGTGAACATATACCTATTGAAGAAAGTCTAACTGCTCAACAACATACACTGTCATGGGATGAGGAACAATATCTTTGTATTGCACCTGGAGAACAAAATGTTCCACGGAGCTTACTGTTCGATGAACATGCAGAAGAGCTTTCATTTCCGTCAATTTATTTGGGTGAATTTCGGAGATTCAGAGAAGGAATTAAAGCAACACTATTCATGATGGCATCAAGTGAATTACGAAGATCTGATCGACGAGCTGTGACACCGCATCATCTTTTATACGTAGCAATGAAAATTATGAGATTGAGAGTTCGGGATTCCCTGACGATTGCTTTTAAACATGTTGGTAAAAATACAACGGTCACTCGACAACAAATTGAAGACGAACATTACATCAATAATTGTATTGAAACAAATCTTGCTTTTTACGATCAATTCCGAATTCAACATGGTATTGGTCGAATCGTAAAAAAGATCTTTTTGCTATGATAAGGCAACTAGGTAAACCAACAATTTTTTAACATTAAGTGCAAATGAAATTGGTTGGACAGATCTAATACAAATATTATATACATTGAAACATAGTGGAGTTGAAATTTCAACGGAAGCTGCTGAAAACTTGCATTACCTTGAAAAAACTACTTTAATTAATGAAGACGCAGTAACGTGCGCGATTTACTTCAATAAATTAGTAAATGTTTTAATGTCTATCCTACAGTCGAAAAATTAAGTCCGTTCGGAAAATATTACGTTGTCGAGTACTTCAAGAGGATTGAATTTCAACATCGTGGAAGTCCACACGCTCATATCTTATTGTGGTTAAACAATGCTCCAATTGATGCCATGGGAAACGATAAAATTGATGCGATAACATTAATTGATAATTTAATTTCTGTTTCATCTGAAGAAGCATCAGGTAATATAAAACTTCAAACTCACAAACACACATTTACGTGTTACAAAAGAATAGGCGCAAACGGACCACAGAAGTGTAGATTCGAGGCGCCTTTCATGCCGTCTAGATCTACAATAATATTATCACCTATGCAAAAAGAGGAACCTGGTTTTCGCGATTACTTCAATCAATACAAAAGCATAAGGGTGAAACTAGAAAATAAAGATTATCTGGACATGGATGATTTTTATAAAGACAATAACATACTTTCAGATGACCATTATCATAATATTCTACGAGCTGGGATAAATAGACCGAGAGTATTTTTTAAACGCCAGCCACGTCAGAAATGGAACAATTCCTTTAATCCATTCATTTTAAATAAAATTAAATCTAACATGGATATTCAATTCATTACGGAGGAGTATTCTTGCGCTGCTTACGTTGCTGAGTATGTAAATAAAACAAATAGAGGAGTAAGTCATCTTCAACGTTTAATTATCGAAATTATGAATGAAAACCCTGAGTTTGATATTGTTGAGGTTACTAGAAAAATTGGAGTGAATATGTTAAATCACGTAGAAATTACAAGTCAGGAAGCTGCTTGGTACCTTCTACGAGAGCCAATGTCAAAATGTTCGACTGTTGTAACTACTATTCCCACAATGTGGCCTGTTGATCGACAAAGAATACGAAAAACTCAAAAGGCATTAGACGAAATGGGTATTGAGAGGATTCAACTAATATTTGGCGTGATAATTGGTTTGACAAGTATGAAAAGCGACATCAAGATTTAAATGATGTCACACTTGCTCAATTTGTTGCAAATTACACAGTAAAGAACGACGGAAGTTATTCACTCAGAAAGAAACCACGCATCATACGTTATCGTAAATTTGATATGGCGCAAGATCTAAATGAATATAAAAGAGAGATGGTATCTTTACATTTTCCGTTCCGTAACGAAGACGCAGAAATACTGTCTGAGCTAAAATTCATTCAGATATATGATGAGAATGAAAATTTGATTTTAAGTCGTCGAAAAGATTTTGAATCAAATCTAGACATTCGTAAGACTATTGAAATTTGTCGTTGCTTATGTCGTGATGATGATATTCTCGATAATGAAAATGACCAAGAAGCAGCAAACAGATACCCTGAGCCGGATCCATATCAAAATTTATTTCAAAACGCGAATCCTGAAATTAATAATGCTGATATTCGTGCAGCTGTGTTAAACAAGCTTGGACCGATAGCAAAAAAAAAAAGAAAATTTAATGGAAAATGCCGAGTTTTGTAATGTAATGAGGATGTCGAATAATAAGCAGAGCGAGCTTTTACATCATGTATTATCGCATCTACTATATTCAAATGGAAATCCACTACAAATTTTCTTGACTGGTCCAGCTGGTTGTGGCAAAACATTTGTCATTAAGCTTATCATGGAAATTTATAATCGTTTTTCCAATACCGATGGTTTTTGCAATGCATACATAGCATGTGCTTCAACTGGTAAAGCCGCTGTGGCAATTGATGGTACCACTGTACATACAGCATTCAAGATCACACTTTCAAGGTTGCTTCCTTTAAGTATTGAAGTAGCTCATCAATATCGAGCACTTTTCAAATTTATAAAAGTTATAATCATCGACGAAGTTAGCATGATTAGTGCTGAATTACTTGGGCACATTGATTCACGATTAAAACAAATCACTGGAAACTATAATACTAATTTTGGAGGTTTGGATATGATTTTAATTGGTGATTTGCGTCAGTTACCACCAGTAAGGGCGACACCGATATATAAGCAACAAAAACAAAAAATATTCAGTCCACTTCTATGGAGAAATCTAAAATTCTACGAGTTAGAAGAAGTTATGAGGCAATCCAATCGAGTATTTTCTTCGATTCTGACAAAAATTGGTAATGGGGACCAATTAGCAAGCCAGGAAATAGAACTAATAGAATCACGATTATGTACTGTTCATGAAGCAGATACTCACTGTCCGCATGCAATACGGTTATTTAATACAAATCACGCTGTCAATGTTTATAATAAGAAAATTTTGGATGGAGCTATAGAAAAATATAACTCTACAGCTACAGATGTTTACATTGGATGCACATCAACAGAACAACAAGCGTTTGTACGCCAAAAATTACACAAAATGTCGATAATTGATACAGGAGGTTTACCATATGAAACAGTTTTTGTAAAAGATATATATTATATGATAACAACCAATATTGACGTCTCCGATGGTTTGGCGAATGGTGCCGTTGGAAAATTAGTTCATATCGAACGAGATGATTCAGGCCAAGTTAACTTTGTATGGCTTGAGTTTTCAGATTCACCAAAAACTGGTCAAAAATTCGAAAAAAAAGTTGCTGGACATGTTGCGGCAAATAATATAAGTCGAACTGCCGTACCAATCGGTAGACGATCATCAACAATACCACTAAATAACAATAAAACAATAAATGTGAAAAGGTCCCATTTGCCATTAGTTTGTGCTTGTGCAACAACAATTCACAAGTCTCAAGGAAGTACGTACTCGAAATTGTCTACGAATATGATAAAAAACAGTCACAATCATTGGTATATGTTGCATTGTCTCGTGTCACAACTATCGAAGGACTACGGATTACTACAAGCAACAATGATTTGACCTTTTACCATGGACGAAGACCATCAACAACAATGATACATTTACGAGATGAATTTAGAAGACTTTCATTAAATTGTGTAAAAACGGTTGATAGTGACATGCTATATTTCATACGACAAGAACAGGGATTAACTGTATATACTCTTAATTGTCAAAGTCTTCGAAGTCATTCTCAAGACTTATTAAAAAATCAAATTATACAAGAATCTAACATCATACTTTTATCTGAAACTTGGATAAATAACTCTGAAGAAATAAGTCTAATTAATTTTGACTGTATTGTTAACTTTAAACGACCGAACGTTCGAGCAGGTGGAGTGGGTATTTATTTCAATAAAAAAAAAAAAAAAACAATACGACAAATATTGTTACGCCAAACGTTACAATGACAGCAATTAATTCATCATCACAGCAACTAGTATCAACATCAATTGGTGACATTTGCATGGTGGAATGTCAAACTCTTCATGGAAGAAAAATAATGTTCGCTGCTGTATACATATCAATTAATCAAAAAATTGAAGATATAATTAGTTTCTTGCATCACCAATTACTTCCATACAGCCACGGAGGTGCTGCTATTCTCGGTAATGAGAATGATAAAATACCACTTGTTTTGGGTGGTGACTTTAACATTAATTTTGCAGTTGATGATTCCAAACCATTAATTAACTTTCTAGAAGAAAAATTTAGTCTACAGCTAAATAATAATCCAAACACACCAACTACAAATTCAGGAACGACAATAGATGCTATTTTTACAAGATATTTAGATACTGTTGAAACACGAACTTATATTGCATATTTTACCTATCATAATGCTTTAGTCACAATAATACCAATACAAACAACGTCAAACAATGTAAATATTGAAGAAATAAATTGAAAAAATTAAATTTATAATTTACATTAATTTTCAACACTTTTTTTTATTTTAATGACAATTAAATTCCTAACCTATCTTCCTTTTTCCCTTCCTCTTAATCTTGAAATTTAAAGTTTTAGATTTGTATAAATATAAACAAGATTTATAAATTAGTTCGCCAAAGAAGTTTCACTTCTGACATGTGTACTTTGTACGCACGCATGTTTTTTTTTTCAAAAAAATTGCCCTGCTGAAAATGGGCTATTCCTTCTCTTACATTTTACTCTTTTGAAATCATAACAGGGGCGTAGCTATCACTGTATCAATGATATGGAGCCCCCAAGTTTCAGAGGCCCAAAAATGTGTAAGCAAAGCCTCGTAAAATGTAAAGGCCCCCCAAAAGTCCCCAAGGAATTTGGATACAGGGCCCACTCAGGACTAGCTACGCAAGTGAATTATAATGGGTAATTACGCGCTTAATTACGAATTATTTAGTATTTTTAGGATAATATATATATTAATTATAATTTTTTGATTTAGAGAGAGGGGTGGTATTGTTCATTTTTGATCGGGTTGGCAAAACTGCTACAGACGGCCCTGGGAGAATATTAGAGCCCCTCTACAAAGTCAGGTTTATTGGACTTCAAGCCGTATTAGATGTCAGTTAGGCTTTGGGCCCCCTAGAATCTTGGCCTCCGTCCGCGATACGGGGATGTACGTTATGCCACTGCCCAAGAGACGCGCACGCTGTGTACGCGCATAGTACTCTTTTGTTTGTCTGCACAAAATAATTCAATCTGATATTAATAGTATATTATTTCAATTATTTCTTAAAAATAAAAATGTAGAGAGATGCTGAAAAAAAGGATCTTCCCTTGATTGCTATAAAAAAAATCGAGAATAATCTTTGATAAGAGATATTTAAAAATAATTGATCCCCCAAAAAATTGAATTAAGAAAAATTAAATAATTTCTAGGAGTAAAAAAATGAGAGAGAGAAATCCACCTACATCCGGTACCGTGGTTAGTGGCGCTGACAGCTGTGCTGTAGGGCCTGGGTTCGAATCCCTGATAAGGCATGGATGTTTGTAAATGTTTAGTGCCTTTGCAGCAGGGGGGTCCTCTAAATAGCCGTCATGTCGTATGTCCTCTCATGAGGTTGGTTGAAGGGGGAGAGAGGTGAGAGGCCTCTGACCACCCCCAGGGTGTTCTTCCTCTAAATTGTGGTGGAACCAAGCAAAATCGTACTGTCGCTGTATGGTGCTCAAAGCTACAGCGAACGACAAGCGTACAACTAGCCCCTTGCGAAGATGGATTTCGTGGGACTTTGTTTGATGTTACTGTTGAACATGCGGAAAAGTAACAACAAGAGAGAGAGAGAAAGAGCTTGATTTGAAAGGAACAGAAACTAAGTAATTCAAATCAAAATCCTAACAGAAAGATAAGTTTATCTATTGAAAATTATAAACATATATAGAACTTGTACGCTTACGTTTCTTGTACCAAAAAAGATGAAAAAAGGTGTAATTTTTAGCGTCACTAGAAAGAGCTTCTAGCAATATAAATTATCAGAAATATTTAAAAGGTTAGTGATTTTTTTTTTAAAGTTTTCCAAGCGAATGATAAAACGAAACAACCACTTGATCTAGAAACTACACTCATGCTACGTATTAAACAAGGTCAAAATTGACTCCTACGTTTAGTAATTGGAAGAGAATCAGTGTTTGCACTGCTTAAACAAAATCATTTACCCAAGTACAAACGCATTTAAAAAAAAAATTTCAAATGAATATTCATCATGTTTAGAGATTCCGCTATAGTAGAGGCGCACACAAGAGAGGGATCAACGCTCCTCTCTCTCTCTCTCAATTAACCAACAGATTTTTAGTTTTTAGCATAAAGATTACGTCTCTGCTTTCCACTACGTTTTTGTAAAAACATAACCCCTCTCAAGAAAGTAGTCGGCCGAGTGATCAAGGTATTGGATCATGGGTGGCTTTGTCACGAGTGCGAGCCCAGTACCTCTAAAGCCCGCCGTGAAGGGGAGCGGAGCACGTTAAATCTGTCGAGAGCTCAAACCTCATCCCATGCTGTGATTTGGTAGTAAGGAGAGGGGGCGTGCCAGCTCAGTTATAGTCCACATCACTTGACCATAGTTCAAAATTACGTGGTCCGTCGCCCAAAGCCCTCGTGTAGCTGAACAGTGCGATGTTAATAATCACTCACTCATGAAAATAGTCTGTGTACGACATTGTATTATGGAACGTTTACAATTCTCTAATTATTTGACACTAAAACTGGAATGACTCAATTCGAAAGCTACAAAAAAGAATGATATAATAGTAATTAAAAAAATGGTTCGCTCAAAAAAGTCCCTGAAAATAAATTTGAATAAAAGAAAACAATACACACACACACACTTCTTCCGGAGAAGAAAAAGTGCTATTTAAACTTGAAAAATTCCAACAACAGGTACAATACAACTGCCCACCAGCTATCAATCAACACCTGGCTGCGATGAGTGGGTGAATATTAACGTCGCACTGTTAAAGCTACACGAGAGCGTTTGGCGACGGACCTCGTAATTTTGAACCATGGTCAAGTGACAGAGACGACACCTCAGCTGGCACCCTCCCTCTCTTAACTACCGCACCAACGGGAAGATGTTTGAGCTCTCGACCGATTTAACGTGCATCGCTGCCCTACACGGCGGGTCTTTAGTGGTACTGGGCTCGAACTCATGACATGTCTGCCATGATCCGATACCTTGACCACTGGGCTACCGCAGCCCCTCCTGGCTGTGATAGCTGAGTGGTTAAGGTAGTGAACCCGAAGTCGGCACGGTTAAGTCGCAGATTAGAGACGTAGTGCCAGACACTGAAGACCCCTCGTGTCGTCCATCCGGTATAATGGTCAGCGATGTTGACTGCTGTGCCGTTGGCCCTGGGTTCGAATCCCGGTGAAGACATGGATGTTCGTAAATATATAGTGCCTTCGCGGCATGGGGGGTACTTTAAATAGACGTTCAGCCGCAAGTCTTCTCGTGAGGTTAGTGGAAGGGGAAGAGAGGTGGGTGTCTCCTGATGACCCCAGGGTATTCTCCCTCAAAATTGGGATGAAACCGAGCTAAATCGTTCTGTCACCTGAAGGGTGCTCAAAGCTATGGTTAACGACAGGCATCACTTAACCCTTTGCCATGAGGAATTTTGAGGGCCTTGATCTGGCCTTTGCCGATCAGGTGGTATTAGCAACAACAACAAACAACCCCATCGTGTAAAGAGGCTAACGCACGTTAAATCTATAGAGGGTCCTTTCGTTAAGTGGCGCGAATGTTGATGGCTTAATATCCAAGATGATGAGACTTGGATTTTCGGACCAAATCCTAAAAATTATTCACTCATACCTAAACTCGAGAGAGTTTAGAGTTAGAGTCGAAAACTGCCTCTCCAGCCCTCGTCCAGTAAAAAGTGGAATTCCTCAAAGAAGTTTGCTTGGACCAAGACTTTTTAATCTATTTATTAACGACATTCCGAAGGCTGACAATGTCCAGTTAGCTATGTATGCGGATGACACTGCTATCATTAGTCAACACACTTATAATTTCAAAATTATTGAAAGATTACAAAATTACATCACAAGGCTTCAGCTCTGGCTCGTTGCTTGGAAAATCAAAGTAAATGCATCAAAAAGCGCAAGCCTCCTGTTTAAGAAACAAAGGTGTATAGGAAACTTACCCAATATCTACATTTTTGACCAACCCGTCCCCTGGGTCCCTGAATTTAAGCACCTAGGGTTTATTCTCGACGCAAAATTGAACTTCTCCCCCCCACATCCGTGCTGCACTTCAAAAAGTGGCAGGAATGAGCCAAACGCTCAATTGCTTAATTTCTCGAAAGTGTAAGCTCCCAATCAGACACAAGGTTTTGCTCTATAAATTATTTCTCCGACCAATTTTGTTATATGCATTTCCCATCTGGGCTTCTGCTGCTGTAACTCACTTGAAAAAATTGCACGTTTTTCAAAATAAACACCTTCGAAAAATTACTAATGCTCCCTGGTTTGTCAGAAACGAAATCTTGCACAAAGATCTCAAAATTGATCCAACTCTTGATTTCATTAAAAATCAGTCCAAAAGTTTTTGACAGATTACCTCAAATTCCTAACCAATCTATCCGAGTCATCCCTGCAGATGATAACTCGGTCCCAAGCTCTGCAAAAGGACCTAGAGCTGCTCTTCACCACATATATCAGCATTTTCCAGTCCTTAAAAGACTTCGGAGATCCTAAATATAGTCTTTAGTAACTCTTTTCAATTTTTTTTTCTAAAAAAAAAAAATCTCTAATTTTAACTTTCGTCATTTTGTATATTTGTAAGATTTCATCTCCATTAAATTACTTCGACTTAAACCCACATTCTTTTGAATCGGTCTTGCGTGGTAGTTTAATTCCATGTCAATTATTCTCCTTTTCCACATCTTTTGTGGATCGTCTTTTATTTTACCTATTTTCCAGCAGATGGCATCACATTCTGGACACTTTCTGTGTCAACGCCTTCTCTTCTCGTTCGCTGTTCAGCGACACTCCCGTTATCACTACACGATTCAGCAGTGTTTGTCCTTCCCCTTTATTTAAACATCATGTACCACGAGCACCACGGCATTAATTGCTTTTATTTTCCATTTCATCTTTTTCTTATCTTCCAAATTCCGTATCTACTTTCTGATTTCGTTCTGTTGAGGACGAATTAGAGAAGAGCACAGATTTCTACCACCTCCCTCCAGGATGGTGCCTTATTAAATATGCTCCATACTTGCTGATTGAATTATTTCTCGCTCTCTCACTGGTAGTATGTTCTCAGCTACTGGTGAGAAGCTTTCTTTTAGAACGGCTCTGAGCTGTTGTCACTAATTTTGATAGTATCTTTTAAATGATATGGAACCTTCAATTAATTCTTCTCTTTTTTTTCTTATCAATTATGATGAAAGGGTAATACTGTTTTTTGGTAAGGTACCTCGTATTTTGAAGCCGTGGGCCATGGTGGCGAGAATGTTTGGAGAGACGGATGCCAGATCAAGGGCCGGCCTTGTCACTTGACAAACTTCCGAGATTTGTCTCTAACGGTGGTATTCTCAATCGCGAGTTATTGAAAAAAAATTTCTAAACGAAGTCGATAAGAGCTGCAAAATAAAAAATCGCAAAAAACGAAGCTTTAAAATGTTTAAACTTGTAAACAAAACTGGTGGAGGAACTAAAAGTTACTGACCACATCGTTAGATGAATTGCTGGCCGCTATGGGTGCCCTCATTGAACGATTGCCGTATAGATACAATTGAAACGACGATTATGATACTGCTGTTTTATCGGGAACTCAGGGTACATGGATTTTTTTGTCTTTATTTAGCTTTTAATTTAAATTTTCCGTATTATTCAGAATAGATTTTTTTGATAGTGATTTGTGTTTTATTACATAAATGAACTCTAATATGAATCACATTAGGAAATGTTGAGTAAAAGAATCAATAATTGAACAAAATTTCTTTTCAAAATACAATTTATAATTAATGTTGCATCTTAAAGCAATGTGAGGTCTATTTGCAATGAACTTCCTCATTTGAACCTCTGTCAAATATCAAGAACAACACACCTGAATTAGTAACTCATTCTAAATTGCCACAGTACATCAACCTGTGGACTTTTAACGATGACAGATTTCAGGTTTTCAGAGGCACCAAACTCGATGGCTATGAATTTGTGACCACGGCCCCTTGTCTATTGTGCTCACAAATATTTGATTAGAATTATGTAAAAAAATAACTCAGGTTGTGTGTAAAATGTATGTGTATTTTTCATAAAAAGAATAAAGATGACATGCACATCTTTTGCACATATATAAGAGAAGATGTAAATTATTACACCTAATTAAAAATGATTAAAAAGTATTAACTTGCAAAATCATGGATTTATGTATTAAAGTAATTATCATTGTTTAATGTGTACAGTTAATCAAACTTGAAAATGTATAATATGATTTTTCATTAAATTTTATAAACTGTGCAGAATCCCCTTTATAGTATGAAAATTTATGTATAATGAAGGACTTACAGAAAAGTAAAGTTATTTAATAAAAGTAGGCAATGGCTTACAAAATTTCTTTTCGATGAATAAGATTTATTTTAGTGGAATAATTTGTAGTGTGGTAAAATATTAACGTATCAAAAGCTGTAGTGGCATATTTAATATTAAATTAACAATACTAATGTATGCATTTTAAATCATACTAAATAATATAATTTATGTAATTTTTCTAAATTCTATCATTTATTGCAGCAGAAACTAATTGAAGAAACATCCGACTTCTCTATTTCTCATGCTTTCTTGTGGAAAAGTCAATAGTTTTTGAAGAAAATGAACTTTGTCATTTAAATAGACAGATTTCATTTTATTACTATTTATTATTATGGCTGAAATTTATTCTATTGTTTGCTTGATTTTTAAAAGTATGAAGATGTCATATTTTTTATAGAGAATTTTAACTTCAATTAAATTTATTATACCTATTTTCAAAATGTACAAAATATGTTCACAAGTTTTCAGAATAATTTCATTTTTTTAAAAAAATTATATTTATTATTTTTATTTTAATTTACTTACTATTAGTTACTATAATAACTAATTGAATAAAGTTTTTTTTTTTGTAAAGTGAAAAGTTAAAAAATGTCATTAGGAATAGTTAGTTCTGAATTTTTTCTGCTACCAAAATATTCTTTTCTGAAAAATTGTAAATATTTTGTTTATGTAAAATTTGTTTTCTGTTATATATTGTAAAACATTGATAAATGCGTGTGTATATATAATGTTTTGTGACAAATAAAATCAGATTAATACCAATAGTATAATTACTTTTGTTAGATGGAATTGGAAAAGATTCAGTAACATGTTTTGGTTTAGATAAATGTAACTTTAGATTCAATTAACAAATTTATTCTTCACAAAAAAACTGGATTTTTCATTATAGAAATCATGAATTAAGAATCATTATTAGACATTAGAAGTTATTTAAATTAATGATTATATCCATAATAAACATTCTATTTTAACCTACCAAAGGGTTGCTGGAAAATTTTAAATAAAAAAAAATAGATAAGGATATATATACTTATATACAATCAAAATATAAATTGAAATTTTAAAATAATACGAGTTTTGAATTCTCTTTGTATAACATGAAATCATAACATCAAACGTAATTTTTAGCTGAATCATGAAAAAAAAAGTGTATTGAGAATTGCTAACGTTGTTCCTATGTTAAGGAATGGAAACTGGCCCTCTTTCAATACTTTCCAATGCTTCTACATCCTCAAAAAAAAAAAAAAAAAAAATCGAAGCGGTCGTCCATATTTGTTTACAAATCCGCGAGTTACCCTCCGAAATCGGCGGGTAGAATCCGCGGGTTATCTTCGGATGAATAATCCGTGGATTTGGCGCGATCCGCAGTTGAGAATAACGATGTTTCGCCAACCTGCGAGTTACCTCCGTTTCGGGGATAACTGGAGGATAACCCGCGATTGAGAATACGACCGTAAGTGCTTCAGAATGTGACGTATATCAGTCAGTATCAAATCAAACCTACCATGAGATTTTTTCCCCTAATGGGCTTACTATTAGTGGCAAAGCCTTTGCAGATTTTGCAAGTCCCCGAATGTGAAAGCCATTTCAGTGGTGGCACCATCTACCAAATTTGGAAGCATGAATTAGTTAATTAAAGCTCTCGTTGGATGCTGAATTCTGCCCCAATTTAATTTTTCCAAGAGTAATAGAGCTAAACCTACCAAGAGTTACCAACGATCATATCACGACGTGGTTTTACGGGATATAGTGCCCTATTTCCGTTTATTGTTATTTATTTCGTGAATTTCTTCCAACGTAAAAAAAAAACAAATTGTATATTTTTAAAAATAATCATTATACAAGCCAAAACAGTAGACATTTCTTTAATTCTTTAAATTCTGGAAGAGTAGAAATTAAAACTTAAAATAAAACACTAATTGACAGACTTAATTTTGCAAATTATAAATTTAAGTATTATTTTATGCAATTTAGATTTAAATATTGATTATAGTTTTCAGTTTTTCATAGTTTCCTAAGTAGAAATCAAAAAGTCCTCGCGAAAACTCTAGCTAGCTCAAAATTGGGACGTCAAACCTGAACTGTCAACCCTACATTTTTCGACTCGAATAAACATACTTCTACTACTACTTCAATAATTTGTTTGAGTTGAGATCAAATAGCGATTTGGGAAGTTTGCTGCAATTTTAAAGTTTATTTCAAGGTAATTTTTAAAATTCATGGATTCTCATTAATGATTAATTCCTAAATTAATAGAATTGAAGGTACTGTTTTACGCGTTACGAATTCTTTTTTTATTTTGGACTGACAATATTTTTAACTTGATAATTCGCTAGTTTGTGTAACTCATATTTCTAACGTTTGTAAGTATTAGATTTTTAGTAGCGTATTTATTGAATGTTTGGCTTGAATGTTTGGCTCTGAGTTGGAAACAAGATTTTTGCTTTGCCTATTGTTTCATATAAGTCTTAATTACAACTGTCAATTCAAAATCTTACTATCATACGTTAGTTTACTTGAGTGTAAATATTTTTCTTCAGTTGTAATATTTTCGATTTGTGTGCAAGGATAATTAAAGCTTAAAAAATTATAAATTTATTTTAAAATGGTTTATTTCTATTCATAATTTCTTCAGATATGTGTTACTTTTGTGTTTAACACATACCAGTGATTAATTCCCAAAGATCACATGGATCATCTGTAATTTAATCAGTGTAAAAACTACAAAAGAAACTAATCTGAAAACAGTTTTTATCTAACTAGTGTTAAATGAATGCAGGCAAGTTAAAGGTATTCACTACTTATAAAGGAGATACTTACAGGAATTTATAAATTCTCCATTATATGTAATTTGGGGGACCCAAATTGACATTTTTTTCTGTTTTCTCCAAGAATAATTTCTGTCAAAATTCTTGTGTATTTGATTGCTGTATTATTGGTTTTTAATGAAAATTATGCATTGGATCATAAAAAAAAACATTTCACCACCAAGGTAACTGTTGTATGCATATATATTCATTATCATTGTTCAAATTAATTTGTGTTCATCAAAATATTTTTATTGTGTTTTAAATAATATTTACAGTTAACCATAATTTGATATAATCAAATACAATTTACTTGGAAATTATAATGCTAGTTATTCATGATTAAAAGAAAGATAGTAGGGATAATATTCTCTGTATCAAGAATTGTTGGTATGTACTTTTGGAACAATGCCAGTTTCCAAGATAATTGCTACAGTGGCAACCTCAATTTCGCTTGTGTCATATGCGCTGAATTGGCAATCATGTGCTTTAGTTCAAATAATGTCGCTAATACAATTGCTATAATACATAAATGCTGAGCTGTTTTATGAACCAGTAGAAAGTAATCACAGGAAATTAGATATTTGAATAGGACTTTTTGGATAGTTTCAAAATAGTTTTAATAGTTAAGTCTATATTGTACATCTGGGGTGTTAAACTCACGGCCCACTGTAAGCATCTTTGCTGCCCATTTAGTGTATTGGCACTCAATAATATTTAATAAAATATCGAAATTTCTCACAAATTAGAAAAAATGGTAGCAGAGAAGAGATGTCAATTGTAAGGATGTAAATATTAAAAAAAAAATTCTTTTTCTTTTATATATGTTTATTATAATGTATTCAAAATAAACCCATGTTTCTGTGAAATTTGATTTTCTTTGCATCCCACCTTAACTTAAACTTTGTTTATTTGGCCTAAGTAAACCTTTGAGTTTGATACCCTTGCAGTACATTAATGACTACAATTTGAAGTTGATTAAATAAGCATTTTGGTTAATTATGTGTTATAGAATCAACCAATTTTGTCAAATCAAAAGATGTTGCCAGATGCTGTGATATGCTGTCAATAGTAGAAAATCCATTCCAGGCATGTTCAGACAATAAATACGAATGATTCCATTTGGTGACATTTCTTTAATTGACAATGTCTTAGTTTGGTGAAATTGGTGGATGATGTATTACATAAGTACCGCTTTTTTTTAATTGAGATTACAAGATGAAAACAATGAAAATAGTAAAGACAAAGCTTTTATGTTGAAGTAAGATTAAATTGTTTTTATGATTAGGAAAATTAAGATTCCCTGCACACACACCAAATAATTTTTTTCATTTAGTATTGGAGCTAAAATCACAACATATGACACATGGATTTATAAAAGACTGTAGATAAAAATATAAAATTGTAGTCACTGTATGCATTTTCATGGTTTTAAATCAAGAAAAATATATATGTATTGACAAATGATTTGATGGAATGTGGGAGCATTTCTTAAAACAATAAATGCCTTGGTGGCTGAAGAAAAAAATTCGTTACCTGATGTATCTACAAATGTACGATGAATTTATTCTATTATCAATAAATTAAATTTAAAACTTACTGTTAAATTAACCTAGCTGAAGTTGCTGTATTGAATGTCTACACACACACACAAGGATTGAAACAAACCAAATTGTTTAAAAAGCTTACAGTGACTATCCAGAGTATCATCTTGTACCACTATTGTTATAGTAGCTATAAAATATGTTTTAGTTATTTTTTTAAAAAAATTTGGGTACATTTCCGTTTTTCTGGTGCAAACCTCGCAAAGCAATACTTATTGGTGACAACACTCAAATGTTAAGTTATTTTTCATTGGTTTCTCATCTGTTCCTGATGTATTATGAGAAAGACATTACTGAAAAGAAAAGACTGCAACTTGTTTTTAAAATATGATGGTAAAAGGTTGGTTACCAGCGGAAATGTTCCATTTGGTGTATGTTGTATCATGTTTGGTGATTTTATTGCCTGCGGTGGCAAAACAAAAATACCAAGATTTTAAATTGAATCATGTTGGGATCTTTATTTAATCAGTACTTGTGTATTATCACAACCTATTGCCGATGTTATATGAAATGAAGCACATGATTCCAATTCAGTGCATAGGACTCATGCGAAATCAGGGTTGTCAACTTGGTGAGTTATCTTGAATATTGTCATTGTTGTAGTAATATGTAAGTATCATTTAATCATTTGTTTTAATATTAGTTTTCTTTCAAATTTTGGCCTCTTTCATTTTATAGTAAAATGTATGGATTCTGAAATGTTTCCATTCTTGCTAAAAACATAAGTTATATTTGTTTCAAAATTTATTACTAATGTTTCCATGTAAGATCATATTCATTGTAAGTGTATTAAGGTTTTTTAAATTCATAAATTTTAGATTAATATTTTAAAATTAAGTTTTAAATTAATAAATCATTTTATAATGCTTTAGGAGACTTAAAGAATTTAAATTCAAATTGCAAAAAGCATTTAATTATACTACTTAGATAGATAATTGAATGTAATTTCACATACAAATAAAATTCTAATGCAGTTTTTGAAAAAGCAACTTAAATCCTAAGAAATATTGAGTTGAGTTGGCAAAAAAGTAATTTGTTTTACATTTTGAAATAAAACAATTTTTATGTGCAAAAATTGTACTTTAATCAAAACTACATATCATTCACTTTATTTTTTAATAAAAGTATTCTATATTGGTTTTGTGTATTTGCTTAAGACAATCTCAGGGAATTCATAACCTCTGAAATTGTTGGCATAACATTTTAAAATTAATCAATGTATATTAAAAGCTTTAGCTTTGACTTAATTAATAAATTAGCATGTTATCTTGTTGCTAAACATCATAATTTTACTGTATTTTTTAAAATTTTATTTTTAAAAAATTATTTATTTCAGATAATTCTGAAGTTAGTCGCCAAAGTATCTTTTCCCTTCTATCATAATGGATGATGATTATGATGATGAAATTGATACTGATCGAGGGTGGTATGATGATACTAATATGGACCCTGATTCAGATTCACCCTCTGCTGAAGATCAAGAAGCAAGGAATGCTATGATCCAGGCAGAATGTCTTGAAAAATTCAGCAGTCAAGATTTCATCATGGAACCAGAGATATTTACACAGCTAAAAAGGTATTTCCAGTCTGGTGGAAATCCGGAACAAGTTGTTGATTTATTATCTGAAAATTACCATGCCATTGCTCAAACTGCCAATTTATTGGCCGAGTGGCTGATTATGGCAGGAATGAAAATTTCTGAAGTGCAGGCTCTTGTTGAAGATCATTTGCGAGAAGTAATAATAAGACATTTTGATCCTAAAAAGGCTGATTCTATCTTCACAGAAGAAGGAGAAACTCCAGCCTGGTTAACTGAAATGATAGAGCATCCTACATGGAGATCATTAATTTACAAACTTGCTGAAGATTATCCAGATTGCCTCATGTTAAATTTTACCATCAAGCTAATTTCAGATGCAGGATTTCAAGGAGAAATTACAAGTATTTCCACTGCCTCTCAACAGCTTGAAGTGTTTTCACGCATATTAAAAACTTCTGTTGCAAACTTCTTAGAAGGAGGCGAGGAAGAACTTAAAAAAAACCTTCATGAATTCTCCAGAATGGTTTGCCATGGTGAACATACCTACCTGTACAGTCAAACTCTTCTGCATTTGCTTGCTCAAGAACCAAGAGGAGGATCAAATATCAAACGTCTTTCTCAAGAAACTAGTGCTTATGTTCAAAGAACTGAACATAATGCTACTCCTATTACTATGGCTCTTACTGGGGCAGCTGCTGTTCCTCGAGCATGCCAAGCATTATCAGCAATGTTGTGTAAAAATGCTTTAAATCCTGCTGATATCACTGTTCTTTTCAAGATGTATCAAGTTGCTGAACCACCTCCCGTAGAACTGATCAGAGTTCCACAGTTTTTGGATTTACTTATGGACTCGTTATTTAAACCAGGAATGAAAATAAATCCTGAACACAAACCAAAATATATATATCTTCTAGCATATGCAGTCAGTGTGCATGAGACATTCAAGAAGGGGATTCGTAAAAGTGTAAATAAAGAAGAATTAAAAACAACAACTCAGGCTATTGAAAAAGTGCATATGATATGCAATGAAAAGAAAGGGTCATCTGAATTAATACCAGAACTTGGTACTTTATATCATTGCATTCGTTATCCCATTGTTGGTTTAGGAGTTGTAAGGTGGGTTGATTTTACAGTTTCTGAAAAAAGCTATTTTAAACTATCCACTGAACACACTCCTTTGCATTTAGCTCTATTGGATGAAGTTGCTACTTGTCATAATACTTTACATCAAAAAGTTTTGGAGCTTTTGATTCGATTGTTTGAAATGCCCCAAGAAGACTTGGATGTTCTTGTGCAATTGGAAATGAAGAAAATGCTTTTGGATAGAATGGTTCATTTGTTAAGTAGAGGATGTGCAGTTTCTGTTGTAAATTATATAAAAACTTGCTGGCAACGACAAGACACTGATATTTCTTTAATTCGTTATTTTGTGACAGAAGTGCTGGACATTATTGCACCTCCATATACAGCAGAATTCGTGACTTTGTTTTTACCTCTAGTTGAAAATGAGGATATAACTGGCAAAATGAAATTTGAAGGGGGAAACGATCCTGTATCTGAATTTATTATGCTTTGTAAAACAAACTGTTTAGCACCCAATTAATGAAAATGGTTCTAGAAATAAACAATTTAAATTTTTTTAGTTGTATTATTGGTTTAAGCCTTATATATAAATATGTGGTTGCTTATTTTAAAAATGAATAGGTCCAAATTTAGTTGTTAATTACTAGGCATTAATTTTTGTATGAAATTTTATATTATTTGGTAAAAATAATAATTGTTTTGATTTTCATTCATTTATTATTTCATGTATTTTCATTATATTTGCTGTTTGCTATTGATTGTATATTACATTATAATTAACAAAGGATTAAATGTGAAATCTGTTATCTCATATGTGTATTGAAAATCAAATGTTAAACTATAAAACATAGCACATTTTTATTTTGTTAGAGAACTTCCATGATATTTTTATTGTTGATATATTTTAAGATTAAAGGATTTTTAAAGCTTATGATTGGTTTTGAGTATTACATAACACACATTACTGCAGCTTTTAAATTTTGATGTGTGATCTGAAACAGGTGAAAGCTAAGCAAGATTTTTTTTTTATTTGTCACTTGTGATCATGTTTAACATATATATATGACACATCAAATTGCATATTTTTGACAGTAAAAAAAATCTTACATCATTGGTTGGGGTTTGAAGGGCTTTGAATTTCATGGATCTTAATAGTCTCATTAGTAGAGAAGTTAATTAGAGCTTCAACTAACCA
Organism: Trichonephila clavipes; assembly: GCA_019973935.1. Taxonomy (NCBI): domain Eukaryota; kingdom Metazoa; phylum Arthropoda; class Arachnida; order Araneae; family Nephilidae; genus Trichonephila; species Trichonephila clavipes. Next base: position 1,052,380 of record BMAU01020425.1, read on the forward strand.
ATATTAAGTTTTGTGTAAAAATATTTCTTTAAAACTGTGTATATTTGTATTTTTATAAATCGTGAATAATAAATTACATGGGGAGTTGTGTGAACAAGTTTTTATATTTATGTTCTTCAAGTTAAAATCAATGTACTAGGTGTTACAAATGGGGGGAAAAGCTTTTGTTTGCTAGGAATAATTTTTGAAAAAATTGTACTTTAAATTAATTTTTTTACTTATAACAAATATGCTTAAAATACATATGCTGTTCACACAAAAATACCATTATTTAGAATCATTTTTCTTATATTTTTATCACATCAGTTTCTATTATATATCTGATTATGATAGAATTCAAATTTCATTTCAGCTGTACTTTGTATTCTTTTATTTTATGCATTAGTGAATTAAAAATAAATTTAAAGAAATTTTTTTTTCATATTGTTAGACAAAAAAAAATTTTTTTTTTTGCTCTATATTTATTATTTTTTCATTTGTAATGATATATATTGATTTTTTTCAATCAAAAATTATTTGAGTCAGATAGACATAATATCACACACATCCAGTTAAGATAATATTTCTGAGCCACAAACAGAATTTTAAATAAATCCTGAATGTTTTGCATCTCTCATGAGTTATCTCCTGAAGCTGAAAATCTGCTCCCTAAAATTATCGTCCGTTTCTCGATGAAAATATTTGCTCAGAAAATTCTTTCTTTTTTCTACTAGGATAACATCCTTATCTCTTAACCATGGTTCAGAAGGACTAAGGCCAGTTACTATCTTTCTTGTATAGAATTATTCACAATTCCCTGTCAGAGTGCTGTAGTAAAAAAAAAAAATGAATACAGGAAAAAGAAAACATGAAAGAATATACAAAAAAAGTTTTACTTCCATATTTTACATGTGTTCTATATGTGAACCCTTGTCAGGGCCGTTTTTAACCTCCCTGGCACCCAAGGCGCTTCAAATTGTTACACTTCCCTCACTATTTACAGAGTGTCCCCTCCTACAGTTATTACCTTGCCAGCTTTGGCTCGAAAAGGATTTTCCCTTAACACTTTTTTACTCTTTTCCCTTTCTTTGTTTTTTATCTTTGGAGAGTATTTCTATTATCCACCACCTATGGACTCCGTCTCCTAGACTAGCAGCCGCAAGGAAGGGATAGTGGCATGGTTTGGCCACTTTTATTCACTTCTTACCTAATGGCATCACTAACACCTACTCATTTTATAAATTAATGAAATCGTTTGCAATTACAGTACAGAGCATTCGCTATTGTATGAACTGCTTTCAACTTGGCCATTATCATCTTTTTCATCGCTTACCACTTTACTATCTTTTACTTATAGACATCCTTATTTTTTACATTGTCATTGTACTTGTACAACATAGGTTTTCTTTGAGCTTTGACCATTTCAAAATCATTAAT